>CAHIKZ030001848.1:400000-450000 GCA_903632075.3 Acanthosepion pharaonis
TGTACATTATATACAACGTCGATAGCACAAATCGGAGTTTCATGCAAACCTGCAATATTCAGGTTATTATGGATATTACGTATATTCATTAATATATACTAAATAGCTCTGTTATATAACATTGGGCACTCTATTTATAACACATGAGAAAGAAATATATATATATATATATATACGTGCAAGTATATGTGCGTATATGTATATATTTCATCATACCCATAGCTGTATAAATATAATCAAATAAATAAATATAAATAAATGTATGTGCAAGTGTTCACATACAAATATATATATATATATATATATATTTCACAAATATCTATATCTATATATATATATATATGAAAATTCCCAAGAGGATAGAATCCAGGTAGAACTCAATGTCCAGGACAGAGTAAATTTGAATTTGTAGGTCTGATGAATTGGATCGTGATTACGATTCCAATGCAATAAATTATACCCATGGACTATTAGTGTTTCAGCCTTATATATATATATATATATATATATATATGTATGTATGTATGTATGTATGTATGTATGTATGTATATCCTAATTATTCATAGAATAAAGAATAAATAAAGAGAAAAAATTTATAAATCTCAGAGAATGAGATATGGAAAAATTGCTGGTATTTTTGTGTTGTTTGATTTTCATTGCTTAAGCAGACTTCACGTACGTTTGACTTGGCAAGCAGCGTTTGTGTTCATAATTTATGTGTGTAAGTGTATCATATTTCTACTTTGTTTATGTAGGATTCGGATGATAATGCGTTTGTGTGTGTGTGTGTCACTCGAGTGAGTTCTAATTAATATTTTACCAACTATGCTATATTGCATCACTAACCATTATTGAATTCATCCTTAGAGAATCTACCCTATATTTAACAAACCCTAACCACGTCCAGCGTTGACGTAAACACCTCCCCATTTCCACATGTGGACAAGCTCCAAACATAAATAATGCCTACAAGACACATACATATACATGTATATACATACACATTGATATATGCATTATCGTCTGAATCCCACAAACTAGAATACTGATACACTTCCACACATATCTTTCTATTATAAAATATTTCTTTAAGTAATATTGTCCTATTTTTTATATATGTTTGTTACTTTAATTTAAAAAGTTGCATTAATTTCCAGTTATGTACTGGACTACGTCTGTTCTAAGGAGTTGTCCTATTGTCATTATTATTATTATTAATATCATTATTATAATTATTATGATAGATAGATAGATAGATAGATAGATAGATAGATAGATAGATAGATAGATAGATACAAAATTGAAATAGATAGATACATACATACATACATACATACATACAAAATTGAAATGTATAGATAAATAGATAGATAGATAGATACATACATACATACATAGATAATGTGCAAAACTGAGATAGATATGTACAAAATTTAGATAGATAGAGAGATAGATAGATAATGTGCAAAATTGAGATAGATAATTTGCAAAATTGAGATAGATAGATAGATAGATAGATGTGCAAAACTGAGAGAGATATGTACAAAATTTAGATAGATAGATAGATAGATAATGTGCAAAATTGAGATAGATAATTTGCAAAATTGAGATAGATAGATAGATAGATAGATAGATAGATAGATAGATAGATAGATAGATGTGCAAAACTGAGAGAGATATGTACAAAATTTAGATAGATAGATAGATAGATAGATAGATAGATAGATAGATAGATAGATAGATAGATAGGAATTGGCTAGGATAGCTAGCTAGCTAGCTAGCTAGCTAGATAGATAGATAGATAGATAGATAGATAGATAGATAGAAAATTGAAATAGATAGACAGATAATGTGTAATACTGAGATAGATATGTACAAAATTTAGATAGATAGATAATGTGCAAAACTGAGATAGATAGATAGATAGATAGATAGATAGATAGATAGATAGATACATACATACATACATACATTTCAAAGATCTAATCTAACTTGTGTCGCAGAAATAATTAATGTTTTATCCTTCACAGCCACACTGCATGTTTAACTTCCTTCCGTCGTCATTTTGCCTTGTCAGGTACCATAGAGTTATTTTCTCTCTGAGTCGACCTTCCCTGACATGCGGATCAGTAATTTTCTTATAGTATCTTGACGTGGGCCTTTGCCAAACAAAAAAAAGTCTCTAAATAAATGTGTTTTAATAAATAAGTCAGAAAAAGAAAGGAGACATCCGATTTTTTCCTATTTTTTTATCTTTTTACCCATCAATGTATGAGAGAAAATGATGCCAGAAAAATTCGCATTCAGGTTCTTACATTTCGTATTTCTTGGCAGATCTATTATCATAATGTGGGATGCTTAATAACAAAAGACATATTAAAAACACTAAAAACTCAAAAAACTAAATGGAATTAGACTATATATCCAAACACACACCTATTCATATATATATATATATATATATATATATATATATATATATATATATATATATATATATATATATATATATAATTTTAAAAGAGTTTAAAGTTTCAGTGTCCCCCTCCCTTTCATTAGCATGTGCACTGAGATCAACGGAAACGTCACTTTTCCGAAAATTTTGTCCGTTGGGTGATTAATTTTATTAACACATCTATGTAGTTAAATGGAATAAATCTCTTATATGATTCGCAACAATAAAAAAGAAAGAATTCATTCTCATATATATATCTTATTGATATCTTTAATTTTTTTTATTTTTTATTTTTACAAAGTAGTGCTCAATGTAAATTTACAGAGCATAAAAATTATAAATTAACTGATTTAAAATATGGTGTTCTCTTGAAGATGAAATGGAACTAATGTTTTTAATTTAAATACAAAATTAAATATGAAGGTCTTAGCTTCCATTTTTGAACCATGGTTATAACTGTGTAGCGAAAAAAGACATTTTAAACCAGTTAATTTATAATATATATACATTTATATATATATATATATATATATATATATATGCATTTATATATATATATATATATGTGTGTGTGTGTGTGTGTGTGTGTGTGTGTGTGTGTTATATTTATGTTTATATGTATATTCATAAATGATTTGTCCCCAGCAGATTGGTTAGACAAATAACTTTGACAGGCAAGAATACATACACGTTAGTGCTCGTTCAGCTATCGTGACATGCCAGTAACTTAAATGCACACGCACACACACACACACAGACAGATAGATAGATAGATAGATAGATAGATAGATAGATAGATAGATAGATAGATAGATAGAATTCGTTAAGAAAAAAGGATTGCGTTTATCTAATTTTTCTTGTGTTTTTAATATTTTTTGTACTTTGGACATAAACTATGTAGAAATTGTCATAATGTTCTGTACGTCCGATCTATCTATCTCTATCTATCTATCTATCTATCTATCTATCTATCTATCTATCTATCTCAGTGCCTTCATATCTATCTATCTATCTATCTATCTCAGTGCCTTCATATCTATCTATCTATCTATCTATCTATCTATCTATCTATCTATCTATCTATCTATCTATCTCAGTGCCTTCATATCTATCTATCTATCTATCTATCTATCTATCTATCTATCTATCTATCTATTAGCCATTATCAATGATGATTTTTATTTTTACTTTTAACTGATGTATGGATTTTTTTCATATATGTCTCTACTGTTATAGGAATGTTTTATTTTCCTAATACTGTCATCATATTGTGGCCGTGTTCATTGTTGATATTGTTGGGTGTTGGCTTTTCTTTTTTTATTAATAATGCTTCCATTATTTTTATTATTTTTTTTTACATTACTTATATCCAGAAAAGAATTTAAAAAAAATTGTAAGAACACAAGAAAAATGAAACAAAAAACTTAACAGCAGTAACTTGTCAATCGGTTTTAACGAAACTTGTATAAAAGTGGCATTGCTTAAATACATACATACATATATATATATATATATATATATATATATATATATATAATATAACAAATGAATGGCAAAGTGAAAAAATTGCGTAACATTCTTATATATAGAAATTTATATATCATATTCATTTTCATATATATATATGTACATATAAATACACACACACACACACATATATATATATATATATAGATAGATAGATAGATAGATAGATAGATAGATAGATAATCATATATAATTCTGTATAATTTTATATATCAGCAATGAGTATTTAGAAATATACCGATGAAATTAATTGATGAAACGCGTTACAAGAAATTTTCCATTTGTCATATGTTTATATATATATATATATATATATATATATATATATATATATATATATATAATATTTTTTGTTTAAAAATATGATTCATTCGCTACATATAAGTTCTCATATTTCAAAAAACGAGAGCCGAAGCCATCCAAATAATTACTAAAAATATGTTGAATTGAGATGTTTAGTCCCGTTTCATCTTCAAGCGAAATTTTAGGAATCTAAAATTCAATTCAATTACACTTTTAGGAATCTAAAATTCAATTCTAAATTCAACTTAATTTTAATAATTATTTGGATGGTTTCGGCTTTCGTTTTTGAAACATGAGAACTCTTATGTAGCGAAGGAATCATATTTTTAAACAAAAAATATTATTATAATAAAGCTCTACTTCTGTATGGAGCACTGTCTTCTTAAAAATAAAAACAAAAATACTAAGGAACTCCGGATTATGCACCCAACGTGTTTTTTTTCTATTTTCTACATACCTACTTATACTTATATATATATATATATATATATATATATATATATATATATATATATATATAGAGAGAGAGAGAGAGAGAGAGAAATAATATTTAGATTTTAGTTATTGTAATATTGTCCCGGTATTAACAGTTTTCAATTTGGGAATATTTTAGTCTTGAAATATAATGAACATATTTAGAACATATAATAAAAAATATTTTCTGTCAAAATTCCAATATTCTTATCCGATCCTGATGAACGACAAAATTGATAAGATAATTAACTTGGTTGGGTTATATCAAGTTTTTTTTACAGCGGTACAAAACGCGGAAATATGGGATTGAACCCAAACTGCCTCGCTTCGATATTTCCTTTTTCCGTGCTAATAAACTTTTCGGCGCACGCAGCTCCGTGTATATAGCCAGTAAGTGTAATTATCTGGTATCTTTTATTAAGTTTCATCATGGAATGAAAAGTGCGTGTAGTGTAGTGATTCTCAATCAATGAATGAAATGCTCATTATATGTACATGCAGCTGTAACAGAACATCCGAAAGGAATATATAACTCTTCCGGAAACTTTGATTTCAAAGATGTTCTTCTACTAAACTTGTTGCCAACCAAGGCTAGAGAACCTAATCTGTTTTGATATTCAACTTATAAATAGCTATCATGTTCATGCCTTTCCTGAGAGCGTTTGTATAAAGGTGAACGCCATAGACTATTCCGATATTTGAAAACGGCTTGCCGTTTTTGTTTTTTTGTTTTTTTTTTTGTTTTTTGTTTTTTTAGTTTCCGCGCCAATATGCGTTACACCACCCGTACACGCAGTGTAGTCGTTAGTGAGGCTGAGTCCAAGTCGTTTAGTTTACCTTCTGAAACTGACCATCACTTTTCTCCAAGGAAAAGCGAGCTCTTTTGCATTGGTTGGCATCCAGTCTATTAGAAGAAAAACTCCACATTCAAATCCAGTTAAATATACGACTAGAAGCTCCATCCCATAAAAACCTACTTGTTACCGAAGTTACAGGAAGACCACCTAGTGTGGTCTGCCTGTAGATCTCTACGCCACATGATGTTTACAGTGTAAATGAACCTTATCAAATTGTAGTCGTTCAATTTTCACGCCAATCGTTTCAATGAAAGTCACGTAATAAAAGGTTTCCTTAATATTTCATTGATTTTAGTAATAATGTCGTCTGAATTGCTTCTATTCTTCAATGATTCTTTTACTTCTGCCAGGCTGTTTATAAGGTTTTTCAAAACTGTTCCCAGTGCTCTAGTAATTATGAAAACAACCGTTAGCTTCCTATTCCATATATTTTCTATTTTCCCATCAATGTCAAGATATTTTCTTTCAATTTCAATTTTCGTTTTCTGAAATAACGACACCCACTATTTGACAGCTATTTTTCGTATTTCATGTTTTTTGGGGTTTTTTATTAAATATTTGGCACTCTTTTGAAATTATAAATTTTAAATCAAAAATTGTTTAACTTACCTCTCAACAACTTCAAACCTCAGAATAAAAGCTTGCCAAAAATCAGAGAGTTATTTATATTTCTTAAGTATGGATGATATTCGATGAACTTAAAAAATTTAAAAAGAGAAAAAAAAATCTGTTTTTTGCTTGTTTATCAGTGTGAGCGCGGACGGAGACCTCACACTTAAAAATAGCGGTCCCCAATCGCCCACATCTGTGGCGATTGCAAAGGTCAAGCCGGAGTGCAATGGAAGGGCCTCGATCTGGGAGAGTTTGGTGTGAATTTTAGTATATATGTTTTGTTTTTTTTATTTTGGGTGAATTAATATTTCGGGGTGAATCAACAGAAAAGATGCTGTATGATGAAAATATATTTTTATGTAAGTACCTCCACTAATTCGCTATACATATGTTTAAAAATGTTTTGTTTTTAAAAAAAAAAAAAAATGAAAAGGCTTTCATTGAGTTAGAATTTACTATTTCCGGTAAGAAAAATACTCCGTGGTGTATTTCAAACAGAAATTATATTGATCGGAATCGATTTTTTTTCAGTAAAATCGATAAAAATCAACCATTTTTTTTTTTTGAGATATTTCTAAACAAAAGTTAATTCTTGATTTTAAAAATCTTGCAAAAATAAAATATATATTGCTGAAAAATTATTTGAGGAAAATTAGCAAATTAATCTGATTTCAACCAAATATTACTTATTTATAGTACAAAATGTTGTATAAAAAGAATTCTTAACTACGGTGTCTTGTTTTTCTGACGTGATAATCGATTGAGAGCCGAACGTGTTCATCATAAACTTTACAACGGTGGACAACCCTTAAAATGCGTGACCTTTTAACGATAGTTTTAATATATCGGTTTATACATCCATGCTTCAGAAATTCTGCACGTAATCACACATAAAAGAACGAATGAAATTCTTTTAAAAATATTCGAGGTCGTCAGATTGTTATAAGCTTTATGATTAGTAAATATAGTTTTACTTAGTAACACTATTTCCTAAGAATTATCACATTGAAAATGATTTTTAAAAAATTATTCAATTTAAAATTGTAAAAAAATTAAAGCAAATCTCGTAAAGATTCATTTTTCGTCGAATTTTTTTTTCTTCAGACAATTGTCTTTAAAATATATTATTCATAAAAGTAATTAAAAGCTTTTCTAATTAAATAATACCTTAGTTTTATTTCGTTTTTTTTTTTTCAATTCAGAACAGATTTTCGCTAAGACGCGGTCTGATTCTGAAAAAAATAAATAAAAAAATAAAACATCAGTGATTTAAATTCTTCAAAGAATTCTACTTTTAACTAATATAGTCACTAAAAATTATCTCGCTGAATTCCTCAAGTTTTCATAAAATTAAGTGACTGAAACACTTAAAAAAATGTATTTTTAATAAAGATTTTCTAATAACAAATTTTAAAAATAATTCCATTCATTTGTGAATAAATCCTAAAAATTTCATTAAAATCCGACAATTATTTGATTTTTGCAAGAATTTCTAAATTAACGTGTCATCGCAAAAAAAGAGGCCAAAATGTGCTGTGCTAAAAGTTAGTACAATCGCTGACGCAAGGAAAACAAGTTTTTAATCAAAATTTTGAATGTTCTAAAAAGGAGTAAAAAAATTAATTAAATAATTAAAAAAACTTTGATCCTTCCTCTTAATAATAACATTTAAGATTTTGACGATAAAACTATGTTTTCATTACGTTTGGAGAATGATTTCATCACAGTATGCTGATTTTTTAGCGTTTTCGTGGAGGTAGCTAGATGGTATGCTATGGTTACGTGTAATAGTGCTCAATAACAGGAATAGAGCGTGTGTAAATATAAAAATGGACACAGAAGTCAACAGTCTCTTTCCTACTTGAACGCAATCTTCATCAGTTATCTATCTATCTATCTATCTATCTATCTATCTCAATTTGCACATATCTATCTATCTATCTCAATTTGCACATATCTATCTATCTATCTATATTTGCACGTATCTATTTATCTCAATTTGCACATATCTACTCTCTACCTATCTTAATTTGCACATATCTATCTCAATTTGCACATCTATCTATCTATCTATCTCAATTTTCACATATCTATCTCAATTAGCACATATCTATTTATCTCAATTTGCACATTATCTATCTATCTCAATTTGAACATATCTATCTCAATTTGCACATATCTTTCTATCTATATCAATTTGCACATATCTATCTCACTATCTATCTCAATTTGCACATATCTATCTATCTATCTATCTATCTATCTATCTATCTATCTATCTATCTATCTGTCTGTCTGTCTGCCAGTCAGAATGTCATCTTGCCTTTTAATTTGAAATGCCCAACTGTTGGTGATCTTGTCAATAGCGTAAAGAAAACAAAAATGAAAAATATAACTTCATTGTGAGTTTCGATAGTAAATATTGGTACATTCACATAATAGTTAATAAATGCTTATATTTTCTAAAGGAATATTTAACAAAATCAAAACTATAACCTTTTCTTTACTCAAAGTGAAAAATATATGGACTTGTCGATTTATGGTGGGCGTTACTGGTTTAAAAATAACAATTTCTATTTGGAATTAAAATGTTGCCTTTTGTTCGGATGGTATCAAGTGACATTTCCCGCTTTTTTTCTATTTATTTTTCTATTTAATTTGTTTTATTTTTTTTTATCTTAATTTATTTAATGAAATAACATATGAGAAAGATTAAAGTGCGAAAAGCCGAAACATTGGATCATCTGGTAAAAAGAGTGGATCTGAAGAGTTTTTTTTTTTTTAATATCTCAGGTTTCAACAACATAGATAGATAGATAGATAGATAGATAGATAGATAGATAGATAGATAGATAGATAGATAGATAGATGTGCAAATTGAGATAGATAGATAGATAGATAGACAGACAGACAGACAGACAAACAGATATGTGCAAATTGAGATAGATAGATAGATAGATAGACAGACAGACAGACAGACAGACAGATATGTGCAAATTGAGATAGATAGATAGATAGATAGATATGCAGACAGATATGTGCAAATTCAAATAGATAGATAGATAGATAGATAGATAGATAGATAGATAGATAGATAGATATGTGCAAATTCAGATAGATAGATAGACAGACATGTGCAAACTGAGATAGATAGATAGATAGATAGATAGATAGATAGATAGATAGATAGATAGATAGATAGATATGTGCAAATTGAGATAGATAGATAGATAGATAGATAGACATATTTGTGCAAGTTGAGATAGATAGACAGACATACATGTGCAAATTGAGATAGATAGATAGATAGATAGATAGATAGATAGATAGATAGATAGATAGATAGATATGTGCAAATTGAGATAGATAGATAGATAGATAGATAGATAGATAGATAGATAGATAGATAGATAGATGATTGTTCTTATAAACAAGCTCCTATTAAAAAAAAAGCAATAGCTTCTCTTCAAATAGACCTGCCTCAGTGAAATAAACTTTTTAAAAAAGTACGAAAAACTAAATACGAGACGAACATCTTAAGCAAATGGTAATAAAATCAAGTGAGTGAGACGTTCGCTTACGCTAACCAACTCGTTTCTTATTATTTTGTCATGGTTCTTTTTCTATCAACTTCAAATTTAATTAGGTTCGCCTTACGCGAAATAACACGGGCACATTTTGCTTTAGTCTATTTTAGGAATTGAAAACGTATACGTTTATGTATACGCACTTATAAATACATATATAAATACATACATTTCGGTACGTAAAAAAGGGCGATACCTAAGGTTTAAAATGTATTTTTTTTAAAAATGAATGATCTTTTAGTAAGCTTTACTTTTAATTCCGAGCTAATTGATTAAAGTTAATATTCATAATAAGAAAACTACTTTGGTGTATTTCAAGCCGAATTTAAATTGACAGGAATCATTTATATACTCAAATATATGTGCATATTAAAAACGTAATTAATATTAAATACATAATTAATATTAACTACATAATTAATATTAAATACATAATTAATAGTTGGATTAAAAAACTAAGCGTCATTAATTTCTTTGAAATGGTTTTATTTACGTTTCGGACAAAATCGAATTGATATGAGCTTTCGATTTTAAGACGAAGAACATCAATGAATTATATGATGTTCCCAAAAGAACGGCGGATCAGACAGTGGTTCCAATTGCAAAATGGGAAGGGTTTGGAGATTTGAACTTTTCCGAGCAGTTCAAATTCTTTATGAAGTTTCTCTCATACGCTGACTGGTCAATGTAATTGATAGTTTTTTTTTTTTTTAAATAGAGCAGTGTCCACGAAAACATGAAAGCCACTAAAATAACGTTTGGAGCAATAAAATAACAAATATATGTAGCAATAACTACGATTACATTTTGCAAAATAAAAAAAATAATAATATCAATTAAAGTGCTCTATCTTAAGAGGCAGAATATAAATTGTAACAAATAAAATGAAATGCTTATTTACCTGCGCCTGCTCTCTGAAATTGCATCAAGGAGTTTGATAGTTAAACTATTTACAGAAATCACATTTACAGAAATCACATTTACAGAAATCACTGCAATATGATTCCTATAATTAGATGCACGGTGGAGTAATGGATAGAGGCTCGGATTGAGGAATTGAAGAGCCGAGTTCGAATTCCAGTCGAATCCATTACATTCACTTACGTACTAATACCCTTGGGAAAGGTATAAATCCACTTATTCTTCCCTAGCTATGGGTAAATAGCAAGACAGACTGGATTCTATAGCCTTGGACGAATCGAATTCATTACATTACTTATGTACTAATAACCTTGGGAAAGGTATGATTCCTCTTCTTCTCCCCTAGCTATGGGTATATAGCAAGATAGACCAGATTCTATAGCTTTGGACGAGTCGAATTCATTACATTCACTTACGTGCTAATACCCTTGGGAAAGGTATAAATCCTCTCCTTCTCCCCTAGCTATGGGTAAATATCAGGATAGACCGGGTTCTATAGCATTGGATGGCAACTGGTCTACCGCAGAAAGAAATGGCAACCTACTGCGGGAAAAAATCTGCCTTGTCAGTAATGTATCGAAAGATACATGATCGCCTACGCGTGTATCACGCATGGCACATAACTGACTGAATTCGATTTTATAATTAAGACTCCAGACGAGTGGATGGAATTTCGGCGAAACAATATCTAAGTGCAGATATATGAACATTTAAATTAATTTGTTACGATGTATATACGTATAAATATATGTGTACAAGAAGACAAAGGCACATGTACATACAAACGTATGCACATATAAACATCAGTGCATACATATGCACACAACTGGGGTACATATATAAGCATATATTCATTTTTCAGTTATATATACATACATATATGTGTTTGTGTGCGCATGTACATATATATATATATATATATATATATATATATATATATATATATATATGAAGAAAAATATATGGAAAAACAAAAATCCGAATATGCAATTATGCTGTTTTAATGTTAATTAAATGTCGACGTCAGACGTTTCGGTCTAGTAGACCTTCTTCAGGACATAGTTATTAAAACATAATTAACATTAGACGATATTCAAGTCAACATGAAAAGACGATAGACATAAGAGTAAGACTAATTAAAACAGAATAACTGAAATTTTTGTTTTTCCATATATTTTTCTTCATATTGTCGGATCTATATTCATATATTATATATATATATATATATATATATATATATATATATATATATATATATATATATATATATGAGTGTGTACTGAATATAACATCATTCAGTTAAGTAACAAATGGTGCATTGAGTGCTGGTGGTAAGTAAACAGTGCTCAATGTAAAATAACAGAGCTAAGACTTATACTAATCATAAATATATATTTAGTTCCACGCCGTTTCGTATAACTATGAGTTTCATTTACGTCGTAATCGTCAGGCACTAAATGAAAACTTTCAAATTTTCAGGGCTTGAAACTCAGAGGAGGAACAAAATGTATATTTAATATTTGTATATATATATATATATATATATATATATATATATATATATATATATATATATATATATATAAATTAACTGATTTAAAATATATTTTGAATCAGTTAATTTATAATATTTTTGCTCTGTAAATTTACATTGAGCACTGTTTTGTAAAAATAAAAAATATAAAAAATCAATAAGAACACCGGATTATATATCTTACTGTTCTTTTTTTTTTTATTATATATATATATATATATATATATATATATATATATATATATATATATATATATATATATATATACTTGCCTATCGACTTTTGGTTCGCACTCCAACCCGGTCTTTTAAAAGGCAGTAGAGATTTATCTCTTGATTCTGTTAAGTATTGCGTAATAGTTTTTTATAAAAGTCTGACGCAGCTCTTTACTCCTAACGATTGTCCTTTCCTATGCTAATATATCTCCACATAGTAACCCTCCAACTTGTGTGGCTCTTGGGCCTTATATTGAATTAGAATATATATATATATATATATATATATATATATATATATATATACTCATCGGTAAATATATCGGTAAATATATACTCATCACTGTGTGATTATCTAAAAATAAATACGCTTAAATTCACCTTCTTCTCTGCCATGCGCCAATGGCTTGGGGTTAAAGTCTCCGACTGACACTAATTCAGCCGGGTTTCGACCCTAGCTGGATGCAACCGGACGTTTAGCCACACTGATGAGCTGTGATACAGCGAAACCGTCTGTCTGTGGATGATAATGATATAAAATTTATTTAAATATTTTTAGTTATATCTGAAATTTTACACACAAATACACTCACATATTAGATATATATGTATTATACCCCTGACTTTTTGACAGTCAGTACACCCTGCGTGGTGAAACGTAGATGGGTAGTACCTGGGTCATTAGGATTTATTTATTTTACTTTGGCTCTATTTTGAGTATTGAGCATTCTTCGTTTTAACTTATTACTTGCTGGGTTGGGGTTTTTTTGTTGGGGGTTGTTTTTTTTGGTGGGGGTGTTTCTTTGTATCAGAAATTTAAGTTACCGAACGATTTTTTCAGCCTGTTCGGAGATTTCTGGCTCTATTATTATTTTTTTTTTTTCCAAATTTTTTTCATCGGATGACAAGTTGTTTGAAAATTGTGCTATCCAGGCTTTTTCACCCACCGAGTTGAAATAGATTTACATGGCATGAGACTCAGAGTTTGGCAATCAATGTAAAGTATTTTGTATATTCCTTAATATATATATATATATGTGTGTGTGTGTGTGCGTGTGTGTGTGTGTGTTCTAAAATGTTTTTAAAACTAGGATATATAAGCTCGGCAACGTTTCTAAATTTTGATAACTGGAAACGTTCATGAAAATAGATTTGTTTAGAAATATATTAAAACTGATGTTAAGGAAAAAGATAAGAAAAATTGACAACGTTTTTGAAATTCACTCATTTTCTTTGTTCTTTAGTCACAAGAAACGCCAGCTTGGGGTGGAGAGAAGTACCAAGATTCATTGTTTAAGCATACAAGTTTCATTCTTTCATTTTCGGATCTGCGGAGGCTATAAATGGCGAATTGCATTATTGAATATATTTCTAAACCAATCTATTTTTATGAATGCTTCCAAATGTCAGACTACACACACACACACACACACACACACATATATATATATATATATATATTGTCTGTGTGTATCTACGAGCAAACGTTTGCTTAAATTTCCTGAAATTTCGCTGCCTTAGAAGATATATTCTCAATGGCAAACCTTTCTGTGCTTGATAGCTTCTATTTGTCTTAAATTCTTCGAGGAATTTTATTTCTTTTTTAAAAATAACTGAGAGAAAGAAATAAAAATCCACGAAGAATTTAAGACAAATAGAAGATTCCGCTTAATTGTTAGCCATTTTCACAGCTTATCTTTTGTTATGCGACTATAACACGAGGACCAGAGGACTTCGGAATCTCTAGAAACTCTTCTGGATTGTCCCCTTGTTTAAGTTGGTGAATGCTGCCATAATTCTTACCTTCAGTTCATCGTTGAAGTTTACAAGGATTTTGTTGGCCACTCGCTCAACAGCACACCACACGTAATAATCAAGGGGGTTACAGCCAGGGGAGTTAGGTGGCCAGATGTAATGGGTGATGTGGCCGCAGACATTGTCTGAAAGCCATGATTGGGTTCTCCTATTTGTGTGGCATGCTGCAGAGTCCTGTTGCCAGACAAAATATCTTCCAGCGACCACCCGCTTGACCCAGGGAAGCACTACCTCCTCAATGCAGTTGACGGAAGCCTCCGTGTTGAGACTGAGTCTCCGTGGGAAGATGAATGGAGTCATAATGCCAAACACTTTCTTAATCACCATCCAACTCTTTCCGAATCCTCTGCACTGTTCTCAGATTAACACCGAAACATTCTGAAAAATAAGTATTGGAGCTTCCGGCACGAATGCCAAGTAGTACAAAATGCCGTTTCCAAATTTCTTACGGAATGAATTTTGTCGTGGTGCTCTTTTTTTCAAAGATGGTGCCCAACTGACTTTACTATATGGGACAGTCAACAAAATAAATAAAAAAAAGAACAAAAAACAAAGCGTTTTAACGAAATTAAAAAAATATAAAGTGGCGACAATTTACTAATCGCACGATATATATATATATATATATATATATATATATATATATATATATATATATATATAGATCAAATATAAATACTTTTTTTTTGAATTTGTAAGTCTGAAGAATTGGGTCGTTATTACAAACCCAATGAAATAAATTATAACCATGAAATATTAGTATTTGAGCCTTTTATATTATATTCTTGCTCTGTCACTGACATAGCGCTTTACCTGGATTATATCCTCTTGCAAATATATATATATATATTAACCATATATATATATATATATATATATATATATATATATATATATATATATATATATATATATAAAAGTGAACATTGAAGTCAACACTTAGAGGCGACGGGCTGTTTCATGCTAGTCGTAATCGTCAGGACTGCGTATTGAAGATTTACCGCCATATGTAGGGACGGCTTATATGCCGCGAAATACTTTTTGGAATTCTAACCGTCTCAATCTACCATTTAATCGAACCCCGTTTCTAATATTTCTCGAAAGAATGGTGTCTACTTGGCGCTCCACATCTCACCTCCAAACGGCTAGTTGTACTTGGCACCACGTGGTCAACAGGAGGGAGTAACCAGTTACACCCCTGTAAAACACACTCACTCATATACAGGCTGATTGAAAAATAACTCCCCATTTCAAAATACTTATAATTTATATATTAACTATAATTGTTACAAGAAATGTATATGAGAGGAAAGCGTTTAGCATGAGGTTTTATTTAAATTCGATATGGACACCAGATTTCGCTACCAGCTTCACGAGCTGCCCAGAAATCGCGTCAATTAATTTCACCAGGAACTCTTGTGGTATGAAAGACATAACTTCTTGTATTCTCCCTTCAAGTTCTTCCAAAATCTTGATTTAGTATCGTAGATTTGATACTTTAATCCCCACCCCCAAAAAGTGATACAGAAAATAAGGAGTTACTTTTCAATCACCTTATATATATATATATATATATATATATATATATATATATATATATGTAAAACAAAGCATAATATTTTTCTAAATAAATCCACATTACAACCAAAAACGTTTGCGGCACCTCTCTTCTCTTCTTTTTAATATACATACTTTTCTCTCGTTGGAACCACTACAACCTTTTTTTTATATATATATATATATATATATATATATATATATATATATATATATATATATATATATATATATATAGTTATTTATTCGAAAATTATAACATAAATATGTTATAAAATCACTACAAAAATAGCCATTTCGTTTCAACACGACTGGCGTCTTATCAAGTGATGATGTTGAATGTACAATAAATGGTTTTAAAAGCTTCAAATCAATCAAACACCCCTCGCTAGGGTAAACGCTGTTACATAAACTGGAATGACCAATAAAAATACAAATATTCGAGAATTCAAAAAAACTTGACAACGGACTAAGGTTATAATAATTATTTAATGCTTTAATGTGTTTGTGTTGGGAATGTTCTTTATATATATATATATATATATATATATATATATATATATATATATACATATATATATATATATATATATATATATATTACTATAAAATTATATATTACTATATAATTATTATTATTATTATAGAAATGATGGGTTTTTGTTTTTAAGCTTTTGAAGGAAAAAAGAAGAGGTTAACATATATTCCTTGTTCCTACTAATTAATAAAATATGAGTGTGTGCACACGCGTGTACGTATGTGTTTGTGTGCGCATGCGTGCGTGTTTTTTAGGCGTGTGCAAAAACTTATAGCAATGAAGATAGTTTTCAACTCTGCATTTAGGCACTATCTTTCAAAATAAAAACGTTGGAATCATTACAATGTACACACACACAACAGAGAGACGCGTGTGTTTGCGTGTATGTGTTTGTGTCTGTATGTGTGTATGTATCATTGTGCATTTCAAAAAGGACCAGTACGGTACATTTTAGTGGAGTAGTTAGTGCTTTTTATAAATATATATGGCCCTCAAGTTAGCCGCCTCTTCCCAGGAGGAATACAATATTACAATTCACATTAACCCCCTAAAGTTTACACATATACTCGACTCTCCCGTCGAATTCGACGTATGAGGATCAAGCAGATCAGTTCCTAGGAAACTGACAGCCTGACACCAGCACATGAGATCTGATTATAGTGGTGAAGGTTTTGTGCACAACCATCCACACTCTTTGAAGGACCGAATACAGAGACCTGGTGCACTACAGGCCACAAGGTCCCCAAACGAACCTCCGCAGGTTTTGAATTCAGAGTTGTCCTTCTCCTAGACCAGTTGTCATCCCAGACTATAGAACCCAGCCTGCCCTGCTATTTACCCATAGCTGGAGGGTAACATATATATATATATATATATATATATATATATATATATGATTGGTGCAGTATAATTAATATTACAATGAAGCATTTATACAAAGAATAAATTAATAAGGTTAATGTAATAAATAACGAATTCACTTCGCTAGCAGAGTTAATAAAGCATTAACCCACTGAACACTCGTTGAATGATGTGGTCCTTGTTTTTTTTATTACATTAACCTTACTAATTTATTCATTGTGATATTAATTGCACTAATCATAAATTTAAAAGGACTGATCCATGATGCAACATTTCAGGAAAACAACTAGGGACATATGCTCTATATATTATATATATATACATTATATATATATATATGACTGATAAAACACTTACAGCAATAAAATTCTTAGGATTGCCATATTAGTAAATTTAAAAAACACTCTCACTTAATTTTTCAAAATTCAACCTTGGTGTTGCGACTCAACGAGTGGTTAGTGGGTTAATACATTTTAAATTTGTTACCGAACTGAATTCGTCATTTATTACATTAACCATACTAAGTTATTCTTTGTATGACTGCTTCATTGTAATATATATATATATATATATATACTCGACTCTCCCGTCGAATTCGACGTATGAGGGTTAAGCAGATCATTTCCTAGACAGCCCGACAACAGCACGTGAGATTTGATCATAGTGGTGAAGGTTTCCTGCGGGACCATCCACACTTTTTGAAGGGTCGAATACAGAGACCTGGTGCACTACGTGCCACAAGGTCCCCAAACGACCCTCCGCAGGTTTTGAATATAGAGTTGTCCTTCTCCTAGATCAGTTGCCATCCAAGGCTATAGAACCCAGTCTGTCCTGCTATTTACCCATAGCTGGGGAGAAGAAGAGGATTTACAGCTTTCCATAAAGGGTATTAGATAACGTAAGTGAATGCAATGGATTCGACTGGAAAGATAAAACTCGGCTCTCGATTCCTCAATCAATATATATATATATATATATATATATATATATATATATATATATATATATTTTTTATTTGTGCTATATTTATGGGATAAATCAAGATTGCTCACTATCAGAGATAGAGCGTATGTAAATATAAAACATTGATTTACTATATATGAAAGCACCTTACATAAAATCATATTTTTTTTGACGCAGAGCTTCTGAGTGTTGACTTCAATGTTCACTCATATATATATATATATATATATATAGTCAACGACGAAATTATCCGTACACCCATCAATTTTTAATATTTTTATTCATTTCTCAGAATCTAATGCCCGTTGATGCCAAGTTTGTTTTTCCCGTGTTTCTGTTAATATGGGATTTATAACTCCTCACTCAGAAATTATGAAATAAATGTGCAGTTGCGTTTATTTTTATTTTTTTTTTTTTTTTTAATAAAACTGGGGATAAAAAAAAAAAAAAAAAAAAAATATAAAAAATATTTTTTTTTTTTCTAAATCGGGAAAATTTTAAAAATATTTTATGATATTAAAAGAACCATTTAAATTTAAATATACCCTTTGTTTTGTTTTATATAAAAAAAAAAAAAAAAAAAAAAACAATTGTATAATAAAAATTTATAATTTATCAGTCTTTTTTAAATATTTATTTCAATTCTAAGTTTGGAGTCATAAAATAAATGCCAATTTAATAGAAACATTTATATTTTTAAAAATTATTTTCTTTTATATTTTGACGTTATTATTATATAATCAAAGACTAAAATTAAAAAAAATGTAAAATTAAAATTTTATAAAAACTAAAAATAAATGTTATTACACTTTTATAATTCTTAGTCTGTTTTATTTAATAAAATTTCAACTATCTAAACAAAAATAAAACATTACATTGTTTTAATAGCGTGAAAACTTTAAATTGAAAAAAAAAATACCCATTTTTTGAACTTTAAATAAAGTTTCTGCACTTAAAAAATATATTAATTTTCAATTTTCTTTTAAATTTTCGTTCGATATTTCCGGAAAAAAAATTATAATGCATGTGATATACTTAAAGCATTGGAATTATTTCAATATATTTATCTATTTTATAATTTCTGAAAAGTAACAATTTTATATCCGTATTAAAGCTAGGACTATAAGATAAAAATAATTGGTTCACTTATTTATTTAATTTTTTTCACTAACAGTTCAGGAGACATGAAAAATCAAAAAAAAAATGACGCCAAAAAGTTTGGACTTCTCATTAGGTAAAAAACTACTTATTATAAATTTACTTATTCCGACCCCACATCAACATTTTAAAGATGTATAAATTTTTTAACACCTTTTGCTCATGTCTTGTAAGTTATTTTTTTATATAAAACCAGCTGACAGCATTTTTTTGGAGACTTTTTTTTTTATATTATTTATTTGCTGTAATATTTAATTTTTGAACCAATCAAAATCAAAAAAAATAAAAAATTTTTCATTTGAACCATATCTTCTTCTTTATCGCTGCATTTTTTTTTTTTTTTTTTTGATTATTTTTTTATTTATTTTTTTTTTTTTTTTAAAACTTACTGAAATTATATATGCTATTGTCTTTTCTTTTCTGAAAAGTGCCGTCAGGGAAGATTTTCCACACCCAGCTCACCCCCTAACTACGTCACTCGTCTGTCGGTTTTATTTTTTATTGTACTTTACCAAATTTCGAATAAGGTGTTGAATATAAAATTCAACTTTCAGGAATTTTGTGAATAAATGGTCCGAAGTACATATTGTTTTTTCCAAGAAGTAATTGAAAATTGGTTTGGTTTGGTTTGTTTTGTTTTACGGCATATCAACCTCAAATGGGTTATTTAATGCGGACAATATTTTTTTCCCCAAAATGTATTGCTGGTAATATTTTTCTTTTTAAAAAATTTACTGCTGATAATAAGCTCTAGCAGGGAATAATTTTATCTTCAGAAATGAATTTCTGGTAATATTTTTTTTAAAAAGGCATTGCGGTATTAAAAGCTATTTCTATGCTTTCATGGTGTTTTGAGTTAACTATTTGCCCATAGCTGGGTCCCTGACAGGTGCTACTACCACGGGTCAGGGTGAACCTGGGAACGCCAGCAATTTAAAGGTGATTCCATGCTCCTAAAACCTCCTGATCAAAGTCCTTGCTGTCAGATGCAGTTTATCGTCTTACCCAGGATGCGGATGTAGTTTGATCGTCATACCCAGGACGAGTAATTGAAAAAAAATATATATATATATATATATATATATATATATATATGTGTATGTGTGTGTGTGTGTGTGTGTGTGTGTGTGTGTGTATAATCATTTGGTGTTCATTTTACATGGTGATTAAAAGCATTGATCTTGTCCTTGTCCCAATTAAAATGTCAAACCATATTTATTTAATCATGCCTGATCCAGCATCAGAAAAACCACATTAAATCATATCGAAAAATATAATTGTACAAACAATCGTATATATCTGAGAAAGTCTTTTTCATTTCATGTGCCATGTCCTTTCAGGGCGTAGGTGATCATGGCTCTTCTATTCCTTATAGCTCTCAATAAGTTTCGTTTCTCTGCCACCTCCCCCAGACGACGTTCTTCCACGCACTTGCTTAATCCCGCCAGGTATGTCATGCGTTGCTTTCCCTTCTCTCTCTTCTCTCTCTCTCTCTCTCTCTCTCTCCTTCTAGTCGACATATGAGTATCAGATTCTCCAGGCCCTCCCTTCTCGTTACGTGTCCCAGAAACTTCAGCTGCCTCTTCTTGATGTTAAGTATAAGCCTCCTCTTTGTTTGCATCCTTTCCAAGATCTCATCGTTTCTCACACGCTCGGTCCATGATATCCTCAGTATCCTTCTGTAGAACCACATCTCTGTCGCCTCGAGTCTCTTCTTCGTCTTTGAGGAGACCGTCCAATATTCGCTGCCGTAAAGGAGGACATATGTCACGTAACAGCTCAATATTCATTTCTTCGTTACCAAAGAAATCCTCCTGTCTCGTAATACTCTGCCTAGCATTTGGAATGTGTCCTTGGCCATCCCAGTACGTCTACGGATTTCAGTGTCGCATTTACCGTCCTCTGTCAAAACACTTCCCAGATATTTAAACTTTCGCACCTGCTTGATTTTAGTGTCCCCAAACTGCAAATCGCATTTCAACCTTATCCTCTTACTGATGACCATGCATTCTGTCTTCAATAATTTATAATTTTAGATCCCTTCTTCTCGATCTCCTTCAAAACCTTTTAGAAGGTTATTTTTTTATTTTTTTTCCGTGTCTGCTATCAGTACTGTGTCATCTGCGTATCTTATCTTGTACATTAATAAATACTATTTCTATCGTGCAATAAAACGGAGAGAAAATATTGAAGCAATTAAAAAAAATATAATAAATTAAATTAATATTTGATATTCAAATATAAATTTAATTCAAAGGTTATTTATCTACGGAGCAATTGTTTTATAATTCTTTTCAACAGGATATAAAGACCGGTATAAACAATATAAATATGACAGTCAACAAAATATATACATATACAATTCGTCCCATATATATATATATATATATATATATATATATATATATATATTATATATAAAATATATATATATATTCTGTGGATATTTCATTAAATAATATAGACAAGTTTTGTCTATTTATTTTAAGTAAGTTCCTTTCATAATGTCTGATAAGCTTAATAACATTATCATTGAAGGACGAAAGGAAATCACCATATTGATACATGTTTAAATCCAATCTAAGCTTTCGGCTTACATAAGCCATTATCAAAGATGACAATTACATTTCAATATATCAAACAACACACGGAACAATAATGATATTCTGTTTTTGTTGCATGAAAAATTTCAAAGCAACGACTAACTCGAGTATACGAGACACAGAAGCGAAAATCGCATCGCAGCTCGTGATGTCACATATGACTATGCGAGAGTGAAAACGAGAAGTATTAAGTATGGGAAGCCGTTGGTTTAAACCAATGGCTTCTGTTATCAATTATAGGCATTTAAGAATATTTGTGGAGATTTAATAGTTTATTTTGTTCAGGTTAGGTTTCAACTGTTTTATATATATAGCTTAAAGAATTTTTAGTTTTTGTTTATTGTTTTCATGTTTAAGTATAGTTGTATTTTCAACGAGGATTTTCCGGAATTGTGTACGCGGCCAGGCATGTTGTTTTAAATGCCTAAAAATGTTAGAGTTATATATCAAATTTTTTTTCAATATATAAAATAAATTAATTTTGTACCAATATAATATTTATATTTATTTTACCTGAAAGAAAAAAGATACTGATGGTTCTTATAAGTAAAATATAGTATATAACTATATTATGATAATGAAAAGGAATATATATGAACTTCTGTTTAGTCTGATATAAGGCAATATTTATGAAGTGAGTAGCGAACGGAACTGTATTGAAATTAAAAAAGTATGAGTATTAATATATGTTTGAAAATAGATATGATAAAAAATTTGTTTGATGAAATTTAAAAAGTAAATTCAATATTTACGAAAATTTTTTTAATTTTTTTTTTTATATAATATTTTTTATTTTTTTGCCATAGCATTTGCAACATTAAATAAAAAAAATAAGAATTTTATTCAATGGTCAAGGATTATATACAAAGTGAAAATTTTGAAGAAAAATCATTGATAGATAGATATAATAAATATAAATAGATAGATAGATAGATAGATATAATTTAGATAATAGATAGATAGATAGATATTAGATAGATGTCAATAAAATGAAATATATGAAAGACAAATAGATGTTTTTAATTGATTAATTATATAAATAAGCAATGAAGAAAAATAGATAATGAAAATATAAATAAAGAAACATTTTTTCGGTGAGATAAACCTTAAATGAAAATGTAAACACGATAATAAGAGGGGAGGTCAGTTAAAATTAAATAAATTTTATAATAAAAATCATATATTTGGTTATGAAAATAAAATAAAATTAAATGTCAAAAAATGATTTTAAAAATTTTTCAAAAAATTAATTTTAAAAAAAATTTTAAATAGGTTCTTCGATTTTATTGCAAAAAATGTTAAATCTTAATTTTTAGATAAAAATACATTTCCTATAAAAAACAAAGGGGACTTTTAAAAAAAAAAATAAATTAATTTTTTAATTATTTCATTGGAATAATTTACAACCATAAATATATATATAAATATATATATATATATATATATATATATATATATATATATATATATATATTATATAATAAGTTTTATTTTTTGTCTGAAAATCAATGAAAAAAACATGAAACCAAGGTATTACAAACTCATAATTTATTTATTGTTATTTTAGTACTATTTTGATATTAAAGTGTTCTCAAAACTAAAATATGCGATATTTATATATATATATATATATATATATATATATATATTATATATATATATATATATATATATATATATATATATATATATATATATATATATATATATTTATATATATATATATATATATATATATATAAATATTCAAATGATATATTTATCATATTTTATATAATACAATTTGTATGAATAGACATTATCAAACTTATATATATATATATATATATATATATATATATATATATATATATTATAACAAAATTTTGAAAATATAAAAAAATAGGAAAAATTTTTTTAGGTAGATCCAAATTCCTTAGTATTTTAGTTATTAATTTTAAAAAAATAATAATTTTCGATACAAATTTAAGAAAATAAAATTCTTATATAAAAAAAAAAAATTCGCTTGAAGATGGAACAGAGCTTTCTTTAACTGAATTTAATTCAAATAATTATATTAAAGTTTTGGCTCTTGTTTTGAAACATGAGACCTTTTATTTAAAAAGTTGGAAAATATTTTTAAATAAATAATTATATATATATATATATATATATATATATATATATATATATATATATATATATATAAAATACATCCAAATAAAAAGATACCTAATATATAAAATGAAATTTGAAAATGAAAACACTTTCTTGATGCTTTTAGTTTTTTTTAATTTCAAGCTAATAGATTAAATTTAATATTTCCAATAAGCAAAATATTTTGTATTTCAAAACGAATTTAAATTGATTGGATTGTTTTTTTTGTTTTTTTTTTGTTTTTTTGTTTTTTTCTTTGAAATAACTACTAAAATTTTTTTTTTTTTTTTAGCCATATTTACAAATTTCTTAGTACAACGTAATTCTCTGTATTAATAAATCTTTTTAAAATGAAATATACTTTCCTAAACTTTATTTAGGAAGATTAGCAGATTTAATCTTTAATTAATCTGATTTGAAACAAATATTACTTAGTTTTAGTTTAAAATATCACAGAAAAACATGTTTTACCATGGTGGTGTATGTTTTTATGGGATGTTAATAATTATCTTGATAGACATGTTTAGAAACTTCTCTAGGTGGACATTAAAATAAAAATTACTTGACGAGTATAATGTCAGCGTCTTTATTCTATAATCTTTTAACTGCCCTGTAACCTTAAAAATTTAAGAAAATATTTTAAATAATTTGATTTTTCTTTAAAATTTAGATACTTTTATTTAGTTACTGCTCTTATTTTTGTGATAATATCGTGTATAGACGCCCGTATTTACAAAAGAAAATCGTTTATACACGCACAAAATTTCTAAATTCTTTTCAAAATAAAAAATTTGTAAATTTTTTAATGAAAATTTATAATTTTAATAAAAGATACAAATTAATAAGAATATTATAAAAAGATAAAAAATTAATACATAATTATAAAAATTAAAATAATTTTTTTGTTTAATTTTTTTAAAAATGAAAACGATTCTTGTAAAATTAATTATTCATCGAAAAAATGTTTTTCTTAAGACAATAGTGTTCGTACCATATTCTTATTCATAAAAGCAATTAAAAACTTTTCTAATTAAATAATTATGTGATTTTTGCTGGGATTTCCAAATCAATTTTTTTTCATGACGAAAAGATGTAAAAATTCTTATACTAAAATTATGATAAATGAAAAAAATAATTTAAGTTCTGAAGGTTTTAAAAAGGATTAAAACATAATTTAATAATCAAACAATCCTTTGTTTTTTGTTGTTGTTGTTTGATTTTTTTTTTTTTTTTTTTTTTTTTTTTTTTGTTTTTTGCTTGTTTTTTCTTTTTTTGTCTTTTCCTCCTAATCATAATAAAGATTTTGATGATAAAACTTTGTATTAAGTTTGGGGCTTTTTTCTTCATGGTATGCTTGATTTTTATTCGAATAACATTTGGAAATAGCATACCTATACAAAAAACTCACACACATAATTGTACACACACTACACATATGCATAGTGTGTGTGTGTGTAAATAAAGAAAAATTTTTATTTATAAATTTTAACAGAAGCATGTTATATTTTATATATATAAAAAAAAATAGCCATTTTGTTACATTTCTCGTGTCTTATCAAGTTGTGTTATAACAAAATTTTATGTTTTTTTTATATATATATATATATATATATATATATATATATATATAATTATAATTATATTTAGTCTCTACTTTTGTATCGAGCACTGATTTTCAAAAAAAAAAAAAAAAATATAAAAGAACTTCGGATTTTTTATCTAACGGGAATTTTCGTATTTTTTTATTATTTTAAATACACACACAAATTATATATATATAAATATATATATATATATATATATATATATAAGTTTTGAAACATATGCAAACTCACAAATATATATATACGTATGTATGGTTGAAATACATACATACATGCACACAAATATATATTTATGAGGTTTGATATATACGATGGATAAATAGTCGCCATTTTATATTTTAGTGTGTGTGTGTGTGTGTGTGTGTGTGTGTGTGTGTGTGTGTGTGTGTGTGTGTGTGTGTGTGTAAAATACATATAAAATATTTTTTATATTTTTCAAGTTTGGTTGAAGACTATTAACACGGCACTGCAATTAAGCTTTTTATTAAATTCTTTTTACATTCGTCTAAGTGATTTCTTTTCTGGGCATAGAATGAATAAAAACTGCTTAAATGATCTGTGGATCCGAATGCCTCCCGATGAGATATTTTCAAAGATGTGTTTTTTTTTTTTTGTTGTTTTTTGGGGGGTTTTTTGTTGTTGTTGTTTTTTTTAGGGGTGTTATCGAACATATATTTTAACTCTAGTAATTTCTTTAAATACTTTGTTTTCGACATGAGACATGTAGTAATTAGAAGAAGCTCGGTCCATGTGGATTTCCCATTCTAACACCATTATACGATTCTACCTCCACTCATCAAACCCTAATATTCTCAGGAAATTGCTTGATTTAATTTATCAGTATTCATTTATTTTTTACATTATTTACATTATTCGGACTATTGTCCTCATCTTTGTCGCCATATTTATTACAACGTTTCGGCCGTTGTACGCTCCGGCCTTCGTCATTTATTTTTTGTTGTTGCTTTTGTTGTTGTTTTTTATTGTTGTTTTTTTCGGCCATTATGTGGTATTGAGTCATGAAAATATAATTTAATATAAAATAAACCCCAAAATTATTCAAATTTAAAAACCATCCCAATCAAAGGATGGAAAAATAATTTTCACGATAATATCAGGCGTTTCCTTATAAGGAAACATTCAGTATTCATTGACCGAGCAGGCAGTGCCATTGTCGGTTGACATTTATAAAACCTTTCTCTTAAAACCTTTTTTTCAGGAAAATAGGTTTCTCACGTTGAATAGCTGTTATAACCCTTTCCAGTATTGATTGGGGTTTCCGCCCTAACCTTTTTAAGTCCTCTGGAATCTTGATCATGTCATTATCTTCCCTTCGAGTTACAAATTATATCCATTTTAGTTGTTGCTGCTGTTGAAAGTCTTCAAGTGATGTGGTGATGTGGTTTCAGTTATTTGGTACGGTTCATTGTGATTCTTTGGTTCCAGTCAACAAGGTTTCAAGAGAGATATTCCTGCAGGTTTCATTAGCTAAAAGCCATTTTTAACCATTGATCTGGGAATGAGATTGTATACAAAAGACAGTTTTCATAATTCTAATCAAATTTGGCGCCAGGCATGGCATCAATATAAAAATCTGACGAGATATTTAAGACCATGACTCTCCAGTTTTCAAGAGGCTGAAAAAAAAACCGCTGGCGCAACATATGCTATGTTCAATTTTCATATCTCTTAGGCAAAATCCGAGGTATTTGAAAATCACCCTCTCTCACTCGCTCACACTCTCTCTCTCTCTCTCTCTATTTATATATATATATATATATATATATATATATATATATTAAAGGTGTAAATACTCTTCTCCCTCCAGCTATGGGTAAATAGCAGGACAGACTGGGTTCTACAGCTTTGGATGGCAACTGGCCTAGGAGAAGGACAACTCTGAATTCAAAACCTGCGGAGGGTCGTTTGGGGACCTTGTGGTACGTAGTCCACCAGGTCTCTGTATTCGTCCCTTCAAAAAGTGTAGATGGTCCTGCACGAAGCCTTCACCACTATAACCAAAACTCATGTGCCGTTGTCGGGCTGTCGGTTTCCTAGGAACTGATCTGCTTCACCCTCATACGTCGAATTCGACGGGAGAGTCGAATAAGAATAATATAGTACAGATAATAGATCCGTTGGTATATAATCAAGGTGGATCTCAGTAATATCAGATATTAAAACTGATCCACAGAGAGAGCTTACATACAACTAAGGGCTTTGGTCATAAATAAACTATCACTCCGTTCCATCTCTCGTTAGAGAGACACTTCACGCCCTCCCCTTGTCACCAAGACTTCGTATCTGAAACGAGACGCCATTTGAATAGGTGAGTACCCTCTTCCCACTGCTATCTAAACTAAATTCAAAACACTGATTCCGAGACAGTCAGTCTAAGGCTGAAGAAGACTGACATAAATTTGTGCCAGTTTGAAATAGACTATACCCACATGAGGTCATTTTGAGTTTTTTATTATATATATATATATATATATATATATATATATATATATATATATATATATATAAAATATCACGATGTGCATTTAGTAAATAATTAACTTTTAAAATACTTTTCGGAATTATAAAATTTCAATCCGACAAGACTATTTAAGAAGATGACACCCTAATTTTCAAGAAACTACCTCTGGCGCAACATATTCTATGTTCAATTTTTTATATCTCTTATGCTAAATTAGTTAAAACTGATGCATAATCCGTGGTATTTGAAAATGATGTCTCTCTCTCTCTGTCTCTCACTCTCTCTCTCTCTCTCTCTCTATATATATATATATATATATATATATATATATATATATATAGCCTCGAATTATGCATCAATTATATTGTATATATATATATATATATATATATATATATATATATATATATATATATAGCCTCAATTATGCATCAATTATATTATATATATATATATATATATATATATATATATATATATATATATATATATATATATTATATCATATTGCAGATAGATAGATAGATAGATAGATAGATAGATTGATTGATTTCATTAAAAATGCCAGACGAGGAAGATTTAATTATTTTTTTTTATTTAGTTTTTCCGGCATAATTACGTTTTTTCCGTTTTGTAGAAGTAAGTGGGCACAAAAATTTTACGTCATTTTCATTCTCCACTTTTGGCAACGTCTATACATATCTTCAAGGCTGTCCTCATGTTTTTACTTTTACGTTGTGATTTATTTTTCTGTTGTTGTGAATAGGAAAAAACGTTGTTGGTGCCAAAATATACATTAATATATATATATATATATATATATGTGTGTGTGTGTGTGTGTGAAAAGTGTGTGCATATATATATATATATATTTGCAATATGTTATATATATAATTATTTATATATTATATGCTCGGTACTTACTAGAAAGCGCTCAATATCAGAGATAGAACTAACATATTTGGTTGGATTGATGTGAGTTTGTGACCCTGGGTTTCACGCTTTTGCAATCGTCAGACAAACTGATTAATTTTTTTTTTAAATTTGGATTTAAAAATCCGTGGGTAAGTAATCCAAGTAGATCGTAATAATATAAAATATTAAAAATGATCCCCAAAATAGAGCTCAATATATTTATTATAGAACATAGAAATAAAATACATAAAAATGAAATTCTATAACCCCATTCAGATGGCCATTTAGCTATCTGAATGGGTTAACAATTTCATTTTATGTAATTCACACATACACACTGATATATATATATATATATATATATATATATATATATATATATATATATATATATATATATATATATAGCGATGGATAAATTGTCGTCTAAATTAAATAAGAGTGAAAATGACATTTTAAGAGATATATTTACTAAAATTGCACAAAAATATCTTGAAATATTAAAGAGCAAATTTATTCAATAAGATACCCATTGGCTTCAAACACGGCCTTCGGACGACTTCGGAATCTCCATACAACTCTTCTGGAGTGCCTCCTTTTTTAAGTTTGTGAATGCTGCCATAATCCTTACCTTCAGTTAATTTTGGTGTTACAAGGAATTTTGTTTGTCTCTCGCTCAACTGCGCCCCACACATAATAATCAAGGGGGTTGCAGTCTGGGGAGTTAGGCGGCCAGATATAAGGGGGTGATGTGGTCACAGAAATTGACAGCAATGACTAGATTCTCCTGCTTGTATGGCATGTCGCAGAGTTCTGTTGCCAACCACCTTCTTGACCCAGGATAACACTACCTTCTCAAGGCACTTGATGTAGACCCCCGTATTGAGTCTGAAGACCTGTGGGAAGATGAATAGAGGTAAAACGTCGCCGTCGCTAGTGAACACTCCAAATTCCTTCGTAATCACCATTAGACTCATCCAACTCTTAACGAATCTTCTGCGCTGTCCTCAGATTGACACCCAAATACACTGAAATGTCCGTATTGGATGTTCCGGCGCGAATACCAAGCAGTACAGCCTGCCGTTTCCAAATTTCTGGCGAAGCAAATTGCGTCATGATGCTCTTTTTCTCACAGAAGGTGTATAAATGACCTTACTATACAGTGCAATCGACAAAAAAAAAACAAAAAAAAAACAACGCGCATGCGCGAAATTAAAAATATAAAAAGCGACTATTTACCCATCGCACCTTATATATCAAACCTCATAAATATGTGATATATGTGTGCGTGCGTGCATGTATGTATCAAACCATGCATACAATGTGTGTGTGTGTGTGTGTGTGTGTGTGTGTGTGTGTGTGTGTGTGTGTGTGTGTGTGTGTGTGTGTGTGTGTGTGTGTGTGTCAAGATATAGAGACATTGCGGCGTAATGGATAGCGGCTTGGATTGAGGAATCGGAGAGACGAGTTCGAATTCCAGTCGAATCCATTACATTCACTTTCGTGCTAATACCCTTGGGAAAGGTGTGAATCCTCTTCTCCCTCCAGCTATGGGTAAATAGCAGGACAGATTGGGTTCCGTAGCCTTGGATGACAACTGGTCTAGGGGAATTCAAAACCTGCGGAGGGTCGTTTTGGGACCTTGTGGCACGTAGTGCACCAGGTCTCTGTATTCAGCCTTTTAAAAAGTGTGGATGGTCCTGCACGAAACCTTCATCACGATAATCAAATCTCATGTGCTGTTGTCGGGCTGTAATTTTCCTAGGAACCGATCTGCCTAACCCTCATACGTCAAATTCGATGGGAGATTATATATATATATATATATATATATATATATATATATATATATATATATATATATAAATTTATTTAAAAATTTTTTAACATAACTATGTTATAATATAACTTGATAAGACACCAGAAGTGTTGAAGGAAAATTTTTCTAGTGATGTTATAACATGCTTATGTTATATTTTTTAAATAAATATTATTCGCTCTACTTTGTATTGAGCACGTTTTTTAAAAATAGTCTTTTTGATTACTGGAATTTTATTCCATATATACCAACCTTGTATTCGCATATATATATATATATATATATATGTATGTATATTAAATTTGATATGCATGTATAATATCCTAATGCTCATACTGGAAAATAGTAATTAAAAATAAACCTCGTCTGTTGCTTTTAATTCGGCACAAGACTTGATAGATAGATAGATAGATAGATAGATATTATCATTATTATTATTATTTTACCCCATTATAATTGTGCTTGTTCTTCTCTTTCTTAGTTTACACGACCGTTGTGTCCTGCCAATACCTCATAAATAATGGGCTATTCTGCTTTGATCGCGTGGAAAAAGGAGAAAAGTCACTACTTAGTTTAAGTGAGAAAAGGAAAGAAAGAAAAAAGAAGAAAGAAAGAAAGAAAGAAAGAAATAAAGAAAGAAAGAATGAAAGAAAGACTGACAGACAGACAGACTGACAGACAGACGTGTTTAACGGTTGTTTAACGATGCGACAGAGGAATTTCTACGGATATTTTATTGTTATTGAACTCGCCATGTGCTTATTCAATGATTAACTTAATTCAGATTCATCAGAATATTAAGATAAAAAAAAAAACATTGAAATGCTCACAGGTTAAAACTAGTCATCATCATCATCATCATTATTATTATTATTATTACTACTACTACTACTACTAAAACATGTATAACCACTAAATATATTGTTTATAATAATAATAATTATACCATTTTTTTTAATTTTAAACGATGAAATTAGCGCCAAAAATTCTACTTAAAATATACCTCCCGACTGGAATCGAACCTGTATCTCACCTTTTTTATTTCCTTCACAATCTCTAAGCCGGTTTAGACTGACATTAATTTTGCCGTTCAAAACACTGAAATAGAATCGTTTCTGTTAATTCACCCCAAAATAAAAAAGAATTTATATTTACTAAAATTCACAGAAATTCTCCGAGAGCGAGGCCCTTCCATTGCACTCCGGTCGAGCTGACCTTTGCGATCGCCCTAAATGTGGGCGACTCTGAAGCGATATTTCTAAGAGTGGGGTAAACAAGCCAAAAACAGTTTTTTTTTTTTTTTTTAATTATAAAAATTTCCTTGTAGTTACCGCACTTAAGAAATGTGAATAACACCTTGATTTTTGTTAATTTTTCATTCTGAGGTAGGAGTTGTAGTGAACCACACAAATTTTTGATTTAAAATTTATAAATTTCAAAAGAGTACCAAAAAATTAATAAAAAGAAAAAAATCTTTGATTTAAAATTCATAATTTCTTGCGATGAATTTGCGATAAATAACTTTACATTATTCGGGGTGAATTAACAGAAAAATCCATTAAATAAATAAATCCATTAAATAAAAAATAAAAAACCTTTAAATAAAAAATAAAAATCCATTAAATAAATCCATTAAATTAAAAATAAAAATCCATTAAAAATAAATCCATTAAATAAATAAATCAATTAAATAAAAAATAAAAACCATTAGATAAAAAATAAAAATTCATTAAAAAAAATAAATCTATTAAATAAATTCATAAAATAAAAAAAATCCATTAAATAAATAAAAGATCACAAAACACGTGTACCCATAATTATTTATTCTGTTCAGTTTCTTATCACGATAAGGGTTATATTTAGTTGGTATTTGTGTTTAAGTAGACATCACTTCTTTTGAACAGTGAAATCTAATATCAAATAGCGTCGAGGTCAAGTAGTCCCACTGAAGGAGATATATGCCTGCCAACAGCAATCGGGCGTATTCCTTTCCTGTTGGGAAACATTTTCTTTAGAAGGACTTCTAGATCTCTAGGCCGGCTGGCATTAATTTCTATGGTCAAAATACCAGAGATGTCTACTCAGACACCTGCACCCATAAATAAATCTTGGGAGCTCTAAAAATTCGCATACATTAATGTAAAAGTTATTGTCTTTCATTCGTTTTAGAACCTTGGAAATATGGTGAAAAAAAATTGTTTTTCTAGCATCAACGCGACACTATACATTTGTACGAGAAATTTGAGCAACTTTTTGCGACATTGATTTGGAAATTCTTGTAAAAATCAGATCACTTTCGGGTTTTAATGAAACTATCAAAATTTATTCAGAAATGAATTAACCCTTTAAGATCTGCGTTCCTGAACAATTTTAACCCTTCTGCCTGACCTCCTGAGCCAATTTTTTTCTCTACCTCTGTTCAACCGGTGGCTGGGTATTACGTCATTTTTCTCTACCACCGGTAAAGCGGTGGTCAGGGCTCAAAGGGTTAAATTAGTTTTTAAAAGTTTCTTTTTTTTTTAAAAAAAATCATCTACTCTCCTCTCATCTAATTTTATGAAATTTCGAAAAATTCAATTTTGTATCGCTTAAAGCTTATATTACTTATAAGGACAAGTCCTCGGAAAACATAAACATGACCCCTAGTTACAGAAAATATTTAAAAATTTTAAGATTACTGAGTATTTAAGAAAAATTTTATAAAATAGATGTACACGTTTTATTCGTCATACAATTTATAAAACAATTTTATAAAATAGATGTTTACGTTATATTTGTCATACAATTTATAAAAAAAAATTATAAAATAGATGTTTACGTTGTATTCGTCATGCAAGATAGATGTTTATGTTGTATTCGTCATACAATTTATATAAAAAAAATTATAAAATAGATGTTTACGTTGTATTCGTCATGCAATTTTATTATAGTTATCTACTTCTGACATATATCTTCCAAACATTTGTTTCAGTTCCTCATAAAACCTTCACCTCCGTGTTAAAAAATGCTTTGACTAAAAGAAATATTTGTTTCAATTCTGATTAATTGAACTATTTTTTCTCAAATAACGTTTCAGAAAAGTATATTTTATGTTTTAAATTATTTTGTTAATAAAAAGAATTATGTTGTGTTGACGGATTTATTAATATGGACGATATTATAGATTTTACTGGTTATAAAAAAAGTGATTCCACTCAATTTAAATTCAGTTTAAAATATAGAGCAAGTTATTTTGCTTAATGGAAATATTAAATTTAATCTGTTAGTTTGTAATTAAAAATAAGATAAAAGCTTCAAGAAAGATTTTAGAACGTTAATTATCGCTTTGGGGTGGGGGACGGGGTAGATGTGGCACAAGGCTGAAAGTATGGAACAGCTAGTGAAGATCGAACAAAATTCGTAATTGATCGAGCAAGGTATGCTTGCTAACCATTACTCCACGTCATATATATATATATATGTGTGTGTGTGTGTGTGTGTGGTTTAATATTTGACATGTTTATGATAAGAGAGTGCTTAGTATCAAAACAGAGTTTGTAGATAATTTCTGTATGTATGTACGTATCTCTCTCTCTCTCTCTCTCTCTCTCTCTCTCTCTCTACATATATATTCAAATAGATAGATGTGTGTGGGGGGGTGTTATAATCTGCTGACTGCTTCAACTAAGAACCTAAGAGATAATATGTACACGTATTGAAGTGAGTAATTTTGCCTGTTTTGTACAAAAATATCTTCTGAAATTTGAAACTCAAATCCATTGCCCCATCGCCTGTTTCAGACTTTAACCAATTGAAAAAGGCGGCGGTCGACAAATTAGAAGACTAAAGGAGACAAAGCGAAAAAACTCATTAAATTATCGTTGATTAAAAGTAGTTGTGGTGTTACTATTCACAGACACGTTCCCACCCACCCAAGTGACTCTATCCCTCCACCTGTTACTGTCACCACTTGTGCAATGTCCATTTTGCCCGTTGTAAAAGTGGTGGTAGTGGTAGCCTTCATTTCTGAATAGAGGTGGCAGTTGTGTTCCTCGTAAGAGTGACGCATAGATAGATAGATAGATAGATAGATAGATAGATAGATAGATAGATGCTTTAATTTAGATTCTGTTACCGCCGGATATAGATAATGGAAATTAAAACTGTTGAATATTAGATAATATTTAAACAAATAATCACGAATAAAAGTGTAAATTTGACACAATCGAGATGAATTTATTTAAATCATGAAATTCTGTTTTAGTTTTTGCTAATTAAATAAAGCAAAATTAAATTGCAACCCGACGTAATGGAGAATATAAATTATAATGTGGGGAAAAAAATTATATTGACATGTTTCGCCGTTGATCCAGCCTCATCACAAAATAATTTTATTTCTAAATAACTAAATCTAGTTTAACGCGGCAAAACGTGATTAGCGTTTATCATATAAGCGCTTTATTTCCCACCTTTTAAATCTATCTTCACAGAAATTATATATTAATGAATCTTTTTAAAAAATTTCAATCTGTTAAATTTATCTCAAATTCTCCTCTCTTTTTAAGTAATGACATTAAGCTCTAAAGGAATCGTATCTTTCATGGCAATAGCTATTTACAAAATTTCTATTGTTGATGTTCAAGGCAGTGGCAATAAAACGCTGGGTGCCGCCCAAGGTCACTAAAATGACTTGTGTTTATTGACCACGGCTATATAGTAGGCGAACAATTTTTTTTTCTTGGGGAGGAGTTGGGCTCGGAATTGCAAAATTGAAGAGCTGTGTTCCAGTATTACTCAAGTTTGTTATAATCACTTAATCTTGAAAAGATATGAACCCACCTCTTCACCCCCCAGTTATGGGTTAATTAGTAGAACTTGTGTCAGTAAATCATTATTACCTCCCAAAAATGCTTACGATCTAAAAATAATTTCTGGCTTGAAATAACCTGCAAAAGTTTGATAGGCCGTAAAAACAAATCAATAAAAAAAATAAATAAATGTTATTTATAAAAAAATTTTATTTGTAAAAAAAAAAATGTAATTCCCTTACTTTTCAACGGTTTCAGTTCAACGGATTTTTCCCCGAAAAAGTTATAGTTACTGTTTCCATTTTTTTTCTGAATATTCTATCCACTTTTTTAAAACATTTTTTTTTAAATTAGAGAAAAATGAAAAAAAAATGATAATATTAAAAGAAAAAATGCAAACAATTCTTGTAAAAAGTCTTTTTTCTTTAGATAATAATGTCCTTAATTTATATTATTTATAAAAGCAAATAAAAGCCTAAATAATTTGATAATTAGATAGTTTATTGCAGTTTTTTATTTTACGATTTGGAGCAGATTTTTAAAAAGTTGGCAGTAGTTGTGAAAAAATAATTGATTATTTAATTACTCGAAGGAGTCCTTCTTATAAGTAATATAAAACAATTTGCGAACTCTTTGAAATTCTAGAAAATTTCATAAAATTAATAGGTGGGGTAACAGATGTAAAAAAAAAAAAAAATATCTTTACCAAGATTTTCTAAAAATAAAAATTTTAAAAATAAATTCATTCAAATTCATTTAAATTGGACAATTATTTGATTTTTGGAAGAATTTCCAAATGAATGGTTTTCTCCCGAAACTGTTACACTAAAAAAGCGATAACCATAAGTCTTACGGAATTAAAAAAAAAAAAAAAAAAAAAACGAGATTTTTTATCCAAATTTAGAACGTGTTAGATAGAACGAAAATTTTTTTAAAAATATTTAAAAAAATACTTTGTTCTTTCCTCTTAATAATAACATAAACATTTTAATGATGAAACTTTGTTTTTATTAAGTTTTGGACCTTTTATCATTATGCTATATTGATTTTTTAGCGAATTATTGGAGGTACCTAAAGTCACGTATATATGTACTATTAACGGTCCAAACAACTGACAATATGCCGGTGAAAGAGGGGAGGGTGTAAAATAATCAATAATATAGTCTGTAACCAAATCAGTAAAATAATAACCCTAAAAAAATACTTCCAACTGTGTGACAAACATTATTTGAGATCTGAGGGACAAGGAGAGAGTTCCACTCGGAGAACTGCTTTCTTTTTTCTTCTGCAATCCCGCTGCAATACAAAATTCCCGACTCTAATGCAAATCCAAAACGGCTTACTATTGGATAAAGGAATTTGCCTGTAATAGTTTTATAATTTAAAAGTTTAGATATGTTTTGTTGAGGAGGAGAATTTAGTTTAGTCTATTTATTACAGTGTAACCCGGATATAGTGACACCCGGATATAAGATAGATTTTCTCTGGTCCCAAATTAGAGCCTGTGTTAATGTATATAAATTTTATATACATTATAGACCAAACCCGGATATAAGAGACTTCGTCTCCGGTCCCGACAACTCTCTTATATCCGGGTTACACTGTAGTTAGAGAACAGTGAATATATTCTCATGTCATATTTTAATAGCGATTTTCTAAGCGCGGCTTAGATGTGGCACAAGGCCGAAAGTATGGGGCACCCAGGGAAGACTGAACTCACTAATGAATCGGTCGTAACTGATCTAGCAAGACAAGCTTTCTAACCATTACACCGTGTCGAGGCACCTAGTGTTATGTTTTAATATAAATTTTCTCTAACTGAAAAGTGAAAATGATATGAATTTTATATAAAATACGATGCATAACATGTCACAGATTTTTATAACAACAAATACAATTATTTCGAACATTTCTAAGAATTACTAATTAATGAATTTGCTTACGCCAAGTTATATAGTCCACATTCGCCTCCTAATATCCCAATTCTGATTTTTAATTAAGAAACTAATTAGTAATAATTAACGTTTACACTTGAAGACATTAACTCTCCTTACAACTAATGCTATCGAACATAAATACATTGTTTGAAATGTTTTGAATAATTGTCTAAGTCTTGTCTAGTGATATATTAAACTAAACAAAATTTATTAAATCTCGTTTTTTTTCTGGATTTTTTTTTATTTTATTTAGGTGAGGGAAGGTTAGTAACACAGGTTTTTATTTAATTGTTGTTTATAAGTAGGGAATACAAACTTATATCCGCCTGGTGTCAGCTCATTCATTAAATTTATATTAGAACAAAAAGCAATATTTCTTTTAAAGTTTGAAATTAAACGCATATCTTTTTTTCTTTTTTTCCTATATTGTGGCCATTTTGTTTGCAATTCGTGTAGTCTTGATTTCAGCTGAAAGCTTTCAAATCAGTTCTTCCTGTATGTTTCAGTCAGATTTCACTTGCCAAAATTATAGTTTATAATTATAGTTCAGGAATTATAGACAACAGTAGTATGGTTTCCTGCTGCAGTATGGTTTTAGTTTTGAATTTAAAAAAGTTCTTCACGTAGAATATCTGACCTTCAAAATTAGAATTTTCTCTTTCTCCTAGACTGGTTAACAACCAGGAGAAGCAGAGAAAAACATCACATAACCTACTTAATAAATGGATAACTCAACAAGGACCACAAAAGCGAAGAGCGCTTGCAAAGAAGCAAGAGTTTATTTAAAGAAGCATCAGACAGGGCAGAAGGTGGAGCCATCATTGAAAATGTTCTGAAATTATAAAATAAAAGAATTATTATAAATTTCTGGGACGAGGCAGGTAACAAAAAAAAGTACATAATTCTTGTAAATAATATATTTAATATAATATTAAAATTCCGTCAAACCTGTTCTCAAAACTCCATACCATTTTACTAGTTAAATGATAAATCAGACTTATTTTGTCATTGCAATTTACAGTTCGTATTTTCTTGATTTCAGCTGAAAGTTTGCAAATTTTCCAGCATATTTCAGTGAAATTTCACTCTCTAACATTATAGTTTAATTATATTACATGAATATAGAAAAAAATGATGCCGTCTAAACTTCTGCCAGGTGGATATGGGTCTGCCTGGCGCCTTCTACTTTTTCTATTACTTAAAGTTTGTATTTTCTTCGTTTCAGATGAAGGCGTGGAAATTTTCGAACATATTTTAGGAGATTTTACAAGCATGTAAACGTTCCACAACTTCCTATGTACATTTTGAAATGTTTGCACGTTCGTGAGAAAAGAAATTTTGGTATAACGCTTTGTAAATTTGAGGAAAAAAACACGATGAAGAACGAAACCATATTTACGAAATTAATTACTAATTCGCTTACAATTGCATTTCTCTGTGAACGACTCACTCTTCGTCCTACAAAGCCGTGTCTGACACAAGGATAATATTGAAAAGTGCCAAAGCGAATTTAATAATTTATGTTAATTGTAACAGCACTGGTAGAGTGGTGATCATTGTAATGTAGTTAGGCATAGAAATTAATTAGTAGTAGAAGTAGAAAGTGTCGTTTGTATCCTTACTATATTACAGAATTTGTAAGTACACCAAAGTATATACTGGGTTATGAAATACTTGCCTAACTCTAGATGACTGCTACTAGGCTCCATATCGAACCGCCCATGTTTATCTCAGTATAATTAGATTTTAAGAAAAAAGAACGAATCTGTTTTCCAGGTGAGTTACGACACCCAACTCAATGGCGGCTGGAGTAATATTAACATCGTTAACCGTAGCAGTTGTCGTGGTCAGGGGAGTCGTAAATACTACGAACAATGTTAACTACAACACGAGGAAGAGGAGACAGCGTGATAGGAAACACGAACAGTTTATCATGGTAGCGGTTGTAATTTTATTAAGTTCCAATAGATGAGTACTAAATCTTATTAGCATAAATCAATAATAATATTTTGTTTTCAAAATAATTTTTATTCATTTCAAATCGGACTTAGAAATTGGTAAACTCGAGGGTTGGGTTATTAAGACAATGTTTAAAAGAATTCGTCACTCTTAAACGTTTTCATGGCACAACAATTTGTACCTGTCAATTCACTACATATGAATTACATGTTTAAACAATTTACAAATAATTCAATATGGCATATTTCCTTGAGGTTTTAACAAAAGTAAGCAAATTCATTCAATTACCGATTTTTTTTTAAAAATTTAAGCGTTTAATAATTTCGAATTATTTTATGTACTAAACGTACATGAAGTAAATATTTTAAAAATCCATGATTTCTCAGAATAAACGCTTAAAGATATTACTAATAATAAATAAGCTTTCAGTGTGATATTTTTTAATCTTTATTTCATATATCCCAAATATATATGCGTGTGTATTTTGTCATTTAAACTCCTTAGAATGCAAAAATTTGTTAAAAATGTAACAAAGTTTTTCATTTTTTTGTGTAAGGAATGTATATGAAAATGTATATGCGACGCTTGTAATAATAGTAACATCATCATCATTATCATTATTATCATCATCACTATTGTTATTATTATTAACAGCATCATCATCATCATCATCATAGTCATCATCATCTTCTTCTTCTTCTTCTTCTTCTTCTTCTTCTTCTTCTACTTGGCAGAGTGGGCTAATATCTGCACTGGAAAATCTGTAGCTTCTACGGGAAGGAAACTGAAAGAAAGTGGTATGAACACCACCCAGACCCGGTTACGGAGATAGGACCTGTTACAATTTTATGGGACTACACAATACACACTGACAGAAAAATCAAAGCCAACCGCCCAGACATTGTTATTAGAGACTGCAAACAAAAAAAAAAGTCCCTCCTTATTGATATGGCAGTACCTGCTAACTGCAATGTATCTTTGAAGATATTAAAAAACTACCAAATAACAAAGACCTTGAAAACGAAATCTCAAAAATGTGGCACATAGGAACATCAACAATCCCTGTTGTAGTTGGAGCCCTCGGGTTGATTGGAAAAGATTCCAGTAGACTAACTAAAGGGATTCCTGGAAGCCCATACCTTAAAGAAATACAAAAAAATGTTCTCGCGTGTACAGCCCACACATTACGAAGTTCTTTATCTATGTAAAATGTGTTTTTTTTTTTCTTTTTTTAGTTGGTCAGTGGAAAATGTCATGATGCCATTTCTAACCTTAGGTCTCTGGGTGGGACCCGGAAAGAAATGTGTAAACGCCAGAAATCAAAGGAAAAAATAATAATACAAATATAAAGTTAACAGACTACAGACAAAAAAAAATGCCTGCTCATTGATATGGCAGTGTCATAAAACAAAAATATAACCGTTCAAGAATATGACAAAATAAATAAATACAAGGATCTTCAAATTGAAATTCAAAAAATGTATCACGTTAAAACAATAGTTATGCTTATAATCAGGGCTGGTACTAGGATTGCTGGTACCCCGACCCCCGGGCAAGCTGAACATCGGCGCCCTTACAAGTATAACTTTTTTTTAATTTTCAAGAGGAGAAAAACTGAAAGTGTAGAAAAATGAGTTTATTACAATATACAGCTTAATAAACAAGGATACATGGCACAGTGGTTAAAGGCGTTAGTTAGATCCAGTGACAGGACCCAAAGAGTATGAGTTCAATACCCGGTTAAGGCAGTGGAGAACTTGGAGAGGGTAATTAACAGGAGATAACTGATAATGACATCCATTAAACATGACACGTGGAATTAGAACAGTCTACCCCAGTGAGCGAAATAAAGGATTCAGTTCCACCTGAAGGAGGCCGGAGCGTACAACGGCCGAAATGTTGTAATAAAAAATATGGCGACAAAAATGAGGACAATAGTCCGAATAGTGTATATAATACCTCATCTCAGAAATATAGACAGATACAACTTAATAAAAGCCGAAGAAAGCATACATTATCCTATATTATGCTCGCGTCGCCCGTTCATTCATTTTTCCGCCATGATTTCGTGGTCACCAGACCATTACAGAAAGAATTAATAAACACATTTTCTAAAATTTTACTCCACTCAAGAAATTGAATTTTCTTTTATTTCATTTTATTTATTATTTCCACATTTTTTTCCTTTTTTGTTTGGAACATTCCCGATGGAACTGAAACACAAGATGGCGTCCACGGCCTTGAGGGCACCCCGGGCTACCAGTACACTGAGCCAGACCTGTCTATAATATTGGGAACGCTAAGTACTATTAAAGATGGTACTGACAAGAAGATTACGAAGAAAAAGAAGAAGATTACGAATAATAATAATAATAATAATAATAATAATAATAATAATAATAATCGTTGTCGTCGATTTCTATACGTATTTCTGGGGTGAGAAGTTATCATTATTTATGCTATTCACATACAAACTATTGTCCTCATCTTTGTTGTTATTATCACAACGTTTCGACCGTTCTGTATCCCATTCCGCCACCCGCCTCCCCAGTTCGGCCTTGTTTTTTTTTTTTTTCTGATTCGAGCATTATTTTGCTAAGTAATGTTCTGGTCTACTCGAATATATCATGTTCCAGCATATGTTTACACCAACGGTTGTGGAGAATCCTTTCCCCTCACGAGGGCGTATTCTGCTCTTTTCACCACCCTTTGTGCTTTCCTGGATCCGACCGATGTTTTGATTGATAACATTGGTGGGACTGACGGTAGATCTATATATCTGTACAGGAATGTCCACCAATTTGACATCCTTTCCAATTTCATATGGATCATATTTTTTTCCTACTACTGCCATTTGTGTATCACCGTATCGATTCCATAATTTCTGCTTGAAATTCTCACTTCTTATTACTTATACTCTTTACCTGCGCACTTTTGTCATCATATTTGTGAATGAAAATAAGGACAATAATCTGAATTAAAAAAATATACAAATAACATAGATTTCTTTGGGAACTGTGAGATTTAAACGTATCAGCCAATCTCTAAATCCCAGATCAGATTTTCTTGATTTATCAGATAGATGTTTCTCTGTCCCAACAGACCAAAAATTAAAATTGAAAGAAAGTGAAAAAAGGAACAAATATGAAGATATTCAAAGAGAAATAAAAAAAAAAAAAAAAGATTGTTAAACGTGGAGATGAAATTTGTCTCCATCATCATCGGCTCGGTTGGAATGATACCCAAGTGCTTAGCAACAAAAAAAGAAGGACCAGAAAAATCAAGATCATTCAAATAACACTGTTCCTGAATACTAATTAGAATATCAAATAAAGTATTGCAGTATAATAAAAAAAACGATGTTACTAAATATACAGTGTAAGCTACTAGTTACTATTGGTGGCAAGTTTCAATAATAATAATAATAATAATAATAATAATAATAATGTGTATTGTGTAGTCCCATAGAATTGTAACTTGTCCTATCTCCGTAACCGACCTGTTACAATTCTAAGGGACTACACAATACACACTGACAGAACAATCAAAGCCAACCGCTCAAACATTGTTATTAGAGACCACAAAGAAAAAATGTGCCTCCTTATTGATATGGCAGTCCCTGCAGACTGCAATGTATCTTTGAAGATATTCAAAAAGCTGTCAAAATGCAAGGACCTTGAAACAGAAATCTCAAAAATGTGGCACATAGGAATATCAACAATCCCTGTTGTAGTTAGAGCCCTAGGATTGGCTGGAAAAGATTCCAGTAGCCTAATTGAAGGGATTCCTGGAAGTCCATGCCTCAAAGAGATACAAAAATTGTTCTGACAAGTACAGCACACACTATACAAAGGGCATTATCTATGCATTTTTTTTTCTCAGTGGAAAATGTCATGATGCCATTTCTAACCTTAGGTCCCTCGGTGGGACCCGGAAAGAAATATATAAACGCCAGAAATCGAAAATAATAATAATAATAATAATAATAATAATAATACAAGGATCTTGAAATGGAAATCTAAAAATTGTGGCACATAAGGACATCAATAATTCCAACTGTCGTTATAGTCCTCGGATTGATTGGGAAAAGGTCCGATAGATTCTTGAAGGGATTCCTGGTCGTCCATGCCTTAAAAAATAATAAAAAAATTGTACTTACATGTACACCTCACACATTAAGAAAAGGCTTTATCTATGTAAAAATGTGTGGTTTTTTTTGTTTATTTTACAGAAATAATTAGTGGAAAATGTCATGAAGCCATTTCTGATCTTAGATCTCTAGTTGGGACCCGGAAGTAAATGTGTATACAACAGAAATCAAGGGAAATTATAATAATAATAATAATAATAATAATAATAATAATAATAATAATAATAATAATAATGCTTATCCAAATGATGATGCACCACCCGAAATCAGATGTTGATAGGATGTACGTACCAAAAGCTTTAGGAGGTTGAGGTCTAATCCAATTTGAACTAACTCTAAAAACTATGAATCGGATTGGAAGTATACTTCACAAAAACTAATGAACCTCTGCTGCAAATAGTAAAACACCAAATCCAATCCACCAACAAAGAAACTGCATTCTTCAAAAAACAGCTTAATATACTTTAAATCCTACCAACAAAAAACGAAGCAAATACCATCTATGCCAAACGAAAAAGAAGAAAGCAAAAAAACTTGTCCAAATAAAATTACAACAAAACTGGGAGGACAATTCGTTACATGGCAAATACATAAAAAGAACGAAAGAAGCAGATATGGACTAACAGAAAACACATTAGTGGCTAAGGAGCACCGGGCTGAAAACTGAGACAAATAGCCTAATTATTGCAGCTCAGGACCAAAACCTCGTAACCAGATCCCCTCACTGTCGCATAATGAAGGGTGGAACTAACCCGAAATGCAGGATCTGCGGAAAATACGATGAAATTGTCGACCATATTATCTTAGGATGTCTGGAACTGACAAAAAATGAACATACCCAGAGACATAACAAGGTAGTGACATATGTGCACTGGAAGATATGAAAGAAGCACAAAATCGAAACTACTGAGAGATGGTATGACCACCAACCAGACAAAGTTAGCCAAAATAACGATGTAACTATCCTCTGGGACATGCCAATTCAAACTGACAGGGAAATAAAAGCCAACAGACCAGATATTATAATAAAAGACAAGAAATTCAAGAAGTGCCTGCTTATTGACATAGCAGTACCATTTGAGAGAAACAGCTCCATAAAAATTATAGAGAAATTGTCTTGGAGATCGAGATTAACAGGATGTGAGGAATGAAGTCTGAGACTGTACCAATAGAAATCAGAGCTCTGGGTCTCGTGAGAAAAGGAATGAAGAATTTTACTAACAGTGTCCCAGATAACATCAACATGCAAGTTGACCAGAAGATTATCCTACTATCAATTAAGTGAAAATTCTCCCATAAGGCCTAAGAACCATAGTTTGGGCACAGCTCTACAGAATACAAAGCAGGAGGCAGAACATATACAAATAATAATAATAATAATAATAATAATAATAATAATAATAATGTGTGTGATCTTAGTTTTTTTTTCTTCAAAAATGATCAGTGAAAAATGTCGTGAAGCCATTTCTGATCTGAAGTCTCTGGTTGGGACCCAGAAGGGAATGTGCAGACAACAGAAATCAATGGAAATAATAATAATAATAATAATAATAATAATAATAATAATAATATCGCTCTTAATGTTATGGGAGTTAGATAAACAAATCATGAAATGTAGCTATAACAACACACTACTACGTGCCTTAGGTCATCCCACAGACTTGGTAGGTAGTGTGACCATAGCAAAAAACGAAACATACTGATGATGATGATGATGATGATTGTTATAATAATCATATATAATATAATATATAATATTCAGTATCGGTGCAGCTGCAGGAGTTACCGAAAGGGGATGCAGTACGTTATCCAAACTGGCTTTAAGTGTCCAACTCCTGATTTGAGTTAGGGTTTAATTCTTATCCTTTTTCTCCGGAAGATACCCACAAATCAGTGAAGGGGATGAATTCATGAATTCCTTCTCCTTAACAGTTTGGCCTTTTTGACAAAACTAACCATTAAAATACACGCTCGTCAACAAATTTCATGGTATCCCTTGTTTGCAAGAGATTTAAGAAAATAAATGCACTGGGTGGAACTACTTATGTTCTTCAGAGATTATTATCAATATAAAGAAATAATAATAATAATAATAATAATAATAATAATAATAATCTGCACTGGAAAATCTGCAACTTTTACGGAAAGGAAACTGCAAGAAATTGGTATGAACACCAACCAGGCCCGCTTACGAAGATGGGATCTGTTACAATTTTATGGGACTACACAGTAGACACAGACAGAACAACCAAAGCTAATCGCCCAGGCATCGTGATTAGAAACCACAAAATCAAAATGTGTTTTCTTATTGATATGGCAGTCCCTGCAGACTGCAATGTATCTTTGAAGTTCTTCAAAAACTATCAAAATACAAGGACCTTAAAATCGAAATCTCAAAAATGTGGCACATGGGAACATCAACAATCCCTGTTGTAGTTGGAGCCTTACGATTGAGTAGAAAAGATTGCAATAGACTCATTGAAGGGATTCCTGGAAGTCTATGCCATAAAGAAATTGTTCCCACAAGTACAACCTACATTTTACGATGGGCTTTATCCATGTAAAAAATATGTGCGTCTTTTTTTTTATTTATTTTTCAAACCTGCTCAGTGGAAAATGTCATGATGCCATTTCTGACCTTAGACCTCTAGTTGGGACCCGGAAAGAAATGAGTACACACCGGAAATCAAAGGAAATAATAATAATAATAATAATAATAATAATAATAATAATGTGGAATTTCCCACTCCTCACAGACAGGAAAATTGATGCAAAAAGACTAGACATAATCAGGAAAGATTTCAAAAAAGAAACTTAACCAACAAATTCATATGACTTGCCCACAAGATTTCAATGTTTCTAAAAACATTAAAACCTGTCAAATTATAAGGACCTTTAAATCGAAGTAACAATAATGTGGAAACTTAAAACTACGGTCATTCCTGTTGTGATAGCGGCATTGGGTATGATAATAAAAAAGGGTACCTTAAATCATGTGAGTAAAATCCCTGGACACATCAGCATCACGGAGCTATAAATGACTACTTTGATCAGAATTGCACATAAATTCAGCAGGTCCCAAATATGCATAGATAACTCTCCTATCGTGCCGTTTTTACTCATAGATCCCGGAAAGGTCTTGGAGATTCAGTCAGTTGTGGGCCATGCGTGATACACACTTAGTCGATCATGTATCTTTAGATACATGACTAATGACGCAGATTTTTTCCCGCAGTAGGTTGCCATTTCTTTCTGTGGTAGACCAGTTGCCATCCAAGGCTATAGAGCCCGGCCTGTCCTGCTATTTACCCGTAGCTGGGGGAGAAGAAAATGATTCATATCTTTGCCAAGTGTATTAATATGTAAGTGAATGCAATGGATTCGATTCATCCAAGACTATAAAACCCGGCATGTCCTGCTATTTACCCGTGACTGGGGAGAAGAAAAGGATGCATACCTTTGCCAAGGGTATTAACATATAAGTGAATGTAATGGATTCGACTGGAATTTGAACTCGGCTCTCCGATTCCTTAATCCGAGCCGCTATCCATTACTCCACCGTTAAAATTACACTCGGGAAGATGATACCATACATTGTAGTAGTAGTAGTAGTAGTAGTAGTAGTAGTAGTAACAAGGACCTTGAAATAGAAATCTCGAAAATGTGGCATATGGGAACATCAACAATCCCTGTTGTAATTGGAACCCTAGGACTGGTTGGAAAAGATTGCAGTAGACTAATTGAAGGGATTCCTGAAGTCCATGCCTCAAGGAGATACAAAAAATTGTTCTGACAAGTACAGCCCACACCTTACGAAGGGCTTTATCTATGTAATTTAATTTTTTTTTTTTTTGTCAGTGGAAAGTGTCATGACGCCATTTCTAACCTTAGGTCCCTGGGCGGGACCCGAAAAGAAATGTGTAAACGCCAGAAATCAAAGATAATAATAATAATAATAATAATAATAATAATAATAATAATAATAATAATAATAATAATAATAATAATAATAATAAAGCAGTTATACTTTTACTTCAAATACTTAAAGTAGTACTTTGAGAAGTACTTACCTGGCTTATGTCAGAGGGAATCCCCCAGACGAGGCTCTGCCGAAGGGCAGAGTTTCGTCTCGGAAAACTGACTCCGTTTTTACGTGGTTTATAGGGAATTTTTGCCCGGGCCTACGGGCTCGGATGCCCCACTTTAAACTCGGCCTTGTGCCACATCTTGCTGCGTGGGGCAGCGGGAAAATAAATAATACTTAAAGTAGAAGTCAGTCTAGAGTTATTCGAATTAATAAGAATTGTTTTTTATTTTTATTCATTATTTATAAACATTTCTTTAACCTCATTTTTGTTGCTTTTGCCGAAGATCTCAGGTCATTGAAATTAAGGGTGTAAGGAAAATTTGTGCTTGGAAAAAAGTAATAAAAAAAAATCGTAACTGTAAATTTCTAGAAAAAAAAGAGAAATCGAGAAAAAGTAAAAAAAAAAAAAAAATTGTTTGCTAGCAAGAAATAAGTAATCGATAAAAATTCATAACAGCAGATTTCTAGTAAGAAAAAAGTAATCGAGGAAAGGTCATAAAAGTATGTATCTAGTAAGAAAAAATGAATCGAGAAAAATTCATAATTCTAGATTTGCCAGTAAGAAAAAATGGAATCGAGAAAAATGTCAGAATTGCAGATTGCTAGTAAGAAAAAGAAGCAATCGCGAAAAAGTCATAACAGAATATTTCTAGTAAGAAATAAAAACTAACTGAGAAAATAATGTATATTGTTAGTAAGAACTCATAACTGTAGATTACTAATAAGGAAAATGGAATCGAGAAAAGTCACAAATATATAAATAAAGAAAAAAATAACACGAGGGTAAGCCATAACCGCATATTTGTAGTAATAAATAAAAATGTATCGAGAAAATGTGATGACTGTAGATTCCTAGAAAAAATAATCGAGTAAAAGCCATAACTGCCTATTTCAAGAAATAAATGAAAATTAATCGAGAAAATATCATGACTGTAGATTACTAGAAAAAAATAACCGGGGAAAAGCTATAACTGCAGATTTCTAGTAATAAATAAAAAGGAACCGAGAATATGTCATGACTAGATTGCTAGAAAAAATAATTGAGGACAAGCCATAACTGCAGATTTCTAGAAGTAAATAAAAAGGAATCGAGGAAATGTCATGACTTTAGATTGCTAGAAAAAAGTAATCCAGGAAAAACTATAACTGCAGATTTCTAGTAATAAATAAAAAGGAATTGACAAAATGTCATGAGTGTAGTTTGCTACAAAAATAATCGTAGACAAGCAACAACTGCAGATTTCAAGTAATAAATAGAAAGGAATTGAGAAAATGTCATGACTATAGATTGCTAGAAAAAAATAATCAAAGAAAAGCCATAATTGCAGATTTCTAGAAGTAAACAAAAAGGAATCGAGAAAATGTCATGATTGTACATTGCTAGAAAAAAATAATTCAGGAAAAGCCATAATTGCAGATGTCTCTTAATAAATAAAAAGGAATGCAGAAAATCTCATGACTGTAGATTGCTAGTAAAAAGTAATCGAGAAGAAGCCAAACCTGCAGATTTCTAGTAATAAATAAAGAGGAATTGAGAAAATGTCATGATTGTAGGTTGCCAGAAAAAGTAATCGAGAAGATGACAAAACTGCAGATTTCTAGTAATAAATAAAGAGGAATTGAGAAAATGTCATGATTGTAGGTTGCTAGAAACAAGTAATCGAGTAGAAGCCAAAACTGCAGATATCTAGTAATAAATAAAAAGGAATCGAGAAAATGTCATGCCTGTAGATTGCTAGAAATAAATAATCGATGAAAAGCCATAACTGCAGATGTCTATTAATAAATAAAAAGGAATTGAGAAAATGTCATGATAGTAGATTGCTAGAAAAAAATGAATTGAGGACAAGCCATAACTGCAGATTTCTAGTAATAAATAAAAAGGAATCGACAAAATGTCATGACTTTAGATTGCTAGAAAAAATAATTCAGGAAAAGCCATAATTGCAGATGTCTATTAATAAATAAAAAGGAATGGAGAAAATGTCATGACTATAGACTGCTAGAAAAAATTAATTGAGGACGAGCCATAACAGCAGATTTCTAGTAATAAATAAAGAGGAATTGAGAAAATGTCATGATTGTAGATTCCTAGGAAAAATTATTTGAGGTAAGCCATGATTGCAGATTTCTAGTAATAAA
>CAHIKZ030001848.1:455000-462500 GCA_903632075.3 Acanthosepion pharaonis
GCTGGCCTAGTAACGTTTGTTTTAAAAGTAGGAGTTATTTCAATTGTACTAATGTTGTTGGTACACGTAATAATTTTAATCGTAAAAAAAAAAGGTTGTAGTATTAGGAGAAGTTTCCGTAGTAGTTGCAGTAGTGCTGGGCGCAGCAAAACTAGTAGTTGTAATAGCAATATAGTTTAAAAACGTAGTCGTGCTGGTAATAGTAGTATTGAAGGATTTTTAAAGAGTAGTGGTTGTGTATGGGTAAATGGTGATAGTTGTAGTAATTTCTAGTTGCTTGGGTGGTGTGATCAGTTATCAGGGTTAGCAGGTTGGTGGGAGTAACAGTGGTGGTGGAACTGGGATAGTTTGATGATGCTGATGATGATGATGATGATGATGATGATGATGATGATGATGGCGTCGATGATGATGATGATGATGATGATGATGATGATGATGATGATGATGATGATGATGATGATGATGATGATGGAATTGACTGCATGAGAGGGAAAAAAGAAAGAGAAGCAGTTATGGTCCTGGTGGTGGTGTTGGTTGTTATGGCGGTGGAGGCGAATGACACATTTTATCACTTATTTTATCTGTATTCTTTATTTTTACTTATTTATTTATTAAAGATGCTTTCAGTTGGAGTAGTGGTTGACCCTGTCCGGTTGTCCGATATATTCAACCATTACTCTGCCCATCAGCCATATATATATATATATATATATATATATATATATATATATATATATGTGTGTGTGTGTGTGTGTGTGTTTTGAATAATAAAAAAAAAGTATTAAAAATAAAAATTTTCAGACACACTAGGTTTTATATTAATATTTTTTCGTTTTATTACTTCAATTCGACTCCTCTTTTTTTGTTGATAGAACCAGCTATACACACACACACACACACACACACACACACACACACACACACATATATATATATATATATAATTATTAAAATATTATCCTCTAGCTCTACGTTTGTATTGAGCACTTTTTTAATAAGTAAATGCCAAAGAACTGCGGATTCTAAATCTGTTCTTTCTCTTCATTTCGATGTTCATGTTTAGATGTCTTCCCCTGTCATTCATAAAGATGCATAATCGAAGACGTTAAAAATATTCATCTATTTAAATATACACGCGTATACATACTGCTTATCGCTGCACTTATATATGCATATATACGCATAAATAGCTATGTTATGTACACTACACATAATCAATCTATCTCAGCTTATTCATCTCTCTCTCTCTCTCTTTTTCTCTCTCTCTCTCTTTTTCTCTCCCTCTCTCTCTCTATCTATCTATCTATCTATTTCAAATTAATTATCTAGTTATATAATCGACTTTGGTCTACGAAAGTTATTTTGTACGATACCTATTACAATGATGATGATGATGATGATGATGATGATGATGATGATGATAGTCCCAACCTTGCTGATGATAATTTTGGAGATGTCCGGGTTCTGCGTACCAATTGTTAGTTGATTGCGTTGGCATTGGCCAAGACGTTACAAAAAAGAAAAAGAAAAAAAAAAAGAAAGAAGAAAAACGAAAAAAAACAGCGGTAGTAGCAGTGGTGGCGATGGTGTTGGTAATAACAGCTGTGGTGGTGGAGGCGACGGTGGCGGTGGCGATGTTTGTATTACTGATTATGGCGGCGTTGGCGGTGTCGGTGGTGTTGACTGCTTAGCGTTTCTGCGCTTACAAAGGCATTTACGATCGGCGGCCTATGTTCGTTCTATATTCAACGGCGGGGCACATTGACATTGGGGGCCTCCAGACAGACGTCCAGACAGGCAGAGGCACACACGGACTCGTGCGCAAACCTCGCGTAAACACACACACACACACACACACACACACACACACACACACACACACACACACACACACACACACACACACTTACAGAACACGTGAACAGACACATTCTGATACGGGTGCTTCATTGGTTATACTGAGTTATACACCCGCATAGACAAATGCAGGGTGGTTGGAATAAACTTTTTTTAACTGTTTATCTCTATACGTATGAACCTATCATTTTCTTTACATGATTATGACATATATATATATATATATATATATATATATATATATATATATATATAATTATTTATTTAAAAATATGATTCCAAATCGCGACATAAGAAGTCCCATATATATATATTTATTTATATTGTGTGTGTGTGAAAAATTTATATAAATATAAATAAATATATATATGTATAATTATTTATATATTATATGCGCGGTACTTATTAGAAAGCGCTCAATATCAGAGATAGAGCTAACATATTTGGTTGGATAGATGTGAGTTTGTGTGTGTGTGTGTGTGTGTGAGAGAGAGAGAGAGAGAGAGAGAGAGATAGACCTCCCAAAAAGGTGATACCAAAAATGCATTTTAAAAAAATTAAATCTTTGTTGAAGTTTCTTATAATTTTAATTACAAGCTAATACATTAAGTTAATTTGCAGTAAGCAAAATAATTTGCTGTATTTCAAACCGAATTTAAATTGATTGGAATGTTGTTTTTTTTTGTTTGTTTGTTTTTTCATGATTATCAGTAAAATGTATAAAATCGTACATATTTGAAAATCTGGCAAATTTTCAAAGATAAAACATACTTTTCTGAAACATTATTTGAGAAAAATTATCTCGTTTAAAGATTAATTACTCTGAATTGAAACAAATGTTACATTTAGTTTAAAAGATCGCAGAAAAGCATTTTTTTGAAATGGAGGTGTGTGTCTTTATGAGTCATTAAATAATCTATTGACATTTTGGAAATTTTTATCTAAGGGGTAATAACTAAAAAAATTACATGACGAATACAACATAAACACCTTTTATTAGATATTCTTTTTAAACTAAGCAGTAATCTTTAAAAATTTAAACACTTTAAGCTTGATAATAGTTTATTTGAAATTTTGGTACTTTAGGTCTTACAAAGACACTTGTTGCGGAAATGTAAGAAAAAACCAATAATTATTAAAATTATTAAAGTTACTGCTTTTAATTTCTCATAATGTCGTATTTCCAAAAATCGACACGTTTATTCATACATAAGATAAATTCAAAATTATTTTTAAAATAATCGCTGAATTGTAGTGAGATTTTCCACATATGATTAGTAAAGAGAGTTTTAATTTAATAACAATATCACCTGACCGATGCAAATTAATACAGAATTTTAAATGATTTAAAAAAAATATAAATTATTCTAATTAAAATTTTAAGAAAATGATCAAAAAAATTCTTATAAATATTCATTATTCATCAAAAAATATTTTTTTCTTAAGAAAAAATGGCGTCCATAATATATTTTATTCATGAAAGCAAAAGTTTTTCTAATTAAAAAACGTTTTATTTTTATTGCATTTTTATTATTCAGAGCATATTTTCTCTAATTGATCGTCCTGTTTGACCAAAAAATATGATTTAAATTCTCCGTGGACTTGTCATTTTCACAAATATAAATAAAAAAAAATACTTTCTCGAAATTTCCTAAAGTTAAATGAGTCGGAGATAACAGATGTAAAAATATTTCTGCAAAGATTTTCTAAAAATTAAACATTTTTAAAAGAAATATTTCAAACATAATTTCATTCATTTATCAATAAGTCCTGAATGTTACATTAAAATACGAAAATTTTATGATTTTTGCAAGAATTTCCAAATCAATGTTTTTCACTGCAAAACGATGTTCAAATTACCCCTACAAAATTATCGTTCCCGCGTTGACGCCAGAAAAACAAGAATTTAAAAAAAAATCCAACGTTCAAAACAAAAAAGGATGAAAAAAAATATAATTATTGCATAAAAAATTCATTTGGTCTTCTATCTTAATCAAACAATTTTTTGTCCTTAGCGAATTTATGGAGGTACCTATACATACATACAAACATACACGCACACACATGTGCACACACACACACACACACATACATTCACACACACACACACATATTATCTTAGTCGAGGCATTTTGTTCTCTGATGGACTTTATCAAGGCAAATGTAAGGATTTTATTTTGCAACAAGTATTTATAAACAAAAATAGATACTTATTGCAAAATAATATCTTTACAATTACCTTGATAACGTCCATCACAGGACGAAACGTGTCGTCTAAAATACGTTTTTCTATGTAAAAAATTAAGATACAATATATCTGTGAAAGAACAATATGAACAAAGACAAAAGGAAAACTTATCTTAGACGACGCGTTTCATCCCCTGAGGGAATTTATCAAGGCAAATGTCTTGATATTGAAATGCATTCGCCTTGATAAATTCACTTTGAGGACAAAACACGACATTAAAGATAGGTTTTCCTTTTATATATATATATATATATATATATATATATATATATATATATATATATATATATATATATATATATATATATATATATATATATATATTTTTCCTTATATATATATATATATTTTGTTGGATTGATGTGAGTTTGTGAATTTCCCGCTTTTGCGATCGTCACAAACTCACATCAATCCAACCAAATATGTTAGCTCTATATTTGATATTGAGCACTTTCTAATAAGTACCGCGCATATAATATATAAATAATAATATATATAATATATTAGACACACACACACATACATATATATATATATATATATATATACACACACACTTTTCATATATATATATATATGTGTGTGTGTTATTTTTAATTTATTTTGTCTAATCGTTATTTTTAATGGATGCTCGTATTTGTGTAGAAGCTCTGTTTTTTTTTTTTTTAATTAAACAGTATTTTTTATCTAGCTACACATCTACCGGCCTGAATATTCGAGAAATAAAAATAAATATAAAATTATATATTATATATATATAAATTTCCACAAGAGGTTCTTAAACTAAACCGTATTCACAAAATCAATATTGGTCGTTCCTTTTTAAATACATAGAAACATTTTCATGACAATGGTTCCGATGCTATTCGTACCAACATGTTAATTTTGTTTTTTATATTCACAACGTTTCGGTCGTTGTAACAATGTCGAAGACAACAGCCGCCGAAGTGTTGTGAATATATATTTAGAACGAATTGGAACCCATAAAATAATAATAAAAATTTTGCCTGGAAAAAAAAAGAACAATTGATAAAATATCCTTGACTTCAGTAGTTAATAAATGCATCTTGTGATATCAAAGGCTCCATACAGAGTGGGTTTATTCATAAACGTTTGACTTAAAATAACCTTATTAGAATAATAAAATGTTATAAAAGAGGAAATGACGTTTTATATACAAAATATAAAATATATATCTCGCCAGAAATATTTCTTCTTGATTTTCAATGTATATTTAAGGTAAAATAATTTTAATAAAATTCATTTCTATCGTAAAATAATTGTAATAATATAATTTTTGCAATGCATTTCTGTTTATTTACTGTTTTTTTTATTTTTATTTACAATGAATTTGTATCATCTAATTAATTTACAATACATTTTTATAGTAAAATAAATTTCTAGAAAAAACACTGCTATAAACTAATAACTATATATATATATGTGTGTGTGTGTGTGTGTGTGTATTAATGTACATTTGGGCACCAACCTTTCTTTCTATTTGAAACAACAGAAAAATAAATCAAAACGTAAAAGTCAAATCATGAGGAAAAAATAACAGCCTTGAAGAAAAACGTAATGACGCCAGAAAAACTAAACAAAAAAATTAATTATATCTTCCTCATCTGCCATATTTAATGAAAGATGTTTGAAATAAATCTATCTATCTCTCTATCTCTATCTATCTATATATATATATATATATATATATATATATATATATATATATATATATATATATATATATATATATATGTGTGTGTGTGTGCAATATAACTAATGCATACAGACATACATATGTGTGTGTGTGAAATTTTGTACTCCCTTACTTCTACAAAACGAAAAAAAAGTAATGATCCCAGAAAAACTAAAAAAAAAATAATTAAATCTTCCCCGTCTGACATATTTAATGAAAGATGTTTGAAATCAATATATGTGTGTGTGTGTGTGTGTGTGTGTGTGTGTGTGTGTGTGTGTGTGTGTGTGTGTGTGTGTGTGTGTGTGTGTGTGTGTGTGTGTGTGTGTGTGTGTGTGTCAATCAATCCGTTTCCGTTTCTTTTAGATGTTTAAATGCATTTCTGGAGTAAAATAATTTTAATAAAATTAAAAATACTTAAAATTTTTTTTTTCCAATGAGTTTCTATCGTAAAATTATTTTCAATGTATTTTGAATATGTTTCATTTACATTTCATTTGTATCTAGAGAACTGAATTACATTTGAAGTATTTGTTTTTATGATATATTTGTATCATATGTATCATTTATTTACAATGCATTTGTATCATACAGGGTACGTCAGAATTAACTGGCACGCGTACCTCTCACATAATCGTAGGACCCTAGCTACTTAAAGTCTTAACATTATGTTGTGGGGTGTGGGTATATCTGCAAGGTATATGTGGGAGGTACTTCTGCTGCATCCTATTTAATTTAAAATACATTTTTATAGTAAAATAAGTCGCAATACATTTCTTTAGTAAAATTAATTTACCATTTCCTTTAATGGCGTAATCAAAGTATCCCTATTCCCCGTTGAATAGTCTACAGGGATTAACATATTGTATATTATTTTTTTTAAGCATTCTCAGAGTAAAATACTGTTATATAAGAACAATTACATACAAAATAGTGTAAATCTTCCTGTAATGCTCTATAATATATATAAAATATATATAAAATATATATAAAATATATATAAAATATATATAAAATATATATAAAATAAGACCATTAACAATCCCTTCCTTCTTCATTTTCAATGCAAAACAGGAAAATAGATTAACGGAACTTAAAAAAAATTTAAGTAAAAAAAAATTAAAATGGAAGTGTTTCTACGTCGACATTTATCTTTTTCCAACAGAATAATTTTGTTTCATATTTCAGAAGAACTGAAATGGAGTAGCAGTAAAGTCAGTGGCCAGCGAGGAGAAAAGCCAAATCCTAGCCTAATGTGCCTACTCGAACCACGTTCAAATGAAATAACCAGAAAAATGTACGAGTATAATAACTGATTTTTATTATTTCATTTCACGGAATTTACTGTGTCCTTTTACCGATAATTATTAGAGTGAATGAAAATTTTAATGTATTTATATAATAAATCTTAATTGTTATATCAAACGTTACATAAAAAGAAAATTACTTACAATGCATTTCTGTAGTAAAATTTTCAAATTTTTACAAATTAATATTTGCCGTATCACTATATATATATATATATATATATATATATATAAAGGACAATAGGAAAACTGTAGTAGTTGCAGATGCGTTTCGTCCAATGTGAACTTTCTCCAGGCAAAAAGCGAAATCAATTTATTTGAACAAAGTAACTAATAATAACAAAAACAAAATGTCCTTAGCAACTGGAAGAATTTAGAAAACACTATTT
>CAHIKZ030001848.1:467500-470000 GCA_903632075.3 Acanthosepion pharaonis
AAAATAAAATAGAGAGAAAGATAAATATATATAAGTTTCATTAAAAACGATGTGTTTTTATAATTCTTTTTTTCTGGACATAAATTATGTAGAAATTGCCCAAAATATTTTGTATATGCGAGCACTTTCGGCTATACTTTTAGCCATTATCAAGGATTTTAACATTTAACTGAATGTATCGATTATTTTATGTATTAGCTTTTTCTTTTTTTATTAATAATGCTTTCATTATTTTAAACCTTTTTTTTTTTACATGTGGATAAGACTGTGATATACAAATGTAATTGCCTTATCCCCATGTAAAAAAGTTAAAAATAATAGGTGCATTATAAATAAAAAAAGAAAAAGCCAAAACTGAATAATATCAACTATGAACACTGACACAATGTACGGACCGTGTTTAGTAAATAAGACATTCCTATACATTCATAAAACAATCGATACATTTAGTTAAAAGTAAAAATAATAATTTGATATTGGCTAAAAAAATATAGCCGAAAGCGTTCGGACGTACAAAATATTTGGACAATTTCTGTATTATTTGCATGCAGAAAAGGAGAAAATTATAAGAACACACGAAAAATTATATAAAAACACTGTACCTTGTCAGTTGTTTTTAATGAAATTTATATAAAAGAGTGAATCCTGGTCAAATACACAATTATGCACACACACACACATATATATATATATATATATATATATATATAGTTTATGAAAAACTAGGTAATCCGTATGGGTAAAACCTAAGGAGGATAAAATATATATAAATATATATATATATATATATATATATATATATATATATATACATACACACCGTAATTCCCCATGTATAATACGCATTTTTCTAAAAAAATAATAAGCAGGGGTGAGTATTATGCACAGCTACAAAAATCTTTAATAAATTGCCGTAAAATAGAATAAAATTATCATAAAACTAAATTAGAATAAAACTATTATATGTTTAAAACCATTTTTAAAGCAAGAGAAAGAAACGCCATAATGAATTTGGAGAGGTACAATTTATAGGGTTTGATTACCAATTAACAGGTGCGTATTATGCGTGGGTAGAAGCATTTTCCCACAGTTTCAGCATAATTTTAGGTGCGCGTATTATGGATGAAGGCGTATGATACATGGGGAATTTACGGTATATATTATATATATATATATATATATATATATATATATATATATATATATATATATATAATCATTACAGGAAATTACTATTTTGCCGTATTTGTTTAATAAATTCTGTAATGTAATTCTGTAGAAATTACTTGCAATTCCTTTCCATAAAATTCAATTCATACATATATGCATTTACCGTGTCACCATATATATGTGTGTGTTTTTATGTGCGTGTGTCATATATATATATATATATATATATATATATATATATATATATATATATATATATATATATATATATAGAGAGAGAGAGAGAGAGAGAGAGAGAGAGATATTAGATGACGACATTTAAATCTTATCTATGAAGAATAATTTGTGGGGAAAGATACATGTGAAAGTGAAAAAAAATGGTGAAATTTGCGTCCAGGCTCTTACAAAATTTCACCATTCCTGGCAGTTCTTCTGTTATCCCAATAATAATTGATAGAAACAACAAGAAAAAGAATCTAAAGGAAATCAGCTAGATTATATACCCTAAACACACACACGCAAATGAACAATAATTTAAAATTCAAAATTCCCAGCATCCCTTGTTCGTGCGCATGTGTAGTCGCAATAACATAAACAAATTTAGTCCGATGAAGTTGAAAGAGACGAAACGTGTCACACGAAAACTTTTGTTTCTCACTTTTTTTTTTCCATTTAGATTTATTTTTGGGTGGGGGGAAACATTTTTTATTAAATATAAAACAAAAGTTCCGTTTTTGTTTTAAACATGTCTGTCAGCAACATGTGTGGATGCAATTTTTTAGATGTGAATATAATAAATAATAGTTATTGTTTCATATAAAAATGGGATTGTGAAGACATTCTTAATGAAATGAAACAAGACTTGAAATGAAAAAAATTAAAAATAAGTATTTGTGCGATTACCAAAGAAACTTGAAATTAGTCCGGAAAAATGTAACACTTTTTGCAACATTTAACAACATAAAAAAAGGAACGTTTTCAATGCAGATTCCAACGAATGTTTCAAGTTAAAAGATGCAAAGTGAGAGCCGAAATTTGAAAACAAACATTTATGGGAAAACTTTATTCAAATATTAAAATCTTTCAATGCGAGATCTCCTACCAGCCTATAAAACCAGCACTCTAAAAACAGAATTTTATCTAGACTCGGATATTTCTTTTCAGCTCTGACGGGTGGAGGATTTTTTTTTTAATGATATACACCTTCAAGACAAAGGCAATCATAGCCCTCCACAGGTTCCTTTCATTATTATCTGGCAATTACTATTACTTCTTAGGAAAGATAGGGGAGTGATTTCTCAGTTTTCTCCACAGTTCTGAATTCAGCATT
>CAHIKZ030001848.1:475000-485000 GCA_903632075.3 Acanthosepion pharaonis
AAAACAAAAAAAACAAAAAAAAACCTTCCATAAAGATAGGATGCCAAACAAGGTCATTTTGATATCGAATGCTGTTAATACAGGCCAAGGATAAGTACCCACGACCACTGTCACAATGGTATCGGTATTCACCCGCCCTCTCTCTTTAATGCAACGAGACAGGTGCTGTTACCAGTTTGAAATACCCGGACCAGCATAGAATGGAGAACAAATACTACACGCTGATACTACCAAACTACTTTCTAACGGTGGCAGCATGTAAGATAAGATCGGTTCAATGTTAGGTTTTGTATATACAGGTCAACGGTAAAACTTTCCTGGTCACTAAACCTCCCTCTTTGAGGGAGGTGCTGCAGCAGAGTTGGAATCCCCAGGATCAGGCATTCCTGAATGGTTTTTCGTGAACTGTCCAAAAACGGAAACCCAGCAGGGGGGACGAACAGATAATATTTACCTAGCCTCCTCACTAAGGCATTATGTAACGCAAGGTCTTTCTTTTTTTATATATGGAGTTGCCAATAGGTATATTGACCAAGGAAAATTGGCTCTCCCCTCGGCCACTGTCACGCTGGCATCGATATTACACCGATATTACACCGATCCCCCCACTTGCTGCAATGAGTAGTGATTTTCTAAGCGCTGCTTAGATGTGGCACAAGGCCAGAAGTATGGAGCACCCAGTGAGAATCGAACTCACTACTTAGTCGTAATTGTTCTAGCGAGACAAGCTTGCTAACCATTACACCACGCCGAGATGCACTTGGCGCAATGAGTAAGGTACTGTCTTAGGACTGGAATCGAATCCTTGGGACTTTCTCTCATCTCAAGATACTACGCTTTGATCCCAGCTTGAAGACCGTGGCTTACGGCCATATCACGTTGAAACACCAGTTCTTGTACGATAACCGATGTTAAGCAATGTCAAACCTGATCAGTACCTAGATGGGTGACCGCTTTGGAATTCGTTGCTTTGGAGTCGCAAATATGGATCCCTTAGTGAGGATCGAATTCACAACTCAATCGTGACTGATTTAGTGTAAAAAGCTGGATAACAATAACTCCATGTCGAAAAAAAAGCGTTGTAAACATCTATATAAGACGTATATTTGTATATATTTTTCTGTAACATTTTTCTCTAACCGACTCCCACGAAGATGCTTCCTCGATAGTTACAATCTTAACCTGTTCAAGTTTAAGCTCAACCGTTATTTTCCCCACATATCCGCATAAACTGTGCCTCTACGTCGAGTGACTCTTGGGCTTTATACAGAGTGAACATCAATGTCAAAAGAAGAAAGTACACACACACACACAAACACAGACACACACACACACGCACACACACACACACACACACACACACACACACACACATATATATATATAACAAATGAATCCTATCCTGATTCGAACGTCCCACTTGGAGGTGACATGGTAAAATTAAATTGCAACTACTAAGATTAACATGGCGTACATATACTAACTGAGGTTTGTGACAGAAGTGCCGATTCATTTGAAAATAAACCCAACATTTTTATGGGTACTATGCATATTTATATATTTTAAAATCCACAAGTGAAAACCCTTTTTAATAATAATAATAATAATAATTCGTTCCTATCGAGAATGACTGCAAAACACCCCCTCCTCAAATTTATAGACAAATCGTACAGATGCCTGTTGGGATTTATTTCTAGCCAAGATAAACTTCTCGGACTTGTCCGCCATATTTACTGTTATTTCTTGTCTTGAAATCAGAATGCTGCGATCACTTGTCTGTATCCCTTTTATGTGTTAGCATTATTCTTATTTTGTGAATTTTTTTAGTTTTTATTAAAAAAATTTTGCCTAATTTTTTTCGTTTTGCACATATACATGTACACACACACACACACACACACACACACACATATATATATATATATATATATATATATATATAAATTCCCAAGAGGATAGAATCCAGGCAGAGAAATACACACACACACACACCCACACCCACACACACACACACATTATTGGGGAATTATATATATATATATATATATATATATATGCGTAGTATTATTTTTGCTGTCATTGAAAATTCTTTAATGGAATTTTTGTTAATTCTGTTGAGACTTTCTGACAATTACATTTAACCATACCCAATTACCCTACAACAACAACAATAATAATAATAATTTCTACGAGAAGGAAACTGAAAGAAAATGTTATGAACACCACCCAGACGCGGTTATAGAGATAGGACCTGTTACAATTCTATAGGACTACACAATACACACTGACAGAACAATCAAAGCCAACCGCGAAGACATTGTTATTAAAGACCACAAACAAAAATTGCCTCCTTATTGATATGGCAGTCCCTGCTGACTGCAATGTATCTTTGAAGATATTCAAAAAACTGTCAAAATACAAGGACCTTGAAATAGAAATCTCAAATGGCACATGGGAACATTAACAATACCTATTGTAGTTGGAGCCCTAGGATTGGTTGGAAAAGATTCTAGTAGACTAATTGAAGGGATTCCTGGAAGCCCATACCTCAAAGAAATACAAAAAATTGTTACCAGGGCTTTATCTATGTTTTTTTTTTTGTCAGTGGAAAGATGCCATTTCTAACCTTAGGCCTCTGGGCGGGACCTGGAAAGAAATGTGTGCACATCAGAAATCAAAGGAAATAAAAACAATAATAATAATAATATTGACCTAACAAAATATACATTAATTTTCGAAGACCTGTTTAAATTAATTATTATACAAAAATCGTCCCTACAATTGATATTAGGATTGTACTGTGGTGGGATCGTTCCGTACAATGGATAAAAAGTTCGTACAAAATAGGTTTCAAATAAGACTCGTTTGAGTTGGTCCAGATTTCAATCACATTGCAAGATTTATTTCAAAGCTAAAATAAACTTCAAAATTCGTTCATTTATCTCAGTGCTATCCTCTTAATATCATTGGTTCTTGTTCTGTTTTTTAAGTTTCTTTTAGGTAATAGTGTGGTTTATCATTTCTAATGTAACGTTTTGACTTTGAAAAAAAGAAAAACAATACAAATTCTTTGCGAGACAAAATCACGGATGGCCGCCAAATAAGTATTTTTGACCAATTGGCACATCACCAAGCATGACATCACTCCATCGAGAATTACGCAGTTTAAAGCCAGTCGCCATATTGGGGGAGGGGGAACGCTGATTCAGAATCGAGAGATGTTGAGCTGTCAAGGCGGCCTTGTAACGAAAATATTATAAAAAAAAATCTGCTGAAACATTAATTTAAGACCTTTCAACTGCTACAAGGCATAAACAACCGACATTACGTAACTGATTATTTCAATTAAGGCTTGTTTAAATCTATTTAGATTATATATCAGGACTTCCGCATATCTGTGGTTTTAAAACATTAAATTATAATACAATATCTCTATAGGACAATCGCTTTAAGTACGTGCAGATATATATATATATCCCAATACTTCATAGTGAAGTCTGGATTTTAGGTCAAAAATAGGAACGTTTTAATACTATTATTTACCCAATACAGGGCTCAAGAGCCACTCAAAGTAGTGAGTTACTGTATGAAGTAGTGTACAGATATAAAGGAAATTAAGTGCATATTATAAAGATATATAGGACATGGAAGATAGCAAACAGTTGTATTAAGACTTCATGAGGTTAACATTGTAGTGATCGAGAAGGCATCATCTTTGTAGGCTTTCTCCAAAGTAACATTTCTTGGGGAAAATTTGTCTGCGTAGAATTATTAACAATACTATATAACACGTTCATTATGTGTGACGTCATTTTGTTACGTTTATATACGCTTCCAGCAGATATGGACGGTCGAGGGAAATTATGGAAAATTGTAGTTTAAAAGCAGAAAAATCGACCTTGCTAACCAGACGCTCCTCTGTAGCTAAACTGGAATAGTACGTCAGGTTATGCGGCGGTTCCCTGTTGGATACTGGATGGATTCCTGTCGGCGAACATATATTTTCTATGAAAATTTCTCGGACGTTCAGGCTGCTAAATGTTGTTTGTACAGTATATCATAAATAGAGCATTTACTTAAATATTTGTGTCAATATCAACAGCGTATAACAATAAAATATATCAAAATAATTGTCAGACTTTATCCATTTCGTTGTGTGTGACGTTATACTCACACACACACACACACACACACACACACACATATATATATATATATATATATATATATATATATAGGATGTATCAAAATTACTTTTACAAACATTGAGGGCGGGTTCCTCACACTAAAACAAGGACAAAAGTCAATTTAAAATTACGTCCGTAGATCGTTCGTTTTTGAGTTAAGTTAAAAAGAATTTACGGTAGATAACACGGTGTTGCTATGTAGACTCGGTTTCATTTGTCATTCGTGTACATTTATGGCTAGTCTGTCTTCAACGTTTAACGTCTGTAGTAGTGAGTTAACTGAGAAGTGTTCCTTTTAACAATGTCAGTATATTCATACCTTGAACAGGCAAATATCATCGACCGTGGGAATGCTAATGGACGCGAAGCTACACGGCTGTATCAGATTGCGCTTCCAGACCGAGGGCAGCCGAGTCATCCAACCTTTGCTGTTGTTTATCGTTGCGTTACTGAGACAGGATTCGTGGCACCAAAAATTATGGATCGAGGAAGACCGAGATCTGACTATGAAGAACACATACTACCGGCTGTTGGAGATGATCCAGGTATCAACACACGGCAATGGCCCTAGGCCCTAACGTCGTACATCTCATAGTACCACATGGAGGGTACTTCAAGAGCAGCTTCTGTACCGTATCATTTGCAAAGTGTGCAGGGTCTTTCATCACGGGGGAACTATTATTGCACAATCTGTCGATACGTTGTTTGCCTCTTCAGTCTTGTTTACGAATGAGGAAACATTTGAAAGAGGGAGAATAACAAATTTACAAAACCAACATTTGTAGACGGATCGGAATCTCTATGGTACAATACAGGCAAGACATCATCATCAGTTTACGATTAATGTGTGGGCTGGAATTGTAGGTGACTGTCTGGTAGGTCCATATGTTCACCTAGCACGTCTTACAGGAGATCTCTACAGGGACTTTATTTCGAACACACTTCAAGACCTGCTAGAGGATGTACTCCTGCTAATATGAAGACGCATGTGTTTCATGCATGATCGGGCTCCAGCACATTTTAGTCACATTGTTTGCAATGCACTGGCTGACATCTAACATGAAAGATAAACAGGTAGGGCAGGACCAGTTCCATAGCCTACGTGTTCACTCGGCCTCAGTTCTTTGGATTTTTATCCGTGAGGACACCTAAAACAACTGGTTTATGCAGCAGGCATTAATAATGCAGAGACACTTCATGAACGTCCCATGGGGGCATTAGAAATCAGGACCCCACAACAAAGTTTATAAAAATATTTTTGGATTGTATGTTGGATTGTACATTTAACAGCATTTACCGTAAACTTTAAACTCAAAAACCGAAGGATTTGCCGACATATGTTTATATGTCCCTGTTCTAGGGTGAGGAACCCTCACCCACCCACCAAAGTTTGTAAACGTATTTTTGATATACACTGTATATATAAGATACAGAATAAATTAATTAAAGGGATGGTTTTTATTTAATAATCCGACCGATTTTATAACTCAAACGTCTTTTTAGTGGATACCCGCATTTGCGTAGACGTTCTGTTTATCTAAGAAACAATACATTTATTTATTTTCATCTACCGGTCAGAATATCGAGAAATCTTATCAAAGAAAAATATGAGTACTTCGGCAGGATTCGAACTAGCGCCCTCTTGGCCACAGAGTACGTCGACGATCAAGCAAAGTTGAATAGTGCTTTATAAATTTAAATCTTTCTTAGACTCTCAAAACAATCATTTCTGATCAGTTTCGTATCCTAACGTAAACAAAGCAATTCTAAAGAAAGGGATGGATTTTGGTTTGTGTGTGTGCGTGTGCCTGGAAAGAGACCAGTTTCATACGGCCATTTTTGTTTGGCTATTGAAGGTTGATGTATGTTAATAGATATATTTATTGCACCTGGCCGAATGGCACCTCAGATTTCACATGAATACGTTATATTTCGCGCCAAAATGCGTAAAAATGAAAGATGAACCAAAATGTAAGATCGTTCTGCTTCAGAAACACTAATTGAGGTAATTATATATATATATATATATATATATATATATATATATATATATATATATATATATATGTATGTATGTATGTATGTATGTATGTATTCTCAGTAGTTGATGCGCACTGTTGATGAGTTTTAAATATAAGACGAAACGGCCGTCCAGTGCTTTTTGCATTCTGTTGCGGTTTCTTCTAGACTCGATGAATTACTTAATTATAAATGTATAATGTATAAACTATAATGTGTGTGTATATATATATATATATATATATATATATATATATATATATATATATATATATATATATATAAAATCAGATAAAATATAGTTTCAATATATGCTATCTTTATGGGTTAAATTGTTTTATCAGGGATGAAAAGATATTTTTGTCAACACCCTGCGGCGACAATCTGTTTTATGCTTATAAATTTAGCCGATTACGTATAAGGATGAAACTGTTGCCGCAGGGTGTTGACTTCAATGTCCACGTTTATATATATATATATATATATATATATATATATATATATATATATATAAATGGTCGTACTCGTTTGGGAAAACTCGGATAGCTCAACTTGCAGTAGAACAAATCGGTACCAGAGGAAAAATGGGGAATAAAAAAAGAAAGAACCAAGGACATTAAAACAAGGCGAAGACAATCGTCCAGTGTTCAAGCTCCAAGTCGAAAGAAAAAAAAAACAAAAACGGATCTTCAGGGTAACGCTTATCTTAATAATATATAGACTGAATAAACAATATAAAACACACACACACACACACACACATATATAGGATTGGTTTATGCGAATAAAATATTTGTTACTTATCTGATTGATATTACATTCAGCATTCCGATTCCAGATTTTCGTAGACAGACTTGTCCGTCCACTCTTCAGGGGATATCAGGAATTTACTGCTTATATTTTTTCGATTGTTTTTCTTTTCATGCACATAAATAAGTTTTCTTCTGTATTTTCTCTGCTTGTGTGTGCGCTTATACATCTATAGAGATAGATAGATGGAAATGCCATGAATAATCTATGACAGATAGATAGATAGATAGATAGATAGATAGATAGATCAATGTTAAATATACTTAATCTTTGTAAAATTTTCGTCGTATAATATAGACACATAAATAGATAGAAAAATGGATAGGTATGTAATGAATAATCATAGATAGATAGATAGATAGAAATGTTATGAATAATCTATGATAGATAGATAGATAGAGAAATAATATGAATAATCTTGTATAGATAGATAGATGGATAGATAATATAAATAATCTTTGATTAGATAGATAGATAGATAGATACATAGATAGATAGATATGCCATGAATAATCTTAGCTAGCTAGCTAGCTAGATAGATAGATAGATATACTTAATATTCGCAAAATTATTGTCGTACAAATAGACGTATTTTCATAAAATAGCGCATAGCAAGCAGAAAAATTGTTCCTGTCCAAAAATCTGCTACAATGAACCGCATCTTTTAAAGAAATTTACCGTCTATTGATAAGTCTTGTTTTTAATACGGGTATCTGCCTAGTCACCTTTCTCACCAGAAATTCCTGTCGCGAAATCATTTTAATCACCGAAAACCCAAGCATGCGACAGATAGTACTTGGTTGTTTGGTACCAGTAGCAGTCAGAATGACCTCGCATAAAGTGCCGAGCCGATGAACCTTCTTGTATTGTCGATACCCATCCAACACAATGGAGTGGGGTAAGTTCTATAACTGTGTATGCAGCCGATAAAGAGGCTTAACCTGATGGATCGCGAGCCTTCATTTTGAGGCCATCGGCTTGTTTTATTTGGAGAGGGATGGTCTCCGCCAGGACTAACTTTCCCAGACACGCCACTCATGAATGAATATCTTTCAGGTGCTCCGATGCACAATGACCACGCCCAGCCAAAAATGCAAATCATACATGTTGATCTTTAAATTTTGAAATTATTATATGATCTTCTCGGCTTTCACTGATACAAATTGCTGTCTGAAGTCATTATTTGAAAATTTCTTCTTTTCCTGCAGTCAACAGAGAAAAATCACAGTCCTGGGTATGACGATAAACTACATCCGCGTCCTGGGTAAGACGATAATCTACGTCCGCGTCCTGGGTAAGACGATAAACTACGTTCAAAAGCAAGGCCTCTGATCACCTCTTAATTGCTGGCGTTCCCAGGTCCACCCTGACCCGGGGTGGTAGCACCTGTTAGGGTCCCAGCTATGGGCAAATAGTTGACACCCAAAAAATAGGTTTTAATACAAGAAATTCTTTGTAATAAAAAAAAAAAAATTACCAGCAATAATTTTTTAAGGAAAAATTATTATCAGCAATACTTTAAAAAAAAATAGCAGCACTACAAACAGCTATACATTCTTTGGATAAAATATGACCAACTATAGATTTCTTCAAGGAAAAATTTTTCCAAGAAATCGATTTTTGAAAAAAAACATATTACCAGCAATAATAATTTTGTCGGCATTAAATAACCCATTGAGGTCTTGATATGCCGTAAAACAAGCCAAACCAAATCAAACCTAGTGCTTTCAACACACGTGTAAATGTGCAGGTGGTGCGACTCGGATTGAAAAATCGGAGGGCTAAGTTCGAATTCCAGTCGGGTTCGTTACATTCACATACACGCAAAAATCTCGGAAAATGCGTGAATTCTTCTCCCCCCGCTATGGGTTAAATAGTAAAACTTATATCAGTTATTCGCAAAAAAATTTTAAACCTATATTCACTCGCAAAAAGGAAATATTCTTAAAATTTAAATACCTGTCTATTTCTCTGAGATGAGGTATCGTGTTTATTTACATTATTTAATTTATTCGGACTGTCATCTTCACTGCCATATTCACAACGTTTCGGCCGTTCTACGCTCCGGCCTTCTTGAGGTGATTGGAATTTCGAACCGAACCCTTTATGTCGTCCACCGGGGTAGATTGTTCTAGTTCCACGGGCCGTGCCTCTTCCGGATGTCTCTGTCATTTCCCTTTAACTCTCCAAGTTTAGGTCGAGTCACTGGATCTTACCAACGGCTTTATCCTCAAGGACACATGACCCAGTGGATAAAGACGAAAATCTGACTAGAATGTTGAAATGGTATAAGAAGCTGGACGCAAATTTTAATGTGGATGATCTAGCGATCAAAGCACTTTCTATACACTTCATCATAGTAAATTGCTTTCTCTTTTAATTGAAGTAGAGATTTTTTTTTAAATCGAAATTATGGCGAGACTCATTAATTAAAAGAGGTGTGTCATGGTAAGCAGAGTAATTAAATATTTTTCTTGTTAGTTGCAGGAAAAATCAAATATTAAAATTATTTCTTGAATACAAACAATCCTTAAGTACATATAACTTAACTTTAGAGTACTTCTAAATTTTGAAATACCTATGTTTACGTATTTCTCCAAATATCTATCTAGAGAGTTAGATAATACTGTCTCTTCCTATCTATCTATCTATCTATCTATCTATCTATCTATCTATCTATCTAAGTGTTCATAATTCTGTCTGTTAATATATGTGTGCGCGCGTGTGTGTGTGTGTAATGATCTGCTCATATCTATCGCTCGATCTAAATCTGTTCATATTTATATCTATCTATCTATCTATCTATCTAAGAGCGTTCATAACTCTCTCTCTCTCTCTCTCTATATATATATATATATATATATATATATATATATATATATATATAATGATCTTCTGATATCTATCTATCGCTCGATTTAAATCTGTTCTTATCTATCTATCTAAATGTTCATAACTCTTTCTCTCTCTCTCTCTCTTCTCTC
>CAHIKZ030001848.1:487500-512782 GCA_903632075.3 Acanthosepion pharaonis
GTATGTATACATAGAGCGAGAACGGTAGAATGGGAGAGAGTGAGAGAGGGTATGTATATATTGAGAGAGAGGGGGGAAGAGAGTGTGAGCGAGTGAGCAAGAGAGAGGATATGCATATATATATATATATATATATATATATATATATATATAAAGAAAGAGGGTATTCAATGACATATTGTTCGTCAAATATGTACCTCGACAGATAGATATATGAGCTAAAATAGATAGATAGATAGATAGATAGATAGATAGATGGGGATGGATAGATAGATAGATAGATAGATAGATAGATAGTGAACAACTCTTCATCCTTCGTTTATTTTTTTTCTCTCTCTCTCTCTCTCTCTCTTTCTCTCGCTCTCTAGATATAAATGTGTATGTGTGTATACACCTAACTTCAGACAATGTTTCACTAATTTCTTTCGTCATATGTATATATATATATATATATATATATATATATATATATATATATATATATATATGCGTGTGTGTGTGTGTGTGTGTGTGTGTGTGTCTGTGTCTGTCAGTCACTGTATCTGTCACATTCTGCTAGAATCTTTGTACAGACGCACGGGTGCGCAGACACATATTGGCATGAAAATTCATGCTTGTATAAAAACACAGACTCCTGGAGGAGGTGGGAGGGGAGGGGGGTCACATTGACACCATTGAGGGAAGGGCATCATGACACTTACCCCACGCTAACACCCATGAAATATATTCACATAGATTTCTTCTTGAAAAATCGTGGATTTTACTGATACGTTCAAGCAGATCTTTTGGCGCGGTAAATCCTTGTTAGGTTTTATGACACCGTTTCTCTTTGATTTGCCAATGAAAAGTAATAAAACTAAAAAGTATTATTTTTGCTGCCGATTTCGATGGAAAAACAATTAAATAACAATTAGAAAAAACTGCATTATGGTATATATTAGTACATTTTTTATGGTTTTATTATGTTAATTTATTTTTCTTATTACATTATTTTCTAATGCTAAGTTACTTCAGGCGGAAGGCGATCACAGATCTCCACAGCTTCCTTTTCTTTATTATCTGCGAATTTCCAAAACTTCTTTAGAAAAATAATGAATTGGTTTCCTATTGCCCTCTCCACAATTTGGAATTCAGGGATTTCCTTTTCTTCAGGGCATAGGGGATCATGGCTCTCCACAGCTTCCTTTTATTTATTATCTATGAATTGTCATGACTTTCTTTGGGGCATAGGCGATCATGGCTTTCCACAGCATCCTTTTATCTATGAATTGTCATGACTTCTTGGAAAACATAGTGAACTGGTATCCCACTGCCCTCTCAGCAATTTGGAATTCACAGTTTTCCTTTTCTTCAAGACATGGAAGAACATGGCTCTCCACAGCTTCCTTTTATTAATTATCTATGAATTGTCATGACTTCTTGGAAAAGATAGTGGATTGGTTTCACATTCCCCTCTCAACAATTTGGAATTCACAGTTTTCCTTTTCTTCAGGACATGGGCGATCATGACTCTCCAAAGCTTCCTTTTCTTCAGGACATGAGCGATCATGGCTCTCCACACTTTCCTTTTATTTATTATCTATGAATTGTCATGAGATTCTGGGAAAGATAGTTGATGGTCTTCCCATTGTCTTCTCTACAATTTGGAATTCAGATTTATCCTTTTCCCATTGACAAGCTATTTACCATCTAACATTACTGTTGTGGTAAACCCTCTTACAGTATAATGAACTCTTCCTTCTCTCATAAATACAAACTGCGAGAGTCGGACGGGAGCGCAAAGTGTGGAGTGGAGTAGAATATATAATATTCAATATACTTTTCTGACCTCCCTTCGTCTTCCGTGGCTTTCTTTCTGGCCCCTAAACAGGCCACAACAATTACATGGCACTATTTGTATCAATAGGTACCCAGGAAGAATCGAACTCATATGCAGTGGCATCGTACGTACTTTTTCACAAAGAAAAAAATATCCTGTGTTATCGACAGAGAGGTCCCATTTCTGTCTCTAACACTGAGAGATTATATATATATATATATATATATATATATATATATATATATATATATAAGTGAACATTGAGTCAACACTTAGTGGCGACAGGCTGTTTTATACTAAACGCAATCGTCAGGCCACGCTCTGTCTCTGATATTGAGCACTTTATCCCATAAATATAGCACACCTTAAGAGTATATTTCTTCCTATATATATATATTCGAATTCCAGTCAAATCCATTACATTCACTTACGTGCTAATACTCTTGAGAAAGGTATGAATCCTCTTCTTCTCCCTCCAGCTATGGGTAAATAGCAAGAGAGACGGCGTTCTCTAGCACTGAATGGCAACTACCGTAGAAAGAAATGGCAAACTACTGCGAGATACGCGATTAGGCGATCATATATCTTTCAATACATGACTGACGAGGCAGATTTTTTTTCCCGCAGTAGTTTGCCATTTCTTTCTGCGGTAGACCAGAAGAATGTATGTCTTGCCATTTTACCCATAGCCGGGGAAAGAAGAGGAGGATTCATACCTTTCCCAAGATTATTAGCATATAAGTGAATGTAATGGATTTGACTGAAATTGAACTTGTTGACTCCGATTCCTCAATTGAGCCGCTATCCATTACTCCACCGTAATTATTAAATCCAGATCATGTCTCCCAAACACATCTTATATATATATATATATATATATATATATATATATATATATATATATATATATATATATATATATATATATATATATATATATATATATATATATATATATATATATATATATATATATATATATATATATATATATATATATATATTTATGGGATAATATTTATATAATATAAGAGATGGGATAATTTTTATGATAAGTTGTATGTAAATATAAATAAATTGAATTCAACATTCAAATATTAACCTGTCCTATTTGTTTCATGCTAAATGCAATCGTCAGCCCTGACGAATACATCTAGCATGAAACAGCTTGTCGCCTCTGAATGTTGACTTTAATGTTCATTTTATATTTGTATATATATGTATGATTGTGTATATTAATCCTATACATATATAGGATTAATACAGAATTAGGATTAATCCTGCATATATATATATATATATATATATATATATATATATATGTGTGTGTGTGTGTGTGTGTGTGTGTGTGTGTGTGTGTGTGTGTGTGTGTGTGTGTGTGTGTTTGCAACCAGTGACTATTACGGCTAATAATGCAAGACTCTTCGGTAAATCGAATCAAGTTCTCTCAGTCACTGTATGTTTATCTAAAAATAAATACGTTTAAAATTCACCTTCTTCCCTGCCGTGCGCCAACGACTTTAGTGGTAGAATCCCCGAACCGCCAATTCAGTTGGGTTTCGATCCTAGCTACACTGATGAGCTGTGATACAGCGAAACTGTCTGTCTGTGGATGACAATATATATATATATATATATATATATATATATATATATATATATATAGAAAGAGAGAGAGAGAGAGAATTAATACAAATATAAAGTTATATAATTTATCTGATTGGTGTTATATTCAGCACCCCGACACCAGAGTTTCGTAGACAAACATTTGTCTAATCGTTCGGTCCACTTAACAAGATTTATTAATAATTTTCTGCCGATTTTTATATTAAGTTTAAAAAATAATTTCTTCTTTTTATTGGTGTTAGGTTGATTTTTCTTATTCTTTGTGTTTGTGTATATATGTGTGTGTGTATGTGTGCGCGTGTACGCCTGTACGTGTGTGTATGCACATGTGTAGAATATCAACCAACAAAATTTGTCTGCTGATTTGGTTCTAATCCTTGCATTGCAAAACTACCAGAAAGTATGCAACAAATTATTTTTTACCACAATGCCAACACCTAGTTCTTTAAAATGACTAACATAGTCCAAGATGCTTGAACAAGCATAGTGCTCCTCTTTGTTTAAATTATATATATATATATTTAATATTCAATGATAATAGATACAGCATCATGTTTTTTTTTTGTTTTTTTTCAGTGGTCAAGTGTTGCCCACTGCAAAATCCAATAAAAGCCAATGTTTTTGAAACCATCTTTAAAAAGAGAGAGAGTTGAGTTCGAATTCCAGTCGAGTTCATTATATTCATTTACGTGCTTATTCCCTATGGATATGTATTAGACCATTTCTTCTCCTCCTAGTTACGGGTTAATAGCAAAAAAGACATGAGGAGAACTTGGTACAAAGAATAAAGTACTCCATTTTACATAGCATTCGTCAAGAAGAGCCATACTAATAAAGAACATTACATTAAGATACCTAATGACTGTTTCCTTTTCTTTTTTATCTTTCTTTATTGTAAAAGAATTAAAATACCATTTTTATATTTCTATATACAATTAATCATTAAAATTACCCTTTAAAAATGAATTTTCATATTTTTATTACCCTTTTGACGTACAGCATGTTGCAAACTTTTTTTTCCCACCGTTAAAATTTAATACGCTTTAATTAGTATTTCATAAAGGTAAATGAGAAGAAAGACTGTGTTGCGCCAGTAATCTAAATGAAGAAGTTTTGCCTGCTTGATTACCTCGAAAATAAGTATTCAAATGCCTGACTAGTAACTGAACTCGAACAGCAACCTAACAAATAGGAAATGATTTTGTTTTAACCCTAAAACACTAACCATCAATTAAAGATACACCACTGCTAACCATGGGTATATCATACCCGATTTTGAAAATATCAAAAAAAATATTAAATATAAATCTTTATTTGAAATATTTTACATGCAGGCACTTCAAACTTTGTACTTTGAGTTAACATTAATAGGAACTGAAAAACAAGAAGAAAATCAGGTACTGAAAATTGTAATTAAAAATAGGAAAATTTGCGCTGGGTACTATATACCCATGGTTAGTGTTCTAGGGTTAAAAAAAATTAACTAAAATAATTTTTTATATTTACATATATATATATATATATACAATATATATATATATATATATATATATATAAATGTGTGTGTGTGTGTGTGTGTATAAAAAATGTTTGTGTGTGTTAATCTTATATATATAGGTTTTCAATCTTCAATTGCAAATAGATTTTTCAGGTTTTTTCATTTTCAATGACATGTGGCAAAATGTCTATGGGGAATAATGGGGAAGAAAAACCAAAAAGAATATTTTCATCTTATAGACAGAAAGGAGAGAGAGATGGAAAAAACAAACAAGTTGGAAAGACATAGAAAGAGAGGGAGAGTCACAGTAAAGAGTATTATGGGGAGACACACAAATAGGGGACAAATATAATTAAAACGCGTAAAAAAAAATATATGAAAAAATTTTTTTAAAATAAAAGATGCCCTGTTATTATATATTGGAAAATATGAGAGTAAATTTTACACATTGAATTGGAGAAAAAAAATTTTTTTTATGTCAATAAATGGATTTTCATTCCACCTTTATATATATATATATATATATATATATATATTAGATGTGTGTGTGTGTGTAAAAATATATCAACATGTTTTCAATGTGTGTTTTTTTGTGTTTGTGTATATTTAATATTACAAAAAAGAATAAGTTTTTTACAATTATTTTCTTACAAAAGAAAAAAACATTGATTTTCAAATTCTTAGACTGCCATATATAATTAATAAATTAAAAAAAAATATTTTGATTGACATTCCCTAGTTTCTAATTATTTAGGAAAATTGACATATTTGTAAAGAACAAGATGACATAAAGAGGGGCACTCTTGATAGAATATAAAAGAATATTATGCAGTGAAAATTTATGTTTGATATAAATATTTATATGCTACAAATTTAAAATTGGTTATTTAATAAGTTTCTTATGATTTTTAGGTAACCAAAATTTAAAGGCATAAATTTTTAAGTTCTTAAATAATTAATCATAATATTATTTAATAAATATTTTATATTACATGGAAAATATTTATAAATGAAATAAAATGCCAGGAAAAGGAAAAGATTCCTATAAATTTATTATTTTTAGCCTAAAATTTATCAATAAATTTTAAATATATATAAACACAGGTGAATATATAAAATATATATGATATATTATATATATATATATATATATATATAAATATATAGATAAATGTTATATACATGGAGAAATTTCCTTAATTTATCATATTTCTTTAATTTATTAAATTATATACTTTTTGTTAAGACTTGAGTATTTTTTTATTATATAATTAAATGTTCATAAAGATAACTCTGATAATTCGGATTTATCAATGAGTGTTAAAAGTTTGCAAGAGGAAGAAGCAATTAGATTTTGAGGAAACCATTTAAGATCGTTTTTTTAACCGATCATCATTAGAATTTAAAAAAAAATTATTGTTTTTTTTTAAAAAATTCAATTTGGGGTTTATGGTTTATTCTCGGTCCTCAAAATAAAAAAAAAATCATTTTGAAAGTTAAGGATATATATCGAATATTTATATATATCATATAATATATTAAGAAAATTGTTCATTTTTTTTTTTATATATTTAAATTTAACATAAAAAATATATTCATATATTATCTCTCAATTAATTTTATTTATGCTCTTGATGATAATTTTCAATTCAGACCAGTTTTTATGACCGAATTAAAATGACGATACATTTTTAGATTTGCTGGAAAAAAGAATTTTTCTGTTACATGGGATTAAATTGTTGTTCTAAATGAATCAAATCTGTGTTTACAAAAAACAAAAATATCTATTTGAAAAAAGAAAAAAAAATTTTTTTTTTAAAAAGAACTTTAATGATTTTTTTTACAGTATTTTTCCAATAAAAACTATACTAAAAAAAAAAAAGACTTAACCAATTTAATAACCATTTTATTGTAATATTTTTTTATAGAAAAATTTAACAAAATATAACCATAAATTTGAAATTTTAAAAAGAAAGTTAATTAATTATGAATAATAGCTCAAAACCATTTAATAAGAAAGAAAAAAAAGCCATAATTAACTCCAACGAACTCATTTTCAAATCAATTAATCCATGAAAATTTATTAATAATAATCATATCCCAGCATTTTTAAAAAATTAAAATAAAAAGAAAACTTCTAAATTTAAAGATTTTAAATGTAAAACAAATCAAAAAATAATCGACCTTAATGTCCTATTCTTTAAAATATTTGAAATTTTTTTTGATTTTAAACAAAATAGAATTAGAAAAAAATTCAGTCTTTTTTGGAGAAAGTTTTTTTATTTCTAGTATAAAAAAAAACAAATTTCAAATCCACTAAATTGTCAATTTGATGGATATTTTATCAAAAAAAAAAAAATAATTTTCCAAGAAAGTAAACTGCCTTAAAAAAATTGATTGAACAAACCTTCTTTGGGTGAAATTCACTGGATCTAATTTCATTTATCCACTATGCCATGTGGGTTGAGGACATTGGGTATGAAAACTTCAGTACAAGAAAAAAATAGAAAGAAGCAAATAAAAAAATAGAAGTTTCATAAAAAAATAAATTTAAACTGTAAGAATCATTGAAATTTTCCTTTTAATTTAATCATATAAAATTAAATTTTGTTATCAAATTTTTTTTCTCTTTTCTTTTTATTATTAATTTGGTTGAAATATTTTTTTTATTTCTATTTAAAGTTTCTATTTCATAAAATGGATGACATTTGACCGAATTTTGGCAGTGGAGATTTAAATGAAATGGAATGGAAAATTATTAGGAGATGAATTTTTTTGAAAAATTTGACATCCATTGAAAAAGGAATTTTGAATGATTAAAATTTTTATTTATATATAATATAAATAAAAATCAATATATTCAGTAATATATATAAGGTCACCTGAACAAAATTCCAAGCAAATTAAAAGTTTTATTTCTAAATTTCAGTTGTCAAAACAATGTGAATAAAATACAAAGATGTAAAATGACTTTATTAATAAATAAATAAAAATGTACATAATAAATATCTCAGAAAATATATGGCTATATGAAGGATCGGTAATGGTTTAATAATATAAAAAAATATGGAGAATTTTTGTGAGAAATCCTACCAAAAATTAAACGAATACTGAACCATTTGACATTCCACATTGATGTGGATTCATCAGAAGAATTTAATACCAATCTTCCAAAAAAATAAAAAGAGATCCTTTTCGCAGAGAAGAAAACAACTTGTCCGAGACAGAATTCAGTACAAAAAAAAAATGAAACATCGTTTACATGCTCATATCTCCCAGACGCAAAGGATCATTTCTTCAACAGAATTTTAATGAAGAAGACCAGAGAAGGATCCAAAATGACCTGGATAAATCCTTCAGACATGAATTTGATGTAGTCAAGGCTCGCCAAGTGCAAAAATTAAATAGATTGAAAGATCAGAAGGTGACGCACAAGGTCCATCACCCACCAGTGAAAAAAGTAATCAACATATGCCAATATCAGCTGAGTGCCTCTGAGGAGTTTTTTTGAATAAGGGTCTCAACTTCGCCACAACCATCAGGCGGGTGCCATATATTTGGACATCATTGCCAGAAAAGAGTGAGTGTGTGCCTTGAACATCCCTCAGGAAAGGCGGATGAAATGAGATGGAAATTTTGAGACAAAACAATTGGAAGAGCCAATTTGCCCAGGTCTAACATAACAAAACTGGAGAGACTGGCGATTGAATCACTACAGAGGAATGAGAACATCATTTTAGGTTAAACAATTAAACAAATATATTGACTGTAGTGATGGACAAACCAGACTATACAAGAAATATTTTGGAAGACCTCATTAGCAATGGTAGCTACAGCATAGTGAAAAAGATCCTACTATGAAAACGGAACGCAAACTGTCACAGATCCTAATCAAGAAAAGGATCACTTCGCACCCCAAGACGTATAGGCAGTTATAGCAGCGTTACAGCAAGTTACCTCACATATACGGTCTCCCTTAGATTCACAAAGACGGTATTCCCTCAGGCCGATTGTTAGTTGCCAAGGCTCTGTGTGCCACCCTCTGAGTCGCTTCCTTGTAGATATAATTGACCCATTGATCGGAAAGTCTCCTTCATATGTCCGAAACTCCGCCCACTTCGTGGAAATAATCATCAAAAGATGCTCCCATTCTATCCAACCAGATGGTGAGCTTGGACGTGGTGAGTTTGTTCACCAAGGTACCCACGGAGGAGGCACTCTCAGTAGTCAGAGATAGATTAACCTCTGACTCTTCCCTAGAGGCTGATTTTGGACCAGTATTCCAATAGATAATCTGATGGAGATGTTGACTTTCTGTACACAAACAACACATTCGGAATGGGATCTCACATATATCGACAGGATGAGGGTTTAGCAATGGGCTCGCCATTATCACCAGCAATGGCGAATATATACATGGAATACTTTGAAGAAATGGCATTAGAATCTATATCTCTAAAGCCAACTATATGGTTAAGGTACGTAGATGACATTTCATACTCTGGCCACATCAGGAAGATGTCCAGGTTCTACTGGACCATGTGAACTCAATAAGACCTTCGATACAGTTCACAATGGAGAAAGAGAGTAACAACACACTCCCATTCCTGGATGTTCTAATATCTCGAACAGAGCATGGGTTCAAGACATCCGTATACCGTAAACCAACATTCACCGGACAGTACCTCAATTTCAACTCCCACCATCCATACAGCGTAAAAAAAGGGATCGTCCGATGCTTACAACATCGAGCAAAAGTCATAAGTGGCGATCCAGAGACGTTAGATAAGGAATTGGTCAGTATAAGTAGTACCCTACAACGTAACAACTACCCTGGGTACATGGCAGCAGCCCCCAAAAAACTGGGATAGGCGGGTACAAGAGGAGGAGGAGGAGGAGGACAACAACACTCAGAAAACACTCTGCCTGCCTTATGTGAAGGGGTTATCAGAGAAAATACAAAGGATCTGCGGTCCATATAACATCAGGACAACCTTCAAAAGCTTGACAACACTTCGCAGATATCTCTCACGAGTAAGAGACCCCCATAGAGAGGAACATGACTAAAGACTGTGTGTACGCTATCCCATGCAGCTGCGGAAAGAAATATAAAGGAGAGACAGGCCGCCCCCTCAAGGTAAGGCTTCAAGAACACCAGAAAGCTGTAACACGAGGGGAAGTAGAAAAATCAGGCGTGGCTGACCACATATGGAGAGAGAAGGGAGATCACCGCCCCTGTGGGATCATGTTGAGATCATAGACAGGGAACACCATTGGAAAATTCGTAAACTTAAGGAATCAGCACATATGCTAGGCCACAAAAATCTCCTGAGCCGACCAAGCATAGAAATAAATACAATATGGGAACCAGTAATAAGGAGTGCCAGAGAAAAGCAATGATAACAAAGTTGCAATATGAACTCTGGTAAAGACATGCAATGATAACAACAAAAAAATTGCAATATGAGCACTGGTAAAAAATGATGCTGAAAACAATAGGTTTATAATACTCAGAAGTTCATACCCAGATGTCCTCAAGGGCACATGGCACAGTGGATAAAGGCGTTGGTTAGATCCAGTGACAGACCCAAAGAAGGTGAGTTCAATTCCTGGTTAAGGCAGTGGAGAACTTTCAGAGGGAAAATTAGCAGGAGATAACTGATAACTGACATCCATCAAACATGGCACGTGGAACTAGAACAGTCTACCCCAGTGATCGAAATAAAGGGTTCAGTTCGAAATTCCAACCACCTGAAGAAGGCCGGAGCGTACAACGGCCGAAACGTTGTGACAAATATGGCGACAAAGATGAGGACAATAGTCCGACTAATGTAAATACTGTAATATATATATCATAATCATCTCAGAAATATAAACAAAATAAATTTAAGGTTATATAATATAATAATAATAATCGTAATCATATCCCGTTTAAGATTTTTTAGTAACCATTAAAAAAATAATCATCTTTATTAAATTTTATGAATTAAATATAATTTTAATTGTATAAACCTATTTTATTTTTGATCTAAACCTAACCCCTAAATTTAATAATTCAACTTTGTTAGTTAAAAAATTAAAAATATGTCATGTTGATCTCCATTCTCCCTATTAAAACTTATATATCATATATATATATAATATATATATATATAAATATATATATATTTGTAAAAAAAAATCTAAAATAAATAGGCCATTATAATAAAAACAAAAAATAGCAAAAACAATGATTTTACATTATAGTAGAAGATGAACAATATCTTAATAAAAAAAAGTATATTTAAATAAGATGTTAATTTTTACAAAGGTAGGATTTGGCCAATCAAAATTTTTAGATGGGACTTTCCAAAAGCTTGGCACATTCAAAATTTTATACATAATCAAAGTACCCATCCCTTAAATAACCCTAATGGTTTAAATCCATTGCTTATGAAGCAGAACACTACAGCAAATTTGAAAAAAAATTATATTAAGCTAGTAGATTCAATAATATATCTCAACAATTTATTATTTAAAGCAACATTCAAATTCTCTTCGGCCACAAGAATGACTATATTTTTTTTTTTTCGACGGCATTAAATGGTTCTAAATACCTAATTTCATAATAAAAAGAAGAGGAACCAGATCAACCCATGGTTTTTATATCATATAAAACAAAGGTAATTTAATTTAAAACAAAATCCTGTTCAATATTTTATTTTTTTTTTTTTTTTGACAAATCGAAGATTCATTTTTAGATTCATGTAAAATATTTCTTACTTTGAATTGAATAGTAGATATCAAAGTATAGTTTTCATCCTTTTCAGATAAAGTATTAGTTTTATTTATTAATTCCCATTTAAAGCTTTTTATTTTTTTTTTATAAATTAATATATTTAACTCAAAATAACAATGTAAAAAGTCGAAAGATTAAAGTTGCTGAAATGTTTTATTTTGTATATATATCAATTCAAAAGGAAATCCATGGTTAAAAAATTTTAATAAAATTAATATTTTTTCGAAAAATAACAAAGGTAAATCAAGTTTGAGGAAGGTTAATCAAATAAAATGCCAAGATATTGTCAAAATTAGAAAACCAAAAAGGAACATTTTTACTTTAAAATATTTTTTTAATTATCCATTACTTTTCAAAAATTTACTCCATTAGCAAGGTTAATTAAAGTTTCCATCAATTCATTATTTTCTCTTTGACAAGAAAATCTTTACTGATGTGTCATATCTTTTACTGACGAAAAATGTCGCAAGAGATTAGACGACTCTATCATGACAAAAGCCTGATTTGTTTTTTATTTGTTTATTTTTAAAAGTAAAAATTTTTTTACCAACAGTTCCTTCAATAAAAATCTCATTCAAAATGAAATAAAACTTTCAATAAAAAAAGTTGAATATTAATAGATTTCCAAATAATTTTTTTATTCCATTAGTGAGAAATTATTAAAACAGGATCTTGATCAATAAACTCTTTTATTTCAGTACTTCAACAAAAAATAAAAAATATTTATGCTGATGAAAAAATTTCAATAAACTTAGATAATTTATTCATGGTTAAATCCATGAGAATGCAGGAAGGGAACCGTCTATGTCACTTTACAATCCCCAAATGGATACAATTTAAGGTTCAAAAATATCTTTAAAATTTCTTAGCCAAGGATACCAAGTTCAAAATCAAAATCTTATAAATAATATTTTTCAAAATAGTTAATGCAGAATTACTTATAAAATTGTTTATATTTTATTATACTATATATATATTATTCTCATAATTGTTTTTAACCAAAATCTTTATCTTGAAATCATGTCCGCATGAAAGTCCTTTAACTCAATTCTATATCTCATTTATGAACCTTCATCCAAAAACTGCTTATGAGGAACAGCAATATTAAAGTAGGGGTTACCAGAACGTCTTAATCATTTAACTACCAGTCTCGGATTATTCTGTAATTTATACATGCTTTTAGAATGAAATAATTTCCAAACCTTGGCATAAAAAACAACAAAATCAATTTCAATCTTAATCATGATCTCTTTCTGGATGAACCGTTACTTCCCACATATTTATTGTTCCTTATTTTTTAAGATCTGTAACACTAATCTGCATTACCAGTAACGACATCCAATATATGATAAATGATTAAAATCTTAGTATCCTTCATATCTATGAATGTGTTATCTATTTTTATCCGCATAAAAAAATTATTATTTGTAAACACTTTAATACAATGTTTGTCTCCGGAGAAATTCAAACAAATATGATGTTCATTGTATTCCTTAAAATTTAATACTATAGGATTTGAATACGTTTGCAAACTTCCTAGAATGACCAACATTTTCAAAAAATATATTCGACTGTTAAGCTTATTTACAGTTTTTTAATCAAAATACCTCCTGAAATCTGGGACAGAATCTTCAATTCGTAAACTGTCGCTGGCAAAAGTTAAAATAGAAAAATTATTGAAAAAGAATGATTGATTGGTTTCATCCATCAAATTTGCAGCAACAACGAAAATGGATTTCCTTGTCATTTAAAGAAAAAAAAATTAAAATCATATTTGTTCTTTTTATGTTTTTTTTATTCGAACAATAGTTTAAAAGGATTTTTTCTTATCATCATTACCCGTCAAAATTCATCAATTGTTGTCAATTCAGTTTTTTTGATACTTATTTTCCTGAATATTTTATTTGAACAGGGTAGGGTTAAAAATTTCCCAAATATTTCATAAAAAAATTAACTCATAAACTTATATAGTTCAACAATTTTCTCGTATTCCCAAAGACATAAGTTTTTAACGGTTCTGATTTACCATTAATTCAAAAAACAAAAAGAACAAATCACTTTATTCTATTTTTTTTTAATTATTTTAATTTTCAAATTCTTTTTAACTTTGCCTTAAAATCCATGGTTGTTTAGAAATTTTTAAAAATCAAAAATTGTCGATAATGACTTAAAAATACAAAAAAAATCATTTTTATTTATATAAGCCTTTCACTGAATGAATAAATAAAAATCAAAAATTAGATACCTTCTTTAATATTGCTTTTAAAATCAAAATTTTTCCACTTTCATTTAAGACTCCCGCAAAACTCAACAAATTTTACAGAACACAAGAAATACAAAAATATTTTTCTGCAAAATAAAAAAAAAAATTAAAAAAAAAAAACTTCCAATTTGTCAGTGATGTTTTTTAAAAATCGAACTTAAAATCAATGAATTGTTCTCAAAGTGACACAAAATGGCCTTTCAATAATAATCTGGATTAGTTCACAGTAATAAATAACAATTTAATTGTTTGCATGATTAACAAGCTCAAAATCTATTGTTTTTTATTATTTTGAAATAAAAATAATTCAGTATATATTTATTTATGCCATATATACATGTTTATAAAATTTAATTATGATCATAACTACTAACAGTAACTAATAGTAGTTTTATAAATAAAATTCCATAATAATTCTAAGGACAATGCACAAAACCAGTTATTATGATTATCATGTTCGATATTGAATGTGACCAATGTTAATTTTCAAATACATTTTTATTCAATATTTTGTTCATGGGTTGATTTCATTGATGCACTTCTCAGATTTAATTGAAATCCAAAATTATTTTTCCCAAAATTTCATAAACAAAATGTTTTAAAATAATAAACGAAATTTTTTCTATTATCAATAATAAAAGAAAAATCCATTCAAGATTTTGACTCATTTAATTTACCAAATTTAGTTATCCAAAATGTTAAAATACATATCTTAATAGATCAATTAATCTTTAATAATTCAAGATTATAAATTACGAAATCAATTTCTTGTATTATTATAATATTCTTAACTAATCCATCTTTAAGACCTCTCGTCCTGAGTAAGACGTTAAACTACATCCACGTCCTGGGTAAGACGTTAAACTACGTCCAGCAGCAAGGCTTCTGATAAGGAGGTTTTGAGGAGCGTGGAACCACCTCTTAATTGCTGGTGTTCTCAGGTCCACTCTGACTAGGGGTGGTAGCACCTGTTAGGGTCCCAGCTATGGGCAAATAGTTAACGATTACCAGCAATACATTTTGAAAAACATTATTACCACTAATACAATTTTGAAGGAAATATATTACCTGAAACAGATTTCTGACAAAACAAAATATTACCAGTAATAAAAAAAATGTTGTCGGCTTTAAATAACCCATTGGGGTTGATATGCCGTAAAACAAAATAAACCAAACCAATCTAAACCAAAGAATATATATTCTATTCATACGAATCTATCCTAAAAATATTGTCGGCATTAAATAACCCATTGAGGTTGATATGCCGTAAAACAAAATAAACCAAACCAATTTAAACCAAAGAATACATACTCTATTCATACGAATCTATACTAAAAATGTTGGCGGTATTAAATAAACCGCTTTACCTGTGGTAGAGAAAAATGACGTAATACCAAGCCACTGGTTGAACGGTGGCTAAACACTTGTAAATATTTGTATATCTGCCGCGAAATATTACATACCAATTATTGGCGAATTTTGATTCAGGAGCTCAGACAGAAAGGTCAAAATTGATCAGTAACGCCGGGCTCAAAGCGCTAATAGTAACCAAAATCAAGGATATCCCTAATAACTTTAATAGTGCCCTGAGATTAATCATTTCTTCTAATAAATGATTCACTTCCCCTAATACATTTAATTGTGCCACAACTGACTTGTTTTACCTAATAAATTATTCTGTTTACGTAATAACTTACTTCTTTTACCTAATCACTTACAATTTTTCGTAATAACTTACTCGTGTTACCTAATAACCTACTTGTTTAGCCTTATAACTTACTCATGTTACCTAATAACTTACTTGTTTAGCCTTATAACTTACTCGTTTTACCTAATAACTTGTTTTGCCTAATAACATACGTGTTTTGCCTAAGTATTTACTCGTTTTGTCTAATAACATTTTTTACCTAATAACTTACTCATTTTACCTAATAACTTACTCGTTTTACCTAATAATTTACTTGTTTTACCGAATAACTTACGTATTTTAGATAACAACTTGTTTTACCTAATAACTTACTTATTTTACCTAATAACTTACTTTTTTGCCTAATAACTTACTCGTCTTACCTAATAATTTACTCGTTTTACGTAATAACTTACTCTTTTTACCTAATAATTTAGTCGTTTTACCTAATAGTTTACTCGTTTACTCGTTTTGCCTAATAACTTATTCGTTTTACGTAATAACTTACTTGTTTTACCGAATAACTTACTTGGTTTACTTAATAACTTACTCTTTTTACCTAATAATTTACTTGCCTTGCCTAATAACGTTCCTCAATAATGTTCACACTACCTAAATTAAAACCATTTCGTTAATGCCACTTAATATAACAAAAAATCAAACCTTTCTGCAACAACCAAAAATCAAAATCACACAAAATCAATCACATTTACTAATGAATAATTTTAATTGTGACCCAAATTAATTTCTTTTCCTCATATGCTTTAACCCTTTGAGTCCTGCGTTCCTGAACAAATTTTAACCCTTTTGCCTGAACTCCTGAGTTAACATTCGCAAATAAATGGTATGTAATGTCTCACGATAGATATGAAAATAGTTACAAAAATGAAACTTCCTTATTACTTCCCTGATGGTCCCTGGTTCAGACTCTGCACGCCTCATGGTAAAAATGATCTTTTTTATGCAAAACTCATGCACAAAAGTCAATGAAAAGGCGCGGACATGTTGATATAACAATCGATGACAGAATATTACGGCTTTTCTAATTGGCTCTTCAAAAAAAGGCAACCTATAGCAATACAACGCAATGTTTACCCACCGTTCAACCGATGGCTGGGCATTATGTCATTTTTCTCTACCACCGGTAAAACGGTGGTCAGGGATTAATAATGTTTAATAAATAAACAGAGCGTGTACTCAAATATGGGTATCCACTAAAAATAACGTTTAAAGTGATAGAAATCTGTCGGATTCATAAAAAAGAAAATCCGTCCTAAATTTCTCTGTTTACGCTTAATACGAAGATAGGCACATAGGAAAAACTTCGAGAAATTTTCGCTTGAACGAATGAAATTTGGCCTTTGTCCGTGGCCAAGTCGATAGGGAGTACCGGGCAAAAGTGTAGCTCTCTCCCACCCTGAGGACTCTGAGGAACGCAGGTTCGATTTCTATTGGAGAGCGCAAATTTCTCTTTAATAAGATCTCTTGAACATTGAGGCCGGTAGGTAAAAATAAATAAATATACTGCTTAATAAATAAACGGGGAACCTACTCAGGTACGAGTATCCACTAAAAATAACGTTTAAAGGGATATATATATATATAAAGAAATATAGTCTTAAGATGTGCTATATTTATGGGATAAACTGCTCATTATCAGAGATAGAGCGTGTGTAAATATGTGCATATATATATATATATATATATATATATATATATATATATGGAGAAACAGAGATGTGGGAAGGAAACAAATAGATAAATACATGCATACATATTTAGATAAATGTATCTATCTAATATAAATGGCATCAAAGTGTAATGTTTTAAAAGCACGTTATAACTTTTGGATCACCTTTATACAGAGATTTTGAGTTATGTCATACATTGAATATCATTTTTAAATTATGAATTTAAAATATTCAGTTAGTTAAAATGATTATAATAAATAAAACATTTAAATAAAGTTTTATTCATTTTTATCTTCTTAACCAGCTGAATATTTTAAATCAGACTTTGAAAATGCCCATGAGAATTTACCTTGCAGAATTCATATGAATTTATAAACATTATATTAGAGTCGATTTCGGATGTAATAGGATTGGCATATTGCTTCTTTATTTAATTCCTATCCAAACCTGGGATCAGAGAAAAACAAATTTACTTTAATAATTTTAATGACGATGTCAATATTTTTTTTCATTTCATTTTAATTTTAGACATGTTCCAAACAATCCCTGATAAATCTGACAGTCGATGAAAGATTATTTTATTTATCTTCTTTTTCTTTTTTTTTTTTTTTTTCTTTTTTTCAAAAACCACCTTTGAGGCCAACATGGCTGGATAGGGTCGATAATAATGATCGCCCGTTCATTTATTCGAAATTAAAGTTTTTTATGAACTGGAGATTCCATTAAAGCCTTGGATAGCACGAATATGAGGAATTTGAAAAAAAACAATTTTCACATAACTCAGACAGACATAGATCAATACGTATGTTATCTTACCGGTATTCCAAGGAATGACCACTGTACCATGCTAAACCGATTAAATTTATTCGATTTATGTTTGGTTGATTTCAATTTTTTAATAATATCTATGTTAAAATATAAAATTACCACGTTGTCCCTAAGATTGAGTTTTCATTTGAATGTTTGTTATATAAAACATCTCAAAATTAGAAACAGCATGCCTGTCCACATTCGCAATTTAGGAAAATTTTGTTGAAAATACATCTATTTTTTCAGAATGAAAATAATAAACATAAACTAAATTTTGAGTTATTTATATTATATTTTTAAAAAAAATGAGGTAAAGAAAATTTTTTTTAACGCAAGCGCTAAATACATCTTAAAAACTTTTTTCCAAATCGTCATAATTCCGTGTAATTTACATGATTTAGAATTAACAATTAAATTATAAAAAAAACTATCGTTTTGGAGTTATCGACAACAAGATTTTTAGGAATTCTCGTTGGTCATATCCACCATTACTGCCATAATGTTTATTTAATTTACTGCAAATATATATATAAGGAATTTGAATACAAATTTTTTATTTTCCAACTTTTTTTCAGACTTTCGATGCAAGGATATCAAGAATTTATTTCCGTAATTACGAAAATTGAAATTATTTGTAGAAAAGACAGAAGGAAGCCACAGCACGTCGATGAAAAAAGGCAAGTTGAGTGATCAAGATCGATTATATTAAGAAATACATGGAAAATGAACAAATATGTATATATATATATATATATATATATATATATATATATATATATATATGTTTGTGTTTGTGTGTGTGTGTGTTTGTTTTGTTTGTTGTGTGTGTGACAAATATATCGTCATAATGTTCGTTTATTAATTTTAAATTTAATGTAATATTATTTATATATTATATATGAGCGGTGGTTATTGGAAAGTACCTTTTTATTAGTATTAAAAAAACATACTTAGTTGTATGGATGTAGTTTAAACCCTGGGTTTCAAACCGAACTATTTCCGATCATCAGAAAACTGATTATTTTTAAAAAAAATTCGATCCATTCTATTTCATTTGAATAATGTTTGCGAAATATTTGGTGGTAGAAGGGGAAAATAAATTGTGTCCGTTTATAATTATATATATAAAAATATAAAATACATACATGAGAAAACACATACATACATAATACGTATTTGTAGTTCTTACAAACATATACATATATGAACAATGCGAAATTTATAAACATGTTTGTCATGTGTTTGATATTTTTAAGTTCTTTCCAAAGGGGTGAGGAGGGAATTCTTGTCATATTTCAATCGTTCATTTTGGCGTTATCGAAATGATTTCCCCTCCTATATTTTGAAAAAGGCTGATAGAAATATAAACATATATACATTGAATGTAATGTGAGAGGAGAAATAAATAAAAGATTCAAGTTTTTAAAAAAAAATCAGTTTGTCTATATTTCTGAGATGAAATTATTATTATTATTATTTTTATTATTCGGACTATTGTCCTCATCTTTGTCAGCCATAATTTATCACCCTTCAGTATCTGTCTATATTTTGAGATGAGGTATTATGTACATTATTTACATTATTCAAACTATTGTCCTCATCTTTGTAAGCCATATTTATCACCTTTTCAGTAATCTGTCTATTTTTTTTTGAGATGAGTTTTTATTATATACATGATTTACATTATTCGAATTATTGTCCTTAACTTTTTGTTTCATATTTAGAAAACCCTTTAGTATCTGTCTATATTTCTGAGATGAGGAATTATGTACATTATTTAAATTATTCCAAAATTATTGTCCTTATTTTTTCTTATATTTATCACCCTTTAGTATCTGTTAATATTTTGAGATTTATATATTATGAAAACATTATTTACATTATGGCGGACCAAGGGTTTGAAATAGAAAGGGTGTTGTTGAATTGTTGAAAATTCTAGATAACGCGCTTCTCCCGGAATTGGGCTAAGTAAGGTCTGGTGGTTAACATTTGCAGTATAAAACCACAGGTTGGCTCTGTGGGTTTTGACGTCCACAAATGTGCCTTGAGCGAGAGTTGCAATAGGGATTGATTATACCATAGTGGACGGAATTTGATTACTGAGAGCTATTATGTTATTTATATATATATATATATATATATATATATATATAGGAATTAACATTACATTAGGTTAATATCATTTTCACCTTGTAAATTGAAATAATTTATCACAAAGGATTTTTTTTACTCAGTGATATGAATGAAAATTATTATTTTTTTCAATAATTCAAGAAAAAAAATTAGTTCAAATAAATGATTTTTATGGAAATATGTTGCTCTCTTTTTAATGGATAAAACATTTTTTCTATGTTGAATACAATTTTAATAGAAAATATCTGGTTTATATTACCCGGATTAAAGGTTATTTAGATTATATACCAACGGACAAATTAGATATATATATATCAAGAATATTATATATATATATATATATATATATTTTACTAAGAAGTTCTTTGTATGAATTTAGTATTTCAACTTATAAGTCAAGAGAAAAAAAGCAATAAAAATGCTTTAAAATTAAGCAAAATGGAATTTTGAGAAAAATCTTTTGTGCCGTTGGCATCGATTCATTATGAGATCTGAAACATTGACTTATATTTAGATATTTGGGACATTGTGCAACTTATGGCGGACATTTTAATGTTATCAGGGCATTGACTGACTTCTCACACGAATACGCACCTTATGTAGTAGTCCAAATGGTTTCATGTCTGGAAAGATCTGAGGTCATATATTTTAGGTGACACGATCAGGGAGAGTTGAACTCATTCATTTTTGGGTCGTCTTTCATTACGAGGTTAGGGCAGGGATCTTGTTTTTAGACCACGATCTTACTTCGTTTATAATTCTATAAAAGAATTTGGCAACTGTCTCCAACATCTTATGGTCAGCAACTTTTACCCACATGGCTCGTTGAGGAAAGAAAAACGAAGAGGCATCAAATCTTCCTCGTCGTTCACAGTCAGAAAAGAAAATTTACAAAACCGTTGAAATGTCCTTAGTGTTTCTGCATATGCATCTGTCATTGCATCGGGTGAACAAATTTTTCTCAACATTCCAAAAAACCAGGTTCTTGAATTTAAACATTGCTCAACAAGAGAACTTGATAACGGATCAGACTGTTATATTTGTAGGCATGAATTGCTCTCTCCACAACACATATACACAATTCTTTCGATAGACTTGAAACCGGCCCAAACTTCTTAGAAAATGGCGTTAATCGACTTTCTGGGGTTCTTAGAAATAATTTTCCTTTATGTTCGTACAAATTTGGTTGTTCTGATGGTTTTGTAGAACATTCAAAGGTTTCTCAATTGATACTTAATTTTGATGAATCTATTTCGGCGAATTCAGTTCTAAAGAGCTTTGAGAAAAACAACTGTACAACCTTTTATTTGTATTTTAAACAATATACATGAGTTAAATAAGAAAACGATCATACAAACGCTTTTTTCATTTGTTTAGTTTAGCTTGTAGTTTGTAATCATATATCTGAAAAGAAATGATGATCAGAAAAAATTAGACAAAAATTTAAATAGAAAAAAGTGAAAACAAATTTGAAATAACTAAAATTTTTTTTATATATATATATTTATATATATATATATAAAAGTTGATACTTTCACACACACTAATAAAAGACACACTGCAAAATTAAATTATTATCGAGATAACTTTTTTTCTAATATTTCAAAAACTTGTCCAATCATCCAAACAAAAACAAACACAACGTTGGCAATGTACATTTGAATAATAACTGATTTTCGTACTGAAAAAAATGATTAAACGAACTGGCGCCATGACAATTTGTTATCAACACGGTGCAAGCAGAATTAAACATAAATTGATTTTTTGAAATATTACAAAATCGATTAATTTCGATAATATTTTTTCCATATTTTTCTTTTCTGTGTGTGTGTGAAAACAGTTGTGTTTTTGATTCTGGAAACAAGCCAAAAAAAATAAACCTTATTAACCAAAAATCAAAACAGACAACCTTCTGAATCTTTCAATAAAAAGTCCAATTCTGGGGTAATAAAATATAATCTATGGATGTAAGTTTGTCTGTTTTTTAATTTAACTAATATTCGCTCAGTTTTTACACTGAGTTCTCTGGATTTCATCCATACCGATTACCAAACAATTTGCCATTTCAGTGTTGGTGGTATTAAACTAATGCCCGATGTAAAATAATACGTTAATAATTATGAATAGATTTAACATACATTTTCATTTTCCCATCGATTTGTAAAACTTTGAGTTACGTGCCCGTTATGAAATTCAAAGTTATATCAAACGTTGAGAAACAAATGTACATTGATTTTATATATATATATATATTGTTAAGAGGTCCACCCCTTTTTATACAAGTGGACTCGACCAGTGTGTACTTGTACTGCTGCCGGTGAATACCCAGAGGGTCAGAGACAGAGAGATAGAGAAGAGGAGAGTGTGAGTTGTGACGAGGTAATAGCTTTGTAGGAGTCAGAGTTGCGAGCACGTAGACTCAGAAGGAAGTCCTACTTCGATACTAAATTTCCCAGACTGTATATATATATTATTGCTACTAACCGCATTCCTGGATCTACTAACTGTATTACCAATTGTATTATTACGTCAATACATTTATTTGCTATATTTCATTCCTGCGTTTGTCATTCATTTGAGACCGGATTTCATCCCGGAATCCACAACAAATTGGCGACGAAGATTCGAACTCACAAGGAAGAAAAAACAAGAAAAATTTTCCGTTGTTGTCGTCCACGAAAAAAATTGGCAAAGAAAAATTCGAACTCGTCGAAAAAAAGAAAAGAAAAATCCACCCTCGAAAAAATAAAACAAATTGTCGATGAGCGATTTGAACTCACACAGGAAGAACAAAAAAAAAAAAGTTCCCTCGTCGTCCACAACAAATTGACGACAAAGAGTTACGAGGATTAAAAATACGTAAAATTGAGTTATCATGGAAGATTTTAAAAAATATTTTGGTAGAACTGTTAAAATACCAAAATGATCAACAATTACAACTACAAGAAAGAATGGAAGAAAATGGCAAAAAAATTATTACAAACGCAAAAGGAAAATCAAGAAAGACAAATAGAGCTCCAGGAACTAATATTGAAAGTAGCAGGTAACAAGCAATTAGATATTGAAAAAGAAGCAAAATTTTCGCAAGACGCAGTGTGGAATACCATAGAGATTTTCAAATATTCTCTAGATGAGGACAAAAATTTCGGAGATTGTTTCAGAAGACATGAAGACATCTTTAACATAGACTGTCAAAATTGGACAGACGCAAAAAAGCTACGTCTATTGCTTAGAAAATTAGGAACTGACGAATATACAAAGTTCGTGGATCTTCCCCAAAAAAGATGAACGAATTAATATTTGACGAAGCAGTGACATGTCTTAAAGAACTGTTCAGCCCGAAAACATCACTCTTCCACAGGAGGTGGAAATGCCTTAAACTGGTAAAGGGCGACAATGAGGATTATTCCACATTTGCTGCAATTGTAAATAAACATTGCGATGACTTCAAGCTAGTGGAATTAACCCCGGACAATTTCAAATGTCTCATCTTTGTTCAAGGGTTAGTTTCAACAAAAGATAGTGAAATGTGCAGAAGAATGCTTTCAAAATTACAAAATGAACTGGGTCTAACATTACAGCAATTATCGGAAGATTGCCAGAAATGTTTAAGTATAAAGAAAGACTCAAAAGGACATTGAGGAGTCAGCTGTTTCTCATATACGTAAGTTAAACAAAAGTCTACGTTCTTCACCCTCCCGGAAAGAAAACAAAAATTTATAACAATGAAAAAAGATTCTCAACCTCCCCGGAAAGAAAAAACAAAATTTTATAATAAGAGAAAAGTACAACATACAGGACAAATTATGACGAAAATCGAAACAAATATAAGCCCCCCCATCAGCATGTTATCGATGTGGAGGACTACATTGGAACAAGGATTGCCGTTTTAAATATAAAAACTGTCTTGAATGTGGAAAAATGGGCCACAAGGCATCCCAATGTAGAAACAGAAAAGATACTAATAGAATAAGAGCTACAAGGATGAATAACGAAGACAACACCAAATAAAGGAAATATGTGGAACTTGAAATTTTAAATAAAAAAGATAAAATTACAACTGGATTCGGGTTCCGACCTCACGATAATCAACTTACAAACATGGAGAAAACTCAACAGACCAACCATGTTATATACAAAAAAAATTGCCAAGTCGGTTACAGGCAAACGAATAAAATTTGAAGGAGAAATAATCGTGAATGTTAAATTTCACGGCAAAACAAAAAATAAGATATACGTCATGAAAGATACTGCAAATCTAGTAGGTATCGACTGGATGCAAAAGTTCGACGTTTGGGATCTACCTATCAGCTCTTTTTCCAAAATGTTAAAGGTTGAACCATCAGATTCTATAAAATTAAAGGAAGAATTATATAACCAATTTCCTGAGGTATTTTCGAGGGTTGGGACGATGCAACAAATTTAAGGCCAAAATTGAATTAAAAGAAAACGTCCAACAGTTTTTTTAAAAAGAAGTGAAACGTACCGTTCGCTACTAAAAAAAAAATCGACAAAGAATTGGAGAGATTTGAACAAACTGGGATTCTTTCAAAATAGAGAGTTTAGTGAGTAGGCGGCGCCGGTGGTTTATGTAAAAGAAATCAGGAAAAATCCGCGTATGCGCAGATTTTTCGACGGGGCTTAACAAGGCTATAAAAGACCATCATTACCCACTACCGAGCCCAGAGAAGATATTTACAAAGCTCAACGATATTGAAAGATATTTTCAAAAATAGATCTAAGTGAGGCTTATCCACAAATACCAGTACAAGAGGCTTATCTACAAATCCCAGTACAAAAAGTACGAAAATAGCATTAATACACACAAAGGGTTGTAAAAAATTCAACAGACTACCATTCGGAGTAAAAGTTGCACCAGCAATTTTTCAACAAACGATGGACACAATGCTCACGGGTCAAGAATTTCGCGACCACTTATCTGGATGACATTCTAATTAAGAGCGACAATGTTGAAGA
>CAHIKZ030001849.1:0-2500 GCA_903632075.3 Acanthosepion pharaonis
TAATGCTAACTGGACAAGCCTGCTAGTCATTAACCGATCACAAGGCATCCACAGGAGAGTGGTAGAGTGAAATGTGCATTTACTCTTAAAATAAGAAAATTACATAAATACAGAGTGCACCTGTGTATGCATGAATGATGACAGCTTCCTCATTCTCAAGTAGTCATCAGATGACGCATATCAGAATCGATATTATCTGTGACTTGAAGAAGTGACTTTTCTTTATCTTTCTGAGTTAGATTACACCTGGTTCAGTATATAAATGTGCTTTAATCGCCAGATCATCCACAGTAAATTTGCGTCCAGGTTCTTAGAACGTTTCACCATTCTTTGCATATCTTCTATTATCACAATGTGGGAGATTTAATAACAAAAGATGATGGAAAGTTAAACAAAAATGTAAATGAACTCAGCAAAATTATATACCCAAAACTTTTTTTTTTTTAAATAAATTATTTTTAAATTTAAAATTCTCAGCAACTCTCTTCCATTCATACACACAAACTTAGTCTATCGGGCGGCATTTAAACTTAGCTCCTGTGGAGAGCTCTTGATTGGGCCTTCATCACAATAGGTAGGAAGAAGTAAATGCAATAAACTACAGAAGAACTCAAAATTGATTGCTGAATTTAAGTATTGAATTAATATTTAAGCTTGCCTTTTAAAAGTTCAACAGCAATTCTTCAGCTGCCACTTAATTTAAAGACAATTTGATGTATGTAGGTCCTTACCTTCCATGACTTTTGTAATTAATTTCAATTATTTCCAAATTTATTCCCAAGTTATAAAAATTGTTAGCATACAAAAAATTAATCACAAACTGTTTAAAAAGAGCTTCAATTGCTAGATCATCCATAATAAATTTGCACAACATGTTCATTCTTGGCAACATGTCATCATTCTGTGGGGCAGATAACAAATTATCTCAATATGGGATATTTAATAACAAAAGTGATGGACCCAAAAAAAACATAAAAAAAAATATATATATATAAAAAAATAAAATAGGAAATAACCATTAAATTGATGATTCAAACAAATCAAGCAGAGCCTAGATTATAATTATTTAAATTTATGAATTAAATGATTGGTATTTTAATTTAAATATAATTGAATTGGAAGTTTTTATCATATTTTAAAAAAATAATTACAATATATATATATATATATATATATATATATATATATATTGCCAACACTAGAATGTCTCATATCGAGAATATTCCACATTGAACATGAAGAAAAATTAATTATTTTTTTTAATAATATCAAAAAAAATCTCCACTTTCACCTGAAGACGGTTGCGAGACCAGACCAGAAACACGTGTCGTGAAATTATGTAAAACAAAGTATAATATTTTTTCTCAATAAATCCACATTACAACCAAAAACGTTTGCGGCAACCCCTCTTCTTTTTTTAATATATACTTTTCTCTCGTTGGAACCACTACAACATATTTCTTTATATATATATATATATATATATATATATATATATATATATATATATATAAATGAATTTAAAATTATAATTTATTCATATGCATGTATTTACATCAAAGTAAGCATAAATTTCGTCTGATGATGTCCGAATAGACAAAATGTGCCATAAAAGTTTTTCTATTTTGCTTGTTTAGTAGTGGCATATCAACACCTTATGGGTCATTTAATGCAGAATTTAATTTTCTTGGGAGCATTAGTAATTTCTTTTACAAAAATGCATTGCTGGTAGTATATTTATAAGATTAAATACATGGACAAAAGATGCCAAATTAAAGAATTAAGAATTAGAATGGTAATTCGCTGATGTGAGTTTGTTCCCAATTAGATGATCACATATTGTGATTAGTGGGTGCTGGAACTATTAAGCAAAGATGCATGCTCACAGAGAGGCAAATATATTATTTTGTAATATACATGCACACACAAAAAAACAGGTGTTGGTACAACCAACAGACAGTAAACTTCATAAAAAGACAAACTAACAACAAATAGACCAAAAACCAGGTAAAAAAAAAAAAAACTGACATAAGGAAAAGGGAAAATGAAAGAAACTAAGAACAAAAGAGAGAAACCTATATAATCATTAACCAAAAGTGCTCAATGCCTGGGTCACCAAGACAGAGCATTAAAACTTCCCAACATGATGACTTGATCAAAAAAAGACAAAAGTTCAGACTGTTACTTAAATTTCACATCACTGTGATCATCAGGCAACTAATAAATAACTTGAACCCATATACAGTATTGATTTTGAAATAGAAGTTTATTTTGTTCCAAGACTGTGTTATAACTCAAAAGACTCTTCTTGTCAAATCAATTTTCCCCACTGAAATCATAGCGATATTTCCGATCTATTCAGGCCCCAAAAAATCACCACTTACTTCTTTCTGACGAGATTTTGTCACTAAAGAAATTTTGCAAATATATGGCAAAAAAAAAAAAGACCAAATACAACACAACAGGGAAATTCCAAAGCGGAGGAGGTGAAAAATAAAAA
>CAHIKZ030001849.1:10000-40000 GCA_903632075.3 Acanthosepion pharaonis
TCATCACAGCCATGCAAGAAGATCGAATGTTTGTAGAAAGACCCCAAATCATATATCCTTGATTCAGTCAGTTTGATTTAAAAGTGTACAGAAGTGAATAAACAATTATTCTACCTATAAAAGATTTAGTCCCACATGCTTATCAGATGTTACTGACATAGTGTTACAGTAATTCCTCATCTCAAAAATCAAACAATTGTGTTTTCACAAATCTTATTTATAAAATAATGCCGACACAGACGGAATATAATCTGATCAGAGTAAGATGGAATGGATACTAGAAATCATTCTTTACTGTACAAAAAAAGAGGAGGAGAAAGAAGATACAGAGAGGACGAGGAGGAGGAGGAAGATACAGAGGAGGAGAAGGAGGAGGAGGAGGAGGAGGAAGATACAGAGGAGGAGAACGAAGAGGAGGAGGAGGAGGAGGAAGATACAGAGGAGGAGAACGAAGAGGAGGAGAAGGAGGAGGAGGAAGAAGATACAGAGGAGGAGGAGAAGGAGGGGGAGAACAAAGAGGAGGAGGAGGAAGATACAGAGGAGGAGAACGAGGAGGAGGAGGAGAAGATACAGAGGAGGAGAACGAAGAGGAGGAGAAGGAAGATACAGAGGAGGAGAATTTGAAGAAGAGGAGAAGGAGGAGGAGGAAGATACAGAGGAGGAGGAGAAGGAGAACCAAGAGGAGGAGGAGAACGAAGAGGAGGAGGAGGAAGATACAGAGGAGGAGGAGAACGAAGAGGAGGAAGATACAGAGGAGGAGAACGAAGAGGAGGAGTGCATGAATAATATAATCATTTGGGTAGTTGAGCATGTAGACCTTCTGTAGAGCATTGGCTCACAGTCTCACCCTTCTCGATAGTGCTGCTGAGGTTTCAATAGTAAGTCACTTTTATGGGATATTTTGGAATTCTGACCTTCTCCTAGACTGGTTGCCAACCAAGCTTGCCTATTTAAACTATAGCTTGAGGAAATGGATTCATACATTTCCCAAGGGCATTTGTGGGAAAGCAAACACAAATGACCTTGGGCAAATATTTTAACACTGCTTGTGAACCCCACTATTAATTAACCCATAGCTGGGGGAATGGGAGGTAGATTCATGCCTTTTCCCAATTGTAATTGCACCTAAGTGAATATAATGAACCCAGCAGAAGTTGGAACATGGCTCTGTGATTAAAATTCCAAGTTAATATCCATTATATCGCCCTCACTTCCAAGTTGGTATTCCCAAGCAGTCACCCATCTAGGTACTGACCAGAATCAACATTGCTTAACTTCAGTGACCATATGTGAACCAGTGTTTGCAACGTGATGGGTCTGTAAGCCGAGCAAGAAGGAAACAGCTAAGAAATGGAATCAAGTCAGAGAGTAACAAGCAAAGATGGAAATAAAAAAAAAAAAAAAAAAAAATGGAGGCGATTTGGTGAACTGAATAAATAAACTCATAATCTGAAAGTCAATAAAAGATGCCAGTGATTAAAGACAGTCTCAGAAATAGTAAAAATCACATTAGTAGCACTTAGGACTTGCCCTGGTCTTACTCTTACAACAATTAGTAAATAGTCGTAAACAATGACATTTGATCAATGTAAAAAACACCGAAATGCCGATTCAGAGACTTGATTAGAACGGGAGAGATGATGAAGAGCCAGGTTATTCACCCTTCACTTTGTGTCCATGGCAGTTTCTATCTATATATAAAATTCTGTGATTTCTGTTTGTCCATCATAGCTTTTAAAATAGACATACATTGACTAAATTTTGGAGAGAAGTGCAAACAGGTAAGTGGGTTCAAAGTACAGTTGGTTTTACTAGTGTGCATAGCTTAGTACAATAAATTTTCTTGGTACAATTAAAAGCATTAATTATTTAACATACAAAATACTCGCACTATTTTAAGAACAATTTAACGATTAAAATAGCAATATTTACATTAGTCGGACTATTGTCCTCATCTTTGTCGCCATATTTGTCACAACGTTTCAGCCGTTGTACGCTCCGGCCTTCTTCAGGTGGTCGGAATTTCGAACTGAACTCTTTATTTTGATCACTGCGGTAGACTGTTCCACGTGCCATGTTTGATGGATGTCAGTTATCAGTTATCTCCTGCCAATTTTCCCTCTGAAAGCTCTCCACTGCCTTATCTTTAAAATAGCAAATACTTATTTAATAAAAATGAAATTTTCTTAAAAAGTATTGTTTTCCATGAAGTCCTATAAAATTAAATAGGGTTTTTGTCAAAGTATTTTTCCAAATAAATCAGCGTATTCAAATTTTATCAATTGGTTTTGGTTTGCAAGATTGAGCAAAACGTAGAGTTTGTAAATCCTGACAAAAAATGTCAGCAATAACTTCAACAGTATTAAATACTGTCATGATTCCAACACACTTCAATGTGTTGCAAAAAAAAATATTCTAGTTTACAGAAAAGGCACAGGAAAGCTACATTATGGTGGTGGGGAAAGTGACTGAAGCAGAGATGTCAGGTGAGTGTGTTGCAAAAAAATTCTTATACATTTATATTCCAGAGAATGTAAATAAATCGTGCCTGTGTAGCTAATCAGTATTTCATTGTTCTCTGGCTATATAAACAGTTTGCAGGTTATTTAAAGCCAGGAAATATTTTCAGAGTGTAAGAAATTTTTTTAAAAGTAATAATGGTTTATTCATACAAGTCTTACTAATTAATCCATAGCTGGAGAAGAAGAGGTGGATTAATACCTTTGTATTTGTGAGTAAGTGAATATAATGAACACAACAGGAATTGAAATTTGGTTCTCTGATTAACAACTCTGAACTATTTTCCATTATACCACCCAGACATTTTAACTTACAGCACCTGCTAATTAAGAGTTTTGAGGTAACAAAACTGGTTTTACAGGAGGATGCTGAGAATATCATTGACCAAACATGGTCGGCGTTGAACCAAGTGTCCACTTTTATATTTGCATGTGCTCTATCTCTGATACTGAGCACTTTTTACCATAAATATAGTATACCATAAAACTATATTTTAAAAAATTAAAACTTTAAAAATCAAAAACCTTGCTTAAGTCTTGAGCTAAAGTCAGGTCTTCTTATGGATACTAGGACTACCTTACTATGAATATGTGACCATCATTGTTAGATGTTTTTTTTAGAGACACTATTTACATTATTTGGACTATTGTTGTCATCTTCCCTTCCCATTTGCTAGAATTTTCAACCAGATGATTGCATAGTGTAAATGGGCTTTAGAATGGGTCAGCTGAAATACCGTGTTGGAATGTCGAACTGAACCCTTTATTTCGCTCACTGGGGTAGACTGTTCTAGTTCCATGTGCCATGTTTAATGGATGTCAGGTATCAGTTATCTTTCCCTCTGAAAGTTCTCCACTGCCTTAACCAGGTATTGAACTCACACTCTTTGGATCCTGTCACTGGATCTCCTGTTAATTTCTGAGATGAGGTATTATTTACATTATTCGGACTATTGTCCTCATCTTTGTTGCCATATTTATTACAACGTTTTGGCCGTTGTACGCTCCGGCCTTCTTTAGGTGGTTGGAATGTCGAACTGAACCCTTTATTTCGCTCACTGGGGTAGACTGTTCTAGTTCCACGTGCCATGTTTAATGGATGTCAGTTATCAGTTATCTCCTATTAATTCCCCTCTCCAAGTTCTCCACTGCCTTAACCGGGTATTAAACTCACACTCTTTGGGTCCTGTCACTGGATGTAACTAACACCTTTATCTACTGTGACATGTGTCCAACCACCGGAAGAAGGCTGGAGGGTACAACGGCCAAAACGTTGTAATAAATATGGCAACAAAGATGAAGATAATACTCTGAATAATGTAAATAGTGTCTATCTCTGATATTGAGCACTTTTTACCATAAATATAGTATACTGTAAAACTATATTTTTATATGTATTTTAATTTGTCTTAGGCTAGGCAATAATGCCACTAAGAGCAAAAGGCCACTGGGAGTGAAAGAGAATGAGAATATATATATATATATATAAAATGTATAAAAGGTTAAAGGCCAAAGTTGAATTAGGCCAGGAAATAGAGATATTAAAAAGTGCTTAATACATGTGTGAAAAAAAGTCTAAAAAATAACATGTAGAACTCAGGAGATCAGTTGATTCTGTTGCCTTGGTTTCAACCTTACGGTATTTTCAAGAGATTTTTATCAATTGACCTTCCAAACACTTTATTTACAAAAAACAAAATGAAACAAACAAAAGAATTTTTAAATTATATACAGTGGAACCTTGGTTCAAAAATTTAATTAATTCCTGAAAGCTGTTCATAACCCAAAATGTTTGTAAACTGAAACTATTTTTCCAATAGAAATCAATGTAAAAAAAAAGTCACAGTATAATAAAATTGAAAAAAGAAAAAGAAAAAGAAGCACAACACAACACATGAATGTATACAAGATGGCGGTCGACTCAGAAATGATTCCGTTTGGGTTAACTCAGTTCGGCAATGTTGTTCGAGAACCAAAATTTTGCTCCATAACCGAAGCATTTTCATCTCGAATTTTGTGTTTGAAGATGGATTTGTTCGACATGCGAGACATTCGAGAACCGAGGTTGCACTGTATATGTTTTCACTCTAGACAGAGAAGGACTGAAAAGCACAGAATATCTCTTTGGTTATTGACAGGGAGGGAGTGGGGGTCTGCTTTCAAAGCTATATGAAACATACAGAATTGACATGTGCATTTAATCTGTCCCAGTTCCTGGCACTGAGATTAACCCCACCCCATGAAGCAATGTCATGCATGACCTAATTTCCTAGTCGTTTTAAGGGTGCTGGGTTTTTTTTTTTTTCTTTCTTTCACACCCGGTATCCAGAAGGGCTCTTCATCCTGGAACAGTAACAGACAATTACTATCGGAGTGAGGATGCGGTTCCCAAGTCATCTTACATTTGTGGTCCAGTAAGACACTTGGTAAATCTGGTGAATGTTTACTATATCCTATTTCAGATATCAATTTCTTCACATTAAAGTTAGGGTTAATCAACTGATGTTGATAAAATACTCAGGATATACCAAAAATATACACAATGTAAATTTCATCCTTACAATACATGGATGTTTTTATAAAAAAAGAAACTTAGTATTTTGACCAGGTAGCTTCAAACATTAAATCTAATAAATAGAAAAGATATTTCAATGTAAGTAAAATTAGTAGAATTCTTGAACAAAGTATAAAATAATGTATTTATAAAATATACTTTTTTTCATTTTATGACTTTTTTCCCTCCTTTGGGTTGCTCAAACACCTCTGACATGAAAGTGGAGTTGGTTAAAATTTAGTTAAATTTGAGAACAGTTGCTTAAAAAAAAAAAATAAAAAATAAAAAAAATAAATAAATAAATAAATACAATTAAGTCAATTGTCACATGGAAAAAATAATTATTTTTAAGTTATTTCATGCATTTATAATAATTTTGCTTTTTAAATCATTAAAAGTAAAAAATATCTAAAGGAAGCTAACAGGACCATCACTGTCAAATAATGACGGCCATATTTAAGTAAATTTGCTATTAAGTTAGTTATATCTTCTGGATAATTAATCTAGGAGTTTTATCTCTACGATGAAAACTCTTGTCACAGGTAAGAAACAAATCTGCCTTTGAAATCATTAAAAGTAAAAATGTCCAAAGATATCCAGCGAAAGTCACCCATGAAATAAAAACAATTGTTTTTGCATAAAGTAAGAACCTACATACATCAAATTGTCTTTAAATTAAGTGACAGCAGAAGAATTATCGTTGAACTTTTAAAAGGTAAGCTTAGATATTAATTTAATACTAAAATGCAGTTCCTCTGTAGTTTATTGTTGCCTATCGTATCTACTCCTACCTACCTATCGTGATGAAGGCCCAATCAAATGCTGTCCAATAGGGTGGCATTTAAGCTAATCTCTCATATATATATGTGTGTGTGGGTATGTGTGTATATTAGTACCATCAAAAATGATGGCAATTGTTAGAAAGTTTTAATAGTGAGATGCAATGAAACAAAAGTCTTGGAACGATATATCGAGATTCAATAAATCAGAGATAAAGAATTCACAATTAAAATAGAAGACAATTAACTTTTTAATTAATCCATTCCATTTATATTTTTCTAGATGTTCAATGCTATCTATGATTCATTGATTGCGCCTTGTATTCCATAAGTTGATTCTTGCCAAATATCTTTTCATGTTAAAAATTTTGTCTTTAATATAACAGTGAAATGGAAATATCTCTTGAAATAAAAAAAGATTAACAACAGAAAAACAAAGATGGCGATGAAAAAAAACCTATTTCCAGACTGAGTTGAAGCAAGACAATCACTTAATAGACACAGGTTTTTTTCTCTCTATTATATACAGTGTCCATAAAGTTCGTGTGCACTTCAAAGTTATAAATTATATAAAGTGCACACGAACTTTATGGACACCCTGTGTGTGTGTGTGTGTGTGCATATATATATATATATATATATATATATATATATATTGCACATTGAGTGCTGGTGTTAATTAAATAGTGCTCAATGTAGTGGTATTAAGTATATATTAATAAATATGCATAGTATTGCTCACTGATAGCACAACTCACTGTTTCGTGGTGAGTAGAGACTGATCATTATATAATTTAAGTTTTAATAAAAAAAATTCTGGTTAATGCAATGTTGGCACAGTCCATATATTATACGCAGATTACTGATTTTCATTTTAAGGAATATATATATATATATATATAATTACATGAATCATTCATACAAAAAAAAAAAACAAATATAGATATATATAAATTAAAATTGCACCTATAATTGAAATTAAATGTATATATATAAGTGTGTGTGTGTGTGTGTGTGTAATAATCCATTGTATACAATCTAAGTGAATCCTAGTAATATAAAACATTAAAACTGATCCCCAAAGAGAGCTCAATGTATTTATTATAACAGAGAATATGTAAATAAATAAATTACATAGAATTGAAATTCAAAATTACCTCATTTGGTTATAGCTATTTCACCTCACAAGAAGAACTTACTTGCAGGGATTATATATATATATATATATATATATATATATATATATATATATATATATAAGCAGTGCGTGTCGGTGATAATGAAACAGTGCTAAAATTTAAACCAATAATGAATATACATTTTATTCTGCATCACTTAGCACACAATTCTGAGTTTCATGCGTGTGGCATCAGATGTGCTAAATTGTGAGGAACAAAATATATATTTAATATATATATATATATATATATATATATATATATATATATTTCCAGTAGATGAAAAAACAAAGATCTTTTGTTAGATCATTTGGTCAATTTGGGAGAAGTGGGTCAGGCTGACAACCTCCCAAATTATACTATAAATACTACTACTACTACTACAACTAATAATAATAATAATGACACTACTATGAATAATAATAATAATACAAATAATAATTATACTCCTAGAAATAATAATAAAGATACTACTACAAATAATAATAATAATAATAATAATATTACTACAAATAATAATAATGATAATAATCCTCGTCATCCTCCTACTAGTATACCAGTAATAATCTTACTACTACTGTTGCTAATAATAATAATCCTACTCCTCCTCTTCATGACATGACCTATTCAAAATGTTAAAAGTGCATGCTCCTATAACTTTCAAGTTGGACAAGTATTTTTTTTTTCTCATTTCTCTATACATATTTCATCTTCAACGGTTTGACATCTGACCTTTGCAACTGACCAGTAAACATTCGCCATTTAATTTATATTTGTTTAACACCTATACATTTTTTTCAGTAACAATATACAAAAGAAATGATACAAAAATAGGAGGAAAGAAATTAAAAAAAAAAAAAAAGAAAAAAAAAGAAAGAGACAAAAAAAGACGCAAAGCACCAACTTATTTATCTCACCCCACCCACACTATGCGTATACGATGTCACAGTCATCGAGCGTTTTTACTCGGAATCTATTAACTATTTTGACATTCTTGTCTTTAATTCACAGCGGAACAAAGCTGGCTATTATTAAATTGGCTTTCTCGAAGATCAAAGAAGAGAAGAAACATACATTAAATTCAGCTCGGATCTATCAAACGAATAAGGTATTTATTTTATACTGATTTGACAATAACGATATTCTACACTCCCAAGCCTCACACACTGTCTGCCTAAGCCCAACAAAGCCTGTCTAAAGATGTTAGCCTTCCATCATGAAAACCACCTACCAACAACACACCTTCTCTTCCTTGACATCTTTCTGTCTTAATCACACACATATGCACGCATTGTGTTTAAAACAAACCAAAAGAAATTGAAGACGATGAATCCATGCATATATGAGGATAAGTCAAAAATTATCCACACTTTTGCCTCATTTAGGTTTGTCACACGGCCTTCTACTCATGCGCGTTTATAGTTGGTACTATTGTGGTTACATGGTCAGAGATTGAGCTTGATCATGTCAGTTTTCATGATGCTGTTACAGTGTAAACATGGCCTCTCCACTAGCAGTATGCATCAAGGAAGAACAAAGAGCAGTGATCAGAATCTGCAGAGAACATGCTACCTCACTGATAATAACTCACTGGTTAGCTATTACCATCTCTCAAGCTTGCTTAATCGTCTCTTTAGTGGTGGATGTTGATAGGTGTCCTGTTTGTTCTTTGTCTCTCACACTTGCCCAGCCACTTTTTAACGTCTCAATCCACTCATACACATTTCTACACGGTAGTTCGCTGTCACCATAGCGTCCTGGGTAAGACAATAAACTACATCCAACAGCAAGGACTTTGATCATGAGGTTTTCAGGAGCATGGAACCACCTCTTAACTGCTGATGTTCCCAGGTTCACCCTGACCCGGGTGGTAGCACCTGTTAAGGTCCCATCTATGGGTAAATATTTGACCCCAAACTGGGGTCAAAACACTATTAAAGTGTAATAGGTTTTAATACCAGCAATGAATGTTTGAAGAAAAAAATTATTACCAGCAATATAATTTTGAAAAAAAAAAAAAAAATTACCAGCAATAAAAATCTTGTTGGCATTAAATAACCCATAGAGGTTGATATGCTGTCAAACCAAACCAAACCAAACCAGTCACCATATTGTGTTAAAAGCTTCCAATGAATTTCTGCTTTCGACACACCTATTGACTAGAGAAATCAGATCAGTACTCTTTGTTTCTCCTTGGTGCACACTGCTAGTGGAGTGGCCATGTTTACACTGTAACAGCAGCAAGAAAACTGGCATGATCAAGCTCAAATTTTGGTCACTATACCACAATAGTACCAACTATAAGAACATGGGAGCAGAAAGCAGTGTGACAAACCTAAAATGTGTTATGGTGAAAATGAGGTTAATTTTTTGCTTACCCTCATAAATTATTGACTCTGAAACAAAATTCAATGCATATTGGAAGTCAACTTGTAATTTCTCAATCTTTCAATAAAAATCTTTGTCGAAAGTCTTAAAAAACTCATTCAGCAAGCCTGAAAAACCCATTCAGCAAGCCTCTACTTTGAATGGCTCTTGGGCCTTGTATTGAATGAACAGCAGTAAGTGGTATGTAAAAACACAAACGCAGATTTTTCATTTGATAATATCCAGACAGTAATAGTGGTGTGCATATCAATTGCAGATTTTTTTTTTTTTTTTTTTTGATGACTTAGTGAAACATTTAGAAAACAATTTCTTGGGCTTTTTTTGTCCGGGGGAATAGGGCAGAAGAAAGAGTACGCACATTTTCAGGTAAATCGTTAAAGTATCTGAAAGATCTCTTCCGGCAGTACCTTATTGAGAGATGCAGAGGAAAACATTTTTTTGAAATACGTTTGCAGATTACAATTTAGAATCAAAAGAAAAACCAAAAAAAGGCTTTTGAAACAAAAAAAAAAAAAAAAAAAAAAAAAAAAGATTCAAAAATGGTATATGTCTTAGATAAATAAAAACAAATCTATTTTGGAAATCCGTAAAAATAGAAACAATACATTGTTGGCAAATTCTGAGAAAAGAAAATGGATAAAAAGAGAAATGAAAAAAAAATTTTAAAAATATCAGAAACAATAAAATCTGCAAGAGAACGCCAAAGGTGGAAAGTTTTTAACCCTCCATTACTTCTGTTGTCACAGCACCGGGGGGGGGCGGTTTCAAAGACATCTAATTATAATTCAGCTTGTCCCTTCACTCCTCGGCTAGCATATGTACTATGCCTTTCCAATACCTCATAAATCATGAAAAATTCCATTTTGATTGTGAGGAAAAATAGAAAAGACATATCAGAAAAGCTGCTTGGTTTCAGTGAGAGAAAACATGGAAGAAGATAGAGGTGACAATACTCTCATATGTTTAACATCCATGAAAGAAAAAAAACCTTTTCATTTGTACCCTCTTACTTCTTTAAATAATGACCAGCATTCATATTTATAATTGTTCTTGCAATATTTTGTTAAAGTTGTTAAGCTCAAATATGTAACAATGCAATAGGTGAAATTATAAGAAAAGTGTTTTTCTTACAATTTCCTCTATGGCAAGGCCAATAAAAGAACAGAATTTAAGATCTGTCTATATCTCTGAGATGAGGTATTATGAGCTGTGGTAAGAAATATATAGGAGAAACAGGCCGTCCCCTTAAGGTAAGACTGCAAGAACATGACAAAGTGGTAACATAAGGAGAAATAGAAAAAATCAGGCATAGCTGACCACATATGGAGGGAAAAGGGAGATCACTGCCCTCTGTGGGATGAGGTTGAAATAATAGAGAACATCACTGGAAAATACGAAAACTTAAGGAATCAACTTAAGGAATCAGCTTAATATATAGAAATATATAGCAGATTAAAAAGAATGATTCAATCCATAGGCAGGTGGAGGTTAAGGAGAAAGAAAAAAATAAAAAATCCAAGTAAAACTGAAATTTACTGGATAAACCTAAGTCTGGAACAAGGTCATTATAACTGAGAACTCCATCTGGACCAAACAAACAAGCAATAATTAGCCGGATTGATAAATCTTGGCCCTCTTTTTTTGTTACTCTAATAATGTGTGAATAGAAACACTTTTTTTTCTTCTTTTTTTTAGAAAGATGGGGAGAGCCACGATTCCCTAGGAGTGGAAATTTTTTTTTTTTTTTTAAACTATATTCTGTTAATGTAGATTTTCACTGCAAAACAAGATATACGCATTTAAAAAAGAAATATTTTTTATAGTATTATGGATCGGGTTTTATGAAGGTGACAAAAGATATGATAAATTGGTGACATATCATATTTACAAAAACAGAGATTGTCTGAACACGTTTTGCTAGCATAATATTCAGGACCTTGCTCTTAAAATAATCAAATCAAACTAAAAATGTATCATGTTCTTACTGTCAACATTATATATATATATATATATATATATATATATATTATACACTGGAACATGTAAGTAACTACTACAAATTGTACATTTTGTTTCCATGTTTAAATAAAATGTCTCTTCAGGTAGTTAACAATCATAGTAATTTGGATATATGGTGGACTCTCCTATCGAGAGTCTCCTTCTTTCTTCTTTCTCTTCCTTCTTTCCTTCCTTTCTCTTTTCCTTTCTTTCTTTCCTTCCTTTCTCTTTTCCTTTCTTTCTTTCCTTCCTTTCTCTTTTCCTTTCTTTCTTTCCTTCCTTTCTCTTTTCCTTTCTTTCTTTCCTTTCTCTTTTCCTTTCTTTCTTTCCTTCCTCTCTCTTTTCCTTTCTTTCTTTCCTTCCTTTCTCTTTCCTTTCTTTTTTTCCTTCCTCTCTCTTTTCCTTTCTTTCCTTCCTTCCTTCCTTTCTCTTTTTCCTTCCTTCCTTTCTCTTTTCCTTTCTTTCTTTCTCCCTTTTTCTTTTTTTCTCTTTCTTTCTTTTTCTAAAGGATAAATGAGGGTCGGCATTGGATGGTTCCTTTCATTTTACACTTATGCATGCTAGCAGGGGTTATTGCAGAGAAAATCAGGTATGGGAAAGACATATTTCATTTGTGCTTTCTTAAGCATGATACTAGCCCAGCCTCATTTGGAGATATATGACTCGATGAATTATATATATATATATATATATATATATATATTTCAAACTTTATTTTGAGCGGATACCTATGTTTGAATTAGATGCCTCATTTTTATTTGTAAACAGTGCATATTTCATCTACTGGCCCGTGCACTCGATAAACCATAATAAAGAAAATTAACTTTCCAATAGGGTCCGAACATGTGTCCCCCTTTGCAGGAGAAACCACCATTTGATACAGTATGCATTAGACTGCCCAGCTACAGAGAGCAAGCAATCCAGCAGGAGTGCTGTTTGCACCAATAAAAGAAATACATAGCAGATTAATAAAATATAAATTCTCTCTCTCTCTCTCTCTATATATATATATATATATATATATATATAACAGCTGGCCATTTGTATTCAAGGATATCTGCCTATTAGGGTGGCTAGCCAATCCTTATTGTAGACGCTGGCTCAGGCACATTTGTGTTTGTTCAACACCCACAGAGCCTACCTACAGTTTATACTGCAACTATATATATATATATTTATATATATATGATAAGCAAATATAAATGGATATAAATCCGACAGAATGAAGAAAATATCTGGAAAAACAAAACAAAAATCTTAAATCATTATGTTGTTTTAATATGAATGAAAATGTAAATCTGACAATTTAGGTTTAATAACCTTCTTCAGGACAATATTCATGAAAAATACATTTAAAATAATCATTTATCATGTTTGAAAAGATGGACATAAAAATGTCCATCATTTTATAAATATTTATCTGTTTTGTGACTTTATACTGATTATGTTAATTGTATTTTTAATGAATATTGTCCTGAAGAAGGTTATTAAACCAAAACGTCAGATTTTATATATTTCATTCATATTAAAACAACACAATCGTATTTTAAGGATTTTTGTTTTGTTTTTCCAGATATTTTCTTTATATATATATATATATATATATATATATATATATATATATAAAAAAAAAAAAAATAATGTTTTGTCAAAGTTAATGATTAACCAACATAGTTCTGGAAGATAACCCTTTCAATGCAAAATGTCATCGTAATTATATTCTAATGTAAAAAAGATGACACCATTAGCATGGTGGGTTCCCTTGCCGCAGAAAAATGACAGGGGCTGCATCTGGACATAAGTTATGAAAGAGAGAAGGAAAAAACAAAAACAACTCTCCCATATTAGTTGTCACATTTGCATACATATTTCATTTACTGTATTACCTGATATGGGACAGAAACACTTTTTACTTACCACTGTCACATAGTTTTTACATTTCGAACCATATAACAGAGATTATGTCCATTTCCAATGAATTTCTATAGATGCTTTTAGTATTTGATATATCACTAGATATGGAATCATTAGAGGGAATGAAAGTTTGGATGGATTTGTTTCATAAATCCTAGCCATAATATTCCAGGTTCCATAAAGAGCGAGTATTCAAATCATTTCTAATGCATTCCTATAGTAAAATCATTGCCAATGAATTTCTATAGATACTTTTAGTATTTGCTATATTACTAGATATGGAATCATTGGCCAAAAATAAAGTTTGGATGAATTTGTTTTTAACCTTTAGCATTCTGCATTATTGATATTAGGAGGCACGGTGGGGTAATGGATAGTGACTTGGATTGAGGAATTGGAAAGCGGAGTTCAAATTCCAGTTGGATCCATTACATTCACTTACGTGCTAATACCCCTGGGAAAGGTACGAATCCTCTTTTCCTCCCAGCTATGGGCAAATAGCAGGACAGACTGGAATCTATATCCTTGGGTGGCAACTGGTCAAGGAGAAGGAAAAAAAGAGTTAGCCTTCCTCAGGCTATCTTGCCCAAGAAACACAACTTATACTGTGGTTGCAGTACACATGGTGACCCTATGCGTCATGGGATAAAAAAGAAAATTTTTTTAATATTACTCCCACTGCATTCTTTTTGAAGGCATCTCAATTGCAGTATCCTTATTAATTCCACTTAAAGTTGTGTTTGTTGCCATAGCAGGATATGACAACACAACTATGAAATTCAAACACAGTATTGTTCAAAGATCAGTCGCCTTCAGTGGCAGGATAAACTTTTTATACAGTAAAATTTGTAAAGTTTTTGTGCAATCATATACAGAACAATAAAGGTTAAGAAATCTTAGCCATAATAATCCGGGTTACATAAACACCTGTAAATTAGGGAGTTTCCTTATACTTTCTTTGTTGCGGAAAGAAAAGAACACAAACTGTGTTGAAATCTGCTTGACTTAGTCACTTATTTGCTGAACAACCCAAAATATTGCAGTAGGCAAAACTTGGAATTTAATTTTAACGTTAAAAAAAAAAAAAAAAAAAAGAAGAAAGATAAACATGAATTACTATCTGCCAATTTCTCATCCACTAGGCTCCTCGACGACAAACAATTCCATAACAAGTGCTGTTTTGCATTTTAAGGAAGTCACCTAAGTGCCACAATAGCACTGGAAAGCAAAAGGAAGCTGTGAGACGTGGGGAGTGATTGCTGAAAATTCCCGAAAGGATATTGTGTTGATTGAAATATCAAACTTTTTTTTTTTTTCATGAGAAAAAGTTCAAAACAGAAGAAAGAGAACAAAGTCATATTTTAATAAAAGTAAAATAATATATATATATATATATATATATATATATCAAAAGACTTTTCTTAATTTTTGCGGGTTTTTTTTTTTTTTTTCTTATCCCCCACCTCCATCACCCCCTACCACCCTGTCAATATTTTTTTTTTTATTTTCTTAAATCATAGCAAGTTAAGTCTTTAATCTCGGATTGATCAGAAGCTTACAAAGATTATTTTCCAGCACCCTCTTTTCCATGGGTTAGAGTGAGAAGGTTGGCGGCAACAACAGCGACAGTAGGATGGGGATGAGGTTGTGGGGGGGGGGGTCTGCATGCAGAAAAATGTCAATATTTCACATCGATAAATATTCAAAGGTGAATGAAAATGCTGCTTTAAATGTGAAAAAAAAATTAAAAAATACTAAAAGAAAGTCTAAAGAAAAAACAGACAATAATAATTCTTTGAAGTAATTCTAAAGTTAGGGTAATGATTAACGAGCCAAGTCTGGTTGGCCACTACTACTGAGTAGCAAGCTTGATCCTCACTGAGTGACATTAACATAACTAGGGTTGGCTTATTGTAAAATTTATGTATAGAACAGATTTTACAAGTATATCAAAATGAAAAAAAATATGAAACCCTTCTGTCTTGTAATACTCTGCTTTTTGTTTCCATTTTTCTTAAGACTCTTGTTGCTTACATACTCCATGGTATTCTCAGCATCCTCCTGTAGATCCACATTTCTGTTGCCTCTATTCATCCCTGAGGACAATCAATATTGAATAACAGCTTAGCAGTTTGTTTCCAATGAAACCATCCTGTTTCTTAATACTTTGCTTAGGTTTTGAAAAGCACATTTCACTAAATCAATGTGCCTTTGGATTTTAATGTCACCTCTTTTCCGTCATCTGTTATAGCACTTCCCTTCCCAGGTAATGAAAATTTCTTTACTAGCTTGATTTTGACGTCTCCAATTTGTAAATCACATCTTGAGCTGTCCCTTTAGCTGACGACAGTACATTTTTTTTCAGGGCTGTAGCAGCCTGTGCCCAGGAGGTTTGGGGGGGTTGGCAATTTTACCAATTGTAGTATTCTTTTTATAGGTTTTTATTTTAACAAAATAAAATAAAGAAATACAAGAAAGAAAAAAAATTATCAAAGCAATGTTGGTGGCTTTTGACAACTTAAGGCTAAATTCTAAATTTTTTTTTTTTGCCTTCTCTAAAAAAAAAAAAAAAAAAAAGAAAAGAAAAAAGTCTTTACTACGGCACGGCCCACTTCTTTTTTTTACAGTTAGTCATTTCTTCCTGCTTTCCTTTACTGACTGGTCTAGGAGTTATTGCAGTTTTCTTTCTGAATCTGTCATCAACACTCATATCAACAGCATATCTTGAGTTGTTAAGGTTGTGTCCACCAATAACAAATCCTAGTAAGACTTATAACACTGCTATAGGTCAAAAGGTTAGCAAGTCTCCCCTGGACTTCAGATCTTTTTTTCCCTCCCTCTTAAAGTTATGAAAGAAACCAAATCCTGGGGATTCCAAACCTTGCAGAGTACCTATTTTTTTATTTTTTTTTTTATTTTTTTTTAATTTTTTTTTTTTAAACGTTAAAATTAAATTCCAAGTTTTGCCTAGATTATTAATCTGCAATATTTTGAGTGATCTCTTCTTGAATTTATTCAGTTGAATTGTCTGTATGAAAATGGTGCAGGTGTTTCTTTTTATTCCTCACCCCTCTTGCCATTTAATTAAAATGAAAATAATGGCATCTGACGGGTTCAGCTCAAAGTGTAGTATCAGTTCTTTTTTTCTTAAGAGAGATGCCTAGTTCTGAGGGACTCAAATAATACCAGTGTGGCAGCGGTTGTGGAGAGAGGGCAGTTTGTATCCTTAATCTGTATGTACAGCACTTGTATTACATTGATGTCATGTCTAACCCTACCACTCAAAGGATCTTGGTACATAGTAGTAGTATAATGTAAAGCATATAGTTAATATATTGACTTTTGTTTTTTTATCTTCATAATGTCATGTGACATATCTGAACATTGTGGTTAATTGTCTTACACGAACACACACAATAAAAAAAAATTGAAAAGAAAAAAAAAAGAAGGATTTAAAAGCCAAACTAAAAGATATCCTTTTCTTTTGCTGTTTAGAGAAATAAAAATATTGCTTTTTGCAGTTTAGAGAAGTGATAAAAATATCGCTTTCTGCTGTTTAGAGAAATGTTATGAATATTGCGTTCTGCATGTTTTGGTGTTTAGAGAAATACCAATATTGCTTTCTACTTTTTTGCTGTTTAGAGAACTGATAAAAATATTGTTTAATGTTTTTTTTGTTGCTGTTTAGAGAAATATAAATATTGCTTAGTTCTTTTTTGGTGTTTAAAGAAATAATAAAAATATTGTATAGTTCTTTTTTGGTGTTTAGAGAAATAATAGAAATATTGTATAGTTCTTTTTTGGTGTTTAGAGAAATAATAGAAATATTGTATAGTTCTTTTTTGGTGTTTAGAGAAATAAAAAGCAATGTGCAGTACCAAAAGGTAGAAATTGATGCAAGTGCAATGGCCACACATGTGCATCACAGAGAATATGCAACATATAGGCAGAGCTAATGTGCATCTTGTGGCATGTTGCATATTTCCTGTGATGCAGACGTTTATTTTATGACTTTAAAAGTGTTCCTGCATTAAGTCTGATAAAAAAAAACTAGAAACGTCACCTACCAAATTTCAAAAAGATGCCCATTTACCAAACTTGAAAATTCAACATTCAGCAGAGAATAAAACTCTAACATCCAAGCACAATCATCAGAAAGATACCAGGAATCATACAGATTACTTGGAACTGAACACAGGCAGGTAGTAGCAAAGTTATTTCAATATTTATGGCTTTCCTGATTAAAGGAAACTAGGCTGCCTTGACTATCAGGGCCCCTTGAAGCCGATGATCAAACCAGCACTCCCTCCAGCCACTGTGCAGAGGTCCAAGGCCTGGGATTTTCAATTGGAATGAGATCTATCAAGTATTAATTATTCAATGATGAATTAGTAGACATACAAACAGGGACTAGCGAAGCCTGTGGCAAGGGGGACGTAGAGGGGGAGCAAGAGATGTGATGGCGGATCAGGAGATGGGATTTAGGGATGCAGATAATGTAAAATAACAAATGACTATGCGGAAAGTCGAACCATCAACAGAAAATGCAGACGAGGCAAATTTGAAGAGGCTGGTAAGAATAGCAGGGATGTTGGACAAGAAAACGGAGAGTCTACCATGGAATAGAAGATTAACCCACCCTCACCCACCTCACTTACCCACTGGCTCCACCATGGCCAATTCTATATCTTGAGTTATGCATGTATGTGCATTCTAATTTTTATGTCAGACACACATGTGCTGAACCACAGTCAGTCATCTGTAACAAATAATTGGATATAGACTAGAGAACAGTTGCATAAAAGTGACAAACTACTTATTTATTCTAAGATAACATGCAACTGCTAAAACTATACTGAAACCCAAAAACCTAAATGGTACAGATTCATTGTAAACAGGGGCTCATAGCAGCACTTTATTCTTTTGAGAATGTATGTACTGTAGCTTCGACTTATCCGCAAGTAATGCATTCCAAGATACTAGAAATTGCAGATACGGAAACCATGGCTCCCCCACATGTTAAGATCAGGATGCCTACATAAAAGTAGACAGTAAATGATTATATCAGAGCCTGAAGTCTCAGGTGTTTTTATGACCAGCTATAAATCTACAAAACAATATCTTCAAAGTGGTTACACACTTGACCAAAACAATAGGTAGATAAATAAAACTTACAGGAACAAGTGCCACTTGGCCGGAAGCTAGAAAGTTCCTCTCAGTTACAGTTTTGAAGGTAGTTCTGACGTTGCCTGTTGGCAGGGTACATGATGTCCATCGAAAGGAGTGCTGGACCACTTATTAGGGAGTAGTTGCAAGACACTCATAGGCGAATTATGAGACATGGGCAGAGAGGTGGTAGGATAGAGTCATCATTGGTTGAAGAGAAGAGCTTACCTGTTATACTGTCATAGCAGAAGTTCTCCTAAATGTCATCTAACTACCCCACATCAAGCCATGCACACACACACAATATATATATATATATATATATATATATATATATATATTTTTTCAATGAATATGACAGACAAGGTTCCGGCTATACATTTACCCATTTTCAAGGATTAAATATGTTAACTGTTAAATAAGAAATAGTTTAAAAATGGCTAAATGTATAGCTAAAATCACCCGGAAAAAAAGAACATTTGGACAGTTTTTATATAATTTATCATCTGAAAAGAATAAAATTATTAGATTGCATGAGAAAATGTATAAAAAAATAAATCAAAGCACCTTGTCTATTGTATTCAATGAAATGTGCATTAAAGAAGGATTGCTACCTAAATACAAACATACAAATATACACAATAATTCTTGCTGCCCAAATATGTGCATATTTAAAAATGAAAAATAAAAATGCTTAAAAAGATGTCTTCAACCAACCTTGTATAAATATAATGAAAATCTACATTCACATACCTACCTATATATATATATATATATATATATATATATATATATATATACAAGCATGCACTCACATGCTCATATATGCAAACTCATTTACAAAACCCATATATATATATATATATATATATATATATGAGAGAGAGAAGAAAGAGAGAGAGGAAGAGGAGGAAGAGACCAACAGGTAAGTAAATGATAAATCCTTCAGTAGGTCATTTCACCAAAACCAGTCGATTGCAACAATAACATTTTGACCATCTGTTGCCAGTTTAGAAAATCGTCCATCCCCATAAAAACACTTTATGTGAAACCCCCACTTGACTCCTCCAGTGTTGATATACAGACTGTTAAAAAAAAAAAAAAAACGAAAACAAAAAAAGAGATTTGCAGCGTTAAAGTGAACATTAGATTTCTATGTGAGAGAAGGAAATTTGAAGAACCTTTCACTTTCATCTGTTAAAATGACACTTCTGTTATGCCAGCCCACAAAAGCTGTGAACATTAAATCACAAATGAAATCAGAGATACAACAATGCTAATGTTCTTTGTTCAGATGTCAATATTCCAAATCAATTTTTCAAGGCTCTATCATATTATAAATTTAGCTTCTTCAGAGCAGTTGACAAAGTGTCTCAAAAGATATTTCTTTGTTCTTGGTCTTCTTACTCTGGCAGTGGAAAAAGTGATTCAATGTAACTTTTAGGTATTTCAAGACTTTTCCATGAATAGTTTCATGATAACTGTTCTGATGAGCTTTCCTTAATGGTGTAAGGAATATTGTAGTTTGTGTGGGTCAATGATTGTGGCTAGTTAAATTTAAGGATAAGACAGCCTTTCCTCGTCCCCATTCTGGCCTTGTGCCACATTTCTTGTAAATTTACAAGAATAGATATCACTTTCCTCTTTAGCACCTAGAATAAATTTAAGTATAGTAATAAATTAGCAGCAAGGTCTCATTTTATAGTTGAAATAGCTAGATGTAACCGTGAGTTCTATGCTAACAATGCTTTCACTCAGACTTTTCGATTGTGGAACTTTCTTCTGGTGTTTCGCTTTGATCATCAAAGATTTAAATGCCATGTCAATCATTATCTACTGTCTTCTTAATTCCTGTTCATTTATTGTTATTTCGCCTTAATAATGTATGATATACCGATGGTTAGTAGTAGTGTAACTTTAATTGATGGTTAGTGTTCTAGAGTTCAGTTGGTGAATGTTGCCATAGTCCTTACCTTTAGTTCATCTTTGGTATTACAAGGCGTTTTGTTGGTCTCTTGGTCAACTGTGCCCACACATCAAGAGATTTGCAGCCTGGGGAGTTAGGTGGCCAGATGTAAGGAGTGATGTGGTTGCAGAAATTGTCTGGCAGCCATGACTGGTTTCTCCTGCTTGTGTGGCATGGTGCAGAGTTCTGTAGCCAGACATACTTTCTTCAAGCAGCTACCCTCTTGATCTAGGGCAGCACTAACTCCTTGAGGCATTTGATGTAGGCCTCCATGTTGAGTTTGAGGCCCTCAGCAACAAATTCTTGAGTTCTTTTCTTATCAGAACGATTGGTTGGTTTTCTGAGCTGCCATACCTTCATAATCACCATTAGACTCCTCCAACTCTTTCTGAATCCTCTGCACTGTCCCCAGATTGATACCCAAACACTCTGAAATGTTTTTCTTGTATTCTCACACACAGTAACTCTTTGCATCCAAGTAGCTTAATTGCCTTGTTTGAGGTGAAATGATTAAATAAGTCATGTGGAAATGGTAATAAAAAGCAATTAATACATTAAAGTGACTGATACTGATTGAGATATTAACCAACCAAAGCATCCTGCAGTGTCTCACTAACTTTTACACATTTTGCCATCCAGAATGTTCTTAACAGTTATCTGAATATTACCTGTCACTTCATTACACATAACATGTATCTAACCAATAAGAAATAACCAAACACAACATAGCGTTAATCTGCGTCTTTTGGCTTTTTGTTGTTTATCATTTCTATCTTGATTTCTGATGAAGCTTTAATAAAGTGAAACATGTTAGATTGAGATCCGTTTCCTACCTGTTCTTTATATATATATATATATATATATATATATATATATATATATATATATATATATATATATATATGTATATGTATGTAATTTTATATATATTATTCATATATTATATATGCACGGTACTTATTGGAAAGCACTCAATATCAGTGAAAGAACTAACATTTACTTGCATTGATGTGAGTTTGCGATTGTCAAAGTTTGATGACCGCAAAGGCTTGAAAACCAGGGTCACAAGCATCAATGTATGTGTGTGTGTGTGTGTATATATATATATATATATATATATATATATATATATAAGTGAACATAGAGGTTCAACATGTTATGCAATCGACAGGTCTGTTTCATATAGCTATGAAACAGACTGTTGCCTAAGTGTTGATTTTATGTTCACTTTTATATTTACACACGCTCTATCTCTGATATTGAGCACTTTATCCCATAAATATAGCACATCTTAAGACTATATATATATATGTGCGTGTGTGTAATTAGGCAACAATTATTCCTTTAAACATGTCTAATAAGACATGTTTAAAGGAATATGCTTTGTGCCTGTTGAGTTTGTGCATCTCTTCCTCTCCAAATTATGAAGGATCCATGGCAAAAATTCCCAAACAACAACCCATCTTTCTCAAAGACTTATGTGCCATATATCGGAACAAAGTTCTATCCAATACCACATTAATAAGCACTGTGAGAAACATAGTAACATTAGACAGCTCATAACACCAAAGCAAAGAGCCACTATAGACTAAAAATTAGTGAAACCATCTACATTAACAAAAACAACCATATATTGATAAAAAAAAAAAAAACAATTACAGTCCTCGACCTCCCATTGTATATTAAAAAAAAAAAACAAAAAAAAAACCTCATTACAAACATTCTGTGCTCATCGTCATGACATGCCGATTTGTCCTATTAAATTTAAGAATAACACTGAACTAAACATAGGAGCCAACATTGAGCAATGATAGTCTGTTTCATGATTGAACAATCTTCAGGCCATGTGTGTTGGCTTATGGGTCAACTATTTATAGGTAACAAGCATTACTTTATTATACTAATGGCTATTGGGTAGGTAGTAGAAATAATTGTAGATCCAAATGTGGTTATTTGTAGGTATTTTATAGTGTTTGTTAACTTTTTTTTTTGCTCATTATTATTGATTACTTAATTATTGATTACTGATTATTATTGTAACATTTACTTGTATTTATGTATGCATTTGTAGTGTGTTTTTTTTATGGTACATCAACCTCTATTTAATGCCAACAAAGTTTTGGAATAAGTTTGCAGAAATAAAATAATCATTCCTTGTAGAATAAGTTTGTGCTACTTGTAGTGTGTTAATGTGTTTACTATTTGTCTTATACATTTAAAGATATGATTTGAGGTACAAAATTTTATGACTGCCATGAAAAGACAAAATTTATTTTTATTACGTCTCATTATAATAGATAAAAAGTAAAACTGAAAAAACGGCTAGCTAACCGGTTCTGAACCTCGCACAACAGTCAAATCAAGGTTAATAAATTATAATAGAATTATTACTAAAATGATGGACAATATGTGGGGGATTATATATATATATATATATATATATATATATATATATAGTGTGTGTGTGTGTGTGTGTATATATATATATATATATATATATATAGAGAGAGAGAGAGAGAGAGATGCATGTTTCATTAAATAATATAGACAAGTTTTGTCTATTTTATGTAAATTCTTTTCATATCGTCCGATAAGCTTAATAACATTATCATTAAAAGAAAGAAAGAAAATCACCATATTGATACATATTTTTTAATCCTATCTAAGCTTTCGGCTTACATAAGCCATTATCAAAGATGACAATTACATTACAATATATTAAACAATACACAGACAAAACAATAATGATAGTCTGTTTTTGTTTACATGGAAGATTTTGAAAACAATAAATAATTGGATATACGAGACGCTGGAAGCGAAAATTGCACTGCAGCTCATGACATCACATGAGATATATGTTTGTGTGTGTACATAATTTTATGTATATGTAAAAATGTGGACAGGTATAATTAATTAAACTGGTTTGTTAACCACAAAGCCTTAAATCTTAATGTTTGACCTCATCACAGCATTTATTTCCACTGGAATCAGCCCAACCTTCGATTAGACAGAATTTTTTTTTTTTTTTTTTTTTACACAAACTCTCTCTTTTACTAGACACAAATATATACAGACACACTCAGCATTCTTACAGAGCCGAGTCGTTTAGTTTGTTGCTCATGACAGGCCTAATATACTCTGTTAGAAATTCAGATAAGAATGATGAGGTTAAAAATAGCAACATTCAACTCTGAAAATGGATGTAAATGATAAAAAAAAATCTTGCTTTAGTCATTGGGAACAAAAATGTAATTGATGAGACAAGATAAATTTCTTGAGCCAAGTACTGCTATTTTTTCCATCTGTTTTTTCTCTATTACTTTACTAGCATACTACCCATCAAATATGAAGTGACTACCTTGGTTGGGATTGGCACTTCCGCCTTAGACCAAACAGTCACTCCCTTGGCCACTGCCAAGGACAATGATCTGTCACACTGTATGGCACTCTAGCTAGTATCAGTGTCTCATTTGTGCACTTAGCCTCAGACCAAAGTGTCATGCCCTGGTCCTATGCTTCAGATCAGTGTTATATCTGCTCACTCTTCTTAGGATCAAAGTGATATGTTTTGGGACCTCTTTCTACTTCAAATCAGTGACTAGGATCAAAATGATGCATCCTACGCTATTCCTCTTGGATCAGTGTCATATTTGTGCCTTGTATCATTGTCATATTTACATACTTCTGCTTAAAATCAATGCCAAATTAGTGCACTGTACTTAGGATCAAAGTAGCACTTCCCCTGGGCCTTCTGACATGGATCAGTATCATATCTGCGCACTCTCAAGGGGACATTTCCTGTGCCATCTGCTTACGATCAATGTTATATCAACATGATAGAACTAGGATCAAAGTGTCACAAACAATATGAGATTAGGTATTATGATTATTTATATTATTTGTATTGTTATCCTCATCTTCATTGCCATATTCACAAAGTTTCAGCTGTTGTACACTCTGGCCTTCTTCAGGTGATTGGAAAACTTGGAGATTTGAGACATCTGGAAGAGGCATGGCACGTGGAACTAGAACAATCTACCCCGGTGATTGAAATAAATGGTTTGGTTCGAAATTCAAATCACCTGAAGAAGATTGGAGTTTACAATGGCTGAAATGTTGTGAATACAGCACTGAAGATCATAACAGTCTGAATTCCAAATGTAAAAGAACGAAGAGCAAGATTTCAGTATTCAAAACATTAATTTAAAACAGAGCTCAAAGTGGAGCTGTAAATATCTATTTATTTTATGCAGTGTCACATTTGAACATGCACATACCCACTACAAAACTGTACATCTTGCTTAAACGTTAAAAAAGTTTTTTTTTTAATGTTGAAACAAGATATACAGTTTTGTAGTGGGTATGTGCATGTTCGAATGTGAGATCCAACGTTACAAGTCTATTGCTACTTTAACACTATTTCCATAGAAAATGGGGCTGTCCAATTTTCTCTTGCCAGTCTTGGTAGAGTTCAAAAGCATCTAGATGACCTTATAGGTGATGAATTATCTTCCACCCTACAACCACTTTTCCACAGATCCAATGTCATGAGTCTATCGCTACTTCATCAAATACACACATTGTACTAGCACAGAGGAATCCAATCTAAGGTTGACTATACATTAAGGATTAAGGGTGGCGTTCTTTTGGTGCCATCAAAAGTTTTGTTTTTCTTGTTTTATATATATATATATATATATATATGTGTGTCTATTTCTCTGAGATGAGGTACAGGGAGGTGACCATTTTTCAGCATCTTTAGTGACAGATGGTAGGTGGCACGATGGAATAATGGATAGGGGCTTGGATTGAGGAGTCCGACAGCCTAGTTCAAATTCCACTTTGATCCATTGCATTCACTTACATGCTAATATACTTGAGAAAGGTATGCATCCTCCTCTTCTCCCCACCAGCTATGGGTAAACAGCAGGATAGACTGGGTTCTATAGCCTTGGGTGGCAGACAGTCAGGGAGAATGTAACTCTGAATTCAAAACTGTACGTAGCCCTGATGTAGCACATACTATACAGCTAAAGGAAGGATCATTCACATTGGCTCGATGATACCTACTACGGTCAAATAGTGATAAGTTCCAAACAAAATTGATTATAGTTACTATGATACCCACTAGACGCTCCATGGCCTTGTGCCAAACTTTGCTATATTGTGAAAATGACTGCAAAGGCTTTTTTTTTTTTTTTTTAATTTATTTGGCTGCATGGTTTGTTTTTTAAAAAATTTTTATTTTATTTAATTTTCGCCTTAATCACTTAAAAATTTTAAGAAGGTCTTCTTGAGGAAAAGTGCATACTCAAACATGCCTTTGTTTGTTCAGCTGTCATGCGTCCAACAAGGGGGTGTGCGGACGTGTAGGTAGGACTAATGGCACTCTGGACATAATCAATAAAAAAAGACAATCGTCTGCTTCTTGTTAGCTAATAATCACCCTGGCCACTGATGCTTCGAGACTATCAAGAATTCTTCAGGAGTCTTACTCCTTGTCTGGAGCTTGCAGAAATTTAAACAAAAATGTCTCCTCATCAGTAGCTTTATAATTGGATAGTAGGCACCAATGAAGGACTGTCTTGTTCACTAAATTGTGCTGTTTATAGTATTTGATCCAATATAAAACTCTCCTCCATCTCAACAGGGAATATTCAGGAAAAAAAAAAAAAAAATTTTAAAGTGCAATTACAGGTCAGCATTTAATGTGTGTGTGTGTGTGGGGGGGGTAACGGATAGTGGCTCGGATAGGGAAATCAGACGAGTGCAAATTCTAGTAGAGTTTGTTAATTCATTTATGCACAAATATCCTAGAAAAAATATGAATACATCTTTCCCCCCAGCTATAGGTTAAATAACAGTATATAGTCCTGTTTGGCAGCACGTCTAGAAAAAGGAAAACACTGAATTTAAACAAGCCAGGAGGGTGTAGGCAAAGGGTGGATGAGCTTCTTATAGGAGCCAATGGCCAACATGCAGCTAAGAGACTGGAAACCATCCGACATGTGGCACACAGTGCACCGGTAGAGAACACGGTGAGATAACTGTGTATTAAAGGGCACAGGTACAGTAAAAGCAATTTACTGAAAACTTATCCATTGTTTTTGACAGGAGAATCCGCCCATAGAAGAGGGAGAGAAAATGTATGCAGTGATAATGGATGAATTGTCATCTAAATTATACAAAAATTAAAATGACACTGACATCTCATTTAAACAGATATAATTCCCAAAATTAAACAAAAGTATCCTGTAAACATGATCTTTCAGTCGACCCCCCCAAAAAAAAAAATCTGGCCATGTTAGGTCCATTGTGAAATAAACTCGATTAAAAACGTTGTCCCCTCCACTTCAAAATTAAGATTTAGCTCTAATCAAATGCATAAGCCATAATTAATCTTAAGCCATCTTAAAATACTGTAATTTTATTTTTTTCAATAAAAGTTAATTGAAAAAGGGCTTTACTTTACTTTTGCTGTACACACTGTGTGTATATATAATGTTACCATGGGGATTTTGATTTCAATTTTTAAAACAAGTAAATTTCAGATATACGTTATTCCAACAAAAATTTCGCTTGAAGATGGAACGGAGCCCATTTTAATTTAAACTCAATTTAACTTAAAGGATTATATTGAAGTTTTCGGCTCTTGTTTTGAAACATGAGACCTCTTATGTAGCGATTTGGAATCATATTTTTAAATAAATAATTATATATATATATATATAGAGAGAGAGAGGTCATTATATACAGGATGCGATGGATAAATTGTCATCTAAATGACATAAAAATGAAAATCACTCTGGCATCTCATTTCAAAAGATATATTTACTAAAATTACACAAAACTATCTTCAAATACTAAAGAGTAAATTTAATCAATAAAATTGACATTGTCTTCAGGCACGGCATCCAGATGACTTCAGAATCTCCTGCAACTCTTCTGGACGGTCTCCTTTTTTTATGGGTTAAAGTGCTCAACATCAGAAATGGAGAATATATAAATATAAAAGTTTTGACAACAGTGTCAACTTTATATATACATGTGTTGGAAAATAAAAAACAAAAAAACATTACCATCATTATACACACATATTAAAAAAAAAAATCTACACATTCAGTTACAAATAAAAAAAATAAAAAAAAAAAAAAACTCTGCTAAAGTCTAACAGGGTGTCACAAACATTTTAACCCTAGAACACTAACCATCAATTAAAGTTACACCACTACTAACCATCGGTATATCATACCTGATTTTGAAAATATCAAAAAAAATATTAAATATAAATCTTTATTTGAAATATTTTACATACAGGCACTTGTACTTTGACTTAACATTAATAGGAACTGAAAAACATTATTTAGGTAAGAAAATCAGATACTGAAAAGTGTAATTTGCGCTAGTTAGTAATTTGCATAGTTAGTGTTCTAGGATTAAGCAATGGCACATCAAGGAGTGAAAGAAAATATCACAGGACACGTAGCAAAATTTTTAAAGGGTATACATTAAAATGTAAATGAAATAAAACCATAGATTTTTAAAAAACACATACAAATATAAATTTATTTTAATGTTCCTATTCATCTGTTTATGTAGCTTCTTTAGGGTGAAAACAATGCCTGATGGTTTTTTTGCAATTTCTTCAATGTTTGGTTGAATATGCGATAAACAGACTCATTTCTTCTTCAGTTAAGTGTAGTCTTTCTTGCTTCTTATTTTTGATGTTATTTAGGGTTGAGAAGCCTAATTCACATAAGTAGAAAATTGCAATAAAACTGATAAAGTCTTTTTAGATTATATGAGATAAAAAGTTTAATACTTAGTCATTCAGCAAATACTAATGTTGTAAAATTACTACTTCCATCCACAATCGTTTAAAAATTATAATAATATAATATATATATATATATTATATATATATATATATATATATATATATATATATATATAATATATATATATATATATATATATATATATATATATATATGATAAATATATATATATATATATATATATATATATATATATATATATATATATATATATATATATATATATATATATATATATATATAAATATATATATATATAAATATATTTAGGCAGCAATCATTCTTTTTTATGCACATTTCATTGAAAACAACGACAAGGTGCTTTTATTTAGTCTTTTATACAATTTCTCATGCGATGTAATAATTTTTTTTTCTTTTCGGATGATAAATTATATAAAAACTGCCCAAATGTTCTTTTTATCCGAGTGCTTTCGGCTATACATTTAGACATTTTTAAGGATTATATTGTAACTGTTAAAATAAATAGTTTGTTGTATGTATGTTTTATAAAATGTTTTCATTTTTTTTCGTTTCAAATATATATGTATGTATTGTCGGCATTAAATAGCCCATTGAGGTTGATATGATGTAAAACAAAATAAACCAAACCTGATCTATAAACTGATTTCTTACAAAGAATACGTATTCTATTCATACAAACCTATCCTAAAAATCTTGTTGACATTAAATAACCCATTAAGGTGTTGATATGCTGTACAACAAATAAGCCAAACCTGACTACAAACTGATTTCTTACAAAGAATACATATTCTATTCATACGAACCTATCCTAAAAATATTGTTGGCATCAGATAACCCATTGAGGTTGATATATCGTAAAACAAAATAAAGCAAACCTGATCTACAAACTGATTTCTTACAAAGAATACATATTCTATTCAGATGAATCTATCCTAAAAATCTTGTTGGCATTAAATAACCCATTGAGGTTGATATGCCGTAAAATAAAATAAACCAAACCTAATTCACATAAATAAGAAGTAGAAAATTGCTATAAAACTGATAAAGTCTTTTTAGATTATATGGGATAAAAAGTTTAATACTTATTCATACGAACCTATCTAAGGAAATACTAATGCTGTACCATTACTACTTCCATGCACACACACTATATATATATATATATATATATATATATATATATATATAAGTGTGCTATGGTATGGAGGTTGAGAATCACTGGGCTGAATAGCTGAAATTGTACAGAAATGTAGAACATTTGTTTTACAGTTTTTACATACTTTCTGTCCAGGAAAGAAAATACTTGTATGAATATAAAAAACACTGAATAAAAAGCTTAATAAGTATCTGTCTATATTTCTGAGAAGTGAATTATGTGCAAAAAAAAGAAAAGAAAAAAAAGAGGAGAAAAAAAAATAAAAAAGGCTTCAAGAACACCAGACAGCTGTAACACGAGGGGATGTAGAAAATTCAGGCGTGGCTGACCAGATATGGATTAAAGAAGGAGATCACCACCCTCTGTGGGATTATGTTGAGATCATAAACAAAAAAACACCATTGGAAAATTTGTTAAAGAAAAGGAATCAGCACATATGCTAGGCCACAAAAATCTGTTTCTGAGCCGACCAAGCATAGAAATGAATACAATATGGGAACCAGTAATAAGGAGTACAGTTCAAAATTCATAATAACAACGAAAATTGCAATATGAGCTCTGG
>CAHIKZ030001849.1:47500-57500 GCA_903632075.3 Acanthosepion pharaonis
AAAAAAGAATATATAAAGGTAAAAGAGGAAAGAGGAAAAGAAAAAAGAGGAAAAAGAAAAAGAAAAAGAAAAAAGAGGAAAAGAAGAAAAGAGAAAGGAAAAGAGGAAAAAGAGAAAAGAGAAAGAGGAAAAGGAAAAACTGAAAAAGTTAAAAGAGATTAAAAAAAAAGAAAAGAGGAAAAGAGAAAAAGAGAAAAAAGTTAAAAATTTTCCAAAAAGAAAAAAGAGATTCATTCAAAAGAAAAAAATCAAAAAAAAGAGAAAAATATAAAAAAAGAGAAAAGAGACGGAAAAGATAAAAAAAGAGGAAAAGAGGAAAGAGAAAAGAAAAAGAGAAAAGAGGAAAGAGAAAAGAAAAAAGAGAAAAGAGGAAAGAGACGTTAGAGAAAAGAGGAAGAAAAAAGAAAAAAGAAAAGAAAAAAAAGAGGAAAAGAGAAAAAAAGAGAGAAAAGAGAAAAAAAGAGGAAAGAGAGGAAAAGAGAAAAGAGGAAAAGAGAAGAAAAGAAAAAGAGGAAAAGAGAAAAGAGGAAAAAAGGAAAAGAGAAAAGAGGAAAAGGAAAAGAAAAAGAAGAAGTGAAGAGGGTCTTCAAAGGAATTTTGAAATAAAAAGGATCTTATAGGATAAAGTGAAGAGGGAAAGAGGAAAAGTGAATCAAAGAGGAAAATTATTGAAAAAGAGGAAAAGAAAAAAAGGAAAAGAATTTAAAAATAAAAAAGGAATTTAAATAAACGGAAAGAGAAGGAAACGGAAAGAGAAGGAAACGGAAAGAGAAGGAAATTGAAAGAGGAAAGAGAACGGAAATCAAAAGAATGAACAAAAAGAAAAAAAATGAAAGAAGAAATAAAAGAAATAAAAAGGTTATAAAGACAAAACAAAACAAAAAAGTGAAAAACAAGTGAAGCAAAAAGTATAACAAAAAAATAAGATTAAAAACACACACACAAAAATATGGCCTTTGCCTTGTTAATTATCTATCAATACACGTTCAAATGATCAAGAATTAAAACTTGTTAAAACAAAGAAAAATTTATCAATATGCATTGAAATGATCAAGAATTAAAACTTGTTAAAGAAAAATCTCCTGGAAAATTTAAAGTAAAAGTAAAAAAAAACAAAAAAAAAAATATTTGCTTACAACACAACTTCTGTTGTGATAAAATAAAAACAGAATATCACATGTGCCTACACGAGTAAAAAATGTAATTTTATGACATTAATGTATAAAGGAGATTTGTTGAAAAACGTAGAGGAAGCCCTCCTAAAAGAAAGAAAAAATCCTTCATTCAAGTTGTCTTGTACAATAAAATAAATTTGCCATATTGTTAGGGTGGTTCGAAATTTTAAGAAGGCACTTAAATGATTACCACATGGCAGATGAGATTTTTCGCACCATCCTCTTCCCACACGTGCCACACCATTTTCCCTTCACTTTAACAATCTTTTAAAAAAAAAAATTTAATCCTGTCCAAATTTTCTTAATGCAAGTTTTGAGTTTGACAAATGCCTTTAAAACTGTTATCAAGTACAATTGGTAATCAGAAAGAGAATTTAGTGTTTATTCGAGTGTGAATGTGATTGCAAGTGAAGGCTGTGTTTGAGATGGCACCGTACAGCAATCATAGCCAACACCCTACACTTGGTGTTGTGTCAGTCGTTCAGACGATACAAAAGTTACAGAAATTTGTAATAATGAAGATTTGTTAAGAAAGAGAAGAGCAAAGAGGGAAGAGGGAATGACAATAGTGGACAGGCAGGGAGGGTGAATGTGACAAATGTGGACAGGCAGGGAGGGTGAATGTGACTATAGTGGACAGGCAGGGGAGGGTGAAATGACAATAGTGGACAGGCAGGGAGGTAAATGTGACAATAGTGGACAGGCAGGGAGGTGAATGTGACTATAGTGGACAGGCAGGGAGGGTGAATGTGACTATAGTGGACAGGCAGGGAGGGTGAATGTGACAATAGTGGACAGGCAGGGAGGGTGAAGGTGACAAATGTGGACAGGCAGGGAGGGTGAATGTGACTATAGTGGACAGGCAGGGAGGGTGAATGTGACAAATGTGGACAGGCAGGGAGGGTGAATGTGACAAATGTGGACAGGCAGGGAGGGTGAATGTGACAATAGTGGACAGGCAAGGAGGGTGAAGATGACAAAAGTGGGCAGGCAGGGTGAAAAATCTAACAACTTTCATGGGACAGAAGTAGTGTATTACTAATGAAATTGTTGTTTAATTTTTAACCAATTTCATTAAAATAATTGCTATAAGATTCAGAAAAATCCGCATCTACTTTTATAATGAATTATAAGAAAGAGAAAAAAAAAAAAAAAAAAAAAGAAAAAAAAAAAAAAGTTAAAAAAAAAAAAAAAAAAAAAAAAAAAAAAAAAAAAAAAAAAAGAGAAAAAAAAAAAAAAAAAAGAAAAAGAAAAAAAAAAAGGAAAAAAAAAAAAAGAGAAAAAGGAAAAATAAAAAAAAAAGAGAAAAATAAAAAATAAGAAAAAAAAAGAAAAAGAGAAAAAAAAAAAAAAAGGAAAAGGAAAAATAAAAAAGAGAGAAAAAGGAAAAATAAAAAAAAGTGTTCTTTGATGTGCTGTTAAACAGAGGTTTCTGAAAAAAAAAATTTAATGAGCCAGTTCTTTTTTCTTTCTTTTAAATCAAACTAGATTATATTATTTGATTCAACTGAATTGAAAAAGTCAGGTGGCAGATCTGCAAAATTAATGGCAGTTGATTCAGAAAGTACCAGACCAGGGATGTTTCTGGATTACAGAGCTTGACAATTTGTTTAAATATACCTTATCTAATATATTCACTTTAAATTCATACTTACAAACATCAAGGTAAATGTGGAAAGGAGGATGATTAATACATCTAAACAGACAAAAGGATGAGAATGATCAAAACAAACCGTGTGTGTGTGTATTTAGGCAACAGACCTTCAATAATGCATGTTTGATTAATGAAAACAGGCAGGAAAGTTTTTGTTGAACATTTCCTGATTCTAAATGTGGGAATACTTATGGAGATCAAATGAACAGAAATATTATCCAGAAATCAAGCTCTTTCGTTCTTGCTTCTGGCCATTATCAAAATCAGGGACAGACTGTGGATGCTATCTTTTCAACTAATGCATCAATGTGTGTGTGTGTGTGTATAGATATATATATGTGTGTGTGTGTGTGTGTATGTGATACAGTTCAATTTATATTACAATGAATCATTCATACAAAAAGTAGATTAGTAAAGTTAATGATATAAAATGGCGAAATCCCTTCGCTAACAAAATTTTAAAAGTGCATTAATCTACAAATCACTCGATGAATGTTATGATACTTGTTTTTAAAAATTATAAGCAGTATAAATTCTTTCTTTAATACGCAAGTACTTTCGACTGTACATTCAGTCATCTTCTGGCATGGAAATGATTTTGTTTTTGGTAAAATTCAGGTAGCATCAGAGAAAAAAAAAATATTATGCGAATTGAAATGTGTTTTTTTATGAAATTCTCAAATTCTCATATTAGTAAAAAACGCACTTAAAGTTTTCAAAAAATTCAACCATGGTGTTGCGACTGCAAGCTCCAAAAGTTTCTATCTGATATCAATAACACATTTCAGAAAAAAACATAAAAATTGGAAAAGTATAAATAAATTTACTCTTATAAAATTTTAACATTTTTTGTTTTTAAAAAATTATCCTATATATTGGTTAGGAGGCATGGTGGAGTAAAGGATAGTGGCTCGGATTGAGGAATTGGAGTGCTGAGTTCAAATTCCAGTCAAATCCATTACATTCACTTACATGCTAATACCCTTGGGAAAGGTATGAATCCTCTTCTTCCACTAGCTATGAGTAAATAGCAGAACAGACTGGGTTCTATAACCTTGGATGGCAACAGGTCAACCGCAGAAAGAAATGGCAACCTACTGTGGGGAAAAATTCTGCCACGTCAAACATGTATCAAAAGACACAGGATTGCCTGGCATATAACTGACTGATATATAAGTAGATAGATACACACATACATACATACATACATATATGAGAGAGAGAGAGAGGGAGAGGATGATAGATGCACACAAATACATGTACAATACAATAGATCAAAGACATATCTATCTTATTTTTTTTTAAATACATTAAACCCTATGAAAAATTTCATAAAATTAAGTTGGGGGGGGGTAACAGATGCATAAAAAAAAATCCTTTTCTGAAAGACATTTCGGAAATAATTTCATTCATCTGTGAATAAGTACTGAAAGTTTCATTAAAAAAGTCTTTCATTTTTGCAAGAATTTCCAAATCAATGTGCTTTTCACTGCAAAAAAGATGTTAAAATTTCTTATACGAATTTATGGTCACATACTGACTCAACAAAATGAAAAAAAAAAAAAATAACCAAAATTTATAAAAAGGATTAAAAAATATAATTCAGTAATCAAAAAATTATTTCATCTTTCCAGGTAACTATATACAGTGCCGAAACAGGGGTGTAATATTCCACCAAACACCTCGACTGAGGCGAGAGAGCCTTTATTTGGGACACTGGGCAGTGTTTCTGACCTTTGCCCTCTTATCAGCATTTGCTTTTTTTCTACATACAATTATGTTACAAATTCAACTAAGCACAACTGCCTATTAAAGGATGAAAAATTTTGTAGTCTTTTTTTTTTCAAATCTGAATTTTTTTTCCAAAAAGAAAAACCTGTATAAAATTCACTATTTCTTTTATTTTGTTTATTTTTTTTTAACAATAATAACAATATATTTTTTTAACAATAATAACATTAATAAACAATAAGTGATATCATCTGCCTGATGAATTGGGTAACCAATGAAATTTGAGTCTCACATCTAACGTAGGTATATGTGTATTAATATATATTTCTTAGTTCTGCTTAATCACATTGAGCACTATTATGTCTCCACCTCTTGGCTAAATTTGGTAATTATTTATTTGCTTATCTGCATATACACGCCAACACACGTATACGGTTGCTAATATCTGGTTATCTCATTTACCTAACCATATATATATATATATATATATATATATATATATATATATATATATATATATGTATGTATGTATATATATATATATATATATACAGACAGACAGACAGAGAAAGCTAGTATATGTAATAAATGATTTGCAGTCGAATAAATATAGATACAACTTAACAAAACATATTTAAGACAAATACACGTATCTCTACCACTAAAACTTGTCTTGTCTGTGCTCCAAAAATAAAGAAGTCGGAGATCATAACAAAAAGATAAGAATCAGGCTAGGCTAGGCGAGGTGAAGACACGCCCCGGGTCTTAACATAGGACACATTAGTCGGCGCCAATTCGAAAACAGAGGTGGACAACAATAATCACTCGAAACACCTACCTAGATTACATGTCGGTAAATATCAAAGACAAAATAGTTTAATCAAAGGAAAAAAAAAAAAAATGATAGAGTTGTCTCAGGAAGGACAGCTGAGGAAGTGTCATGGGGGTCAGGATTCAACTTCTCAAGTGAGGGGGAAGAGGAGAGGGGAGATAGGGGAGGAGAAGAGGGGGGGAGAGGGAGAAAGTAAATACAAAATCATTTCTTATTCTACGGTAATCATGCCAAACAGAGACACCATGACCCCCACTCCACCTTCTACTGGGGATAGCGGCGAGGGACGTGGGGAACGGGAAGGGTGTCCAGCAACAGGATCAACCTGTTAACTCTTATGTGGATCCTGTCAGCTTAAAAAAAGAGAAGCTATCAACTTTTGTTGAAACAAAGAATTAAAATTGACTTTACTTTGTCATCAAATTACGAGAAAGTTGGCTGGGGAGGGGGGGCAGTAGCTGGCAATCTGAAGAGAAAGGCGTTGCCAGGTTAATAAAAATGAGAAATGTAGGGGGAGGGGGTGTGATGGCTAAAGGGGGTGGCTGTCAATTAGAAATGTAATATTTCAAGTTTGTCCAAGAGTTTGTTTTTTTTAACTAACATTCACACAAAGGCCCCAAGAGCCAATCAATGTAGATGATAACGGCTTGACTCTAGATTAAAAGAGGTCAAGATTTTTGTGATTGGAAAAAACTTAAGCGAATGAATATATATGCTATCATAAACTGTCTAACCCACGAGTTTCGACAAAGTAACTTTCTGCCGGGCAAAGACTCCCACTTGCCAGACTGATTTATTCTGAGAGAGATTTTATTCTCAGAATTATGTATGGACATGTAATAAACAATAATAATAATAAACAATAATTACAGTAGTTTTATAGTGGTGTGGAATGTCAGGATTAAAACGAACAGTTGGTTTACCCATGTCAAGATGCTTGGTTAATGGAGGCAGATAATGGCAAGGAAACATGGATAATTTTAAGAAAACAAATTAAGGAATTTATTTATTTTTACACGATTGAAGTTGCATCAGTAGCTTGTTTCAGGAAAATAAATCAGAATTTCTTAAAGTCCATAGTTTCAAGAAATTGCCATGAAGTGGAAATGTTCATACAACAGAGATTAAATGATCTGATGCAAAAATGTTTAAAACAAAGGTAAGAGAGTTTGTAGTTCACAGAATGGATATACAGTTGCATACATTAATAAGCAGATGAGAGAGAGTTTGAAATACTTAGCTATCTTGAAGTGCCAAGCTTTCAGTTAAGGCTGTTAATATAATTGGCGAGTAATTTGACTGGCAAGCAAAAATTTCAAGTTGGATGCATCAACAGAAACAAAACCTTTCACATGACTTCAGACACTTCTCTTGTTAATTTAATTTTTCCTCATTTTATATCGAAAAGGATTTTGTATAGGCTCGCTATTTTCTTTTTTTTTTCTTGGCTCAATGACTAACTCCTGTGAAAACAAGGTTTTCATTGGTCCAAAAAGCAATTTCACATAGGTTCATGTTTTTTTAAAGTTCATGGTTTTAATGAATTGTCATGAGGAGGAAATGTTCATACAACAGATTAAATGATCTGACACCAAATAATATTCAAAAACGTTTAAAAAAAAGGTAAGAGAGTTTGTTGCTCACAGAAGGGATCTACGGTTTCATATGTTCAAAAGGTAGAGGCATAAATTGAAATACTTAGCTTCCTTGGATTGTTGAAATAAAGTTCTTTGAAGTGCCAATTGCTCGGTTAAGGCTGATGATATAATCCATGAGATATTTGACACTGGCGAAAATCTAAACCTTGGGCGTGTGAACAGAAATTAAACTTTTCACATAGCTTAAGACACTCTTCTCATGTTGATTTAAATTTTTTTTGCTTATTTAATATCAAAAAGGATTTTGCGTATGCTTGCTATTTTCTTTTCTTTCTTGGCTCAACAGCTAATTCCTGTGAAGACCAGGTTTTCATGATTCCAAAGAAAATTTCACATAGGCTTACAAATTTCTTTACATCACTTTCCTCAGCTAGCCCAAATTTGAAGAGTGGGTAAAGGGAGTTATTATTTTGTCCTCAACAGTTTGACTGGTCTCGACAACTGATATTATCCTTTGTTGCAGGTCTCTATTCTTCTCAATCAATTTACCTGTATCCTTTCCTTTTTATTTTCCTCTTTGGTGGATGTACGCATTTGAATGGTTTTTGTTTTAGCGTTTCAAAAAGTCTGAATGGCATCTACTAACCTGTGAATCCAAGAAGACTCACAAATGCACAGGCCGGTAGATGTAATTCGCAGTGCCTATAAAAAACGAAAACAGGACGTTGACTCAAACACGCGTATCTACAAAAATATAATGTTTATGTAATAAAAAATACACGCACACAATGAAAACAGTTATCAGGTATGCTATATTTATAGGTCATTGTGCTCAATATTGGGGGGAGAGTGTATGCAAATATAAAAGTGAACACAGGTAACCTTGAGACCTGGCCTGAAAATTGCGTTCAAGCATGAAACAGGCTGTCGGCACTCAGTGTTCACTTTTACACAGTGTGTGGCAAAAATAATTCCCACATAATGGTAAGACATTAGTTAGATGAAGACACCATTGTCTTAACATAATTTGGGAGATATTTCTGCAACACCGTGTAAAAAATACCCCCCCCAAAAACAAACACCTGAACGAATAAGATCCAGGTCTCATATTTCAATATCTTGCATCAGTGATAAGCAGGGCTGTGTAGTCAGAACACAAAACCTTAGACTCCGACTTGCCTGTTTTTGGCACCTCCAACTCCGACTCCTCTTTATGTAATTTAAGTGATTATGGCCTACAAATCTCAAAGCTTACGCTCCTAATTTGAGTAGGCCTATAACATTATAACTGGTTTATATCAAATAGTTGCAATATAAAATGAATGAACACAAATGTGCCTGAAGGGGCATCTGCAATGGGGATTAGCTGGCTGTCCTAGCAGACTGGTATCCTTGGATGCAAGTGGCCAACCATCATATATATATATATATATATATATGAGTGAACATAGAAGTTTACACTTACAGTCTGTTTCATGCTATATATATCGTAATGGTGGCCTGACGATTGCATGTAGCATGAAACAGACTGATAAGTGTTGACTTCTATGTTCACTTTTATATTTACACATGCTCTATCTCTGATATCGAGCACTTTATCCCATAAATATAGCACACCTTAAGACTATATTCCTTCATATATATATATATATATATATATATATATATATATATATATATTATATATATTGAATTATTCATACAAAAAACAAATACAAAGGTTAATGATTTAATTGGCGAGAAATCCATCGCCGCTTGAACAATATTTTGTATGAATAATTCATGAATTTGTAAATTAATTGCACCTTTATTGGAATATATTTCACTAGCTTTCTTGGCTTCTACCTTTTCCTCTTTCATATCCTTTCCCAATTCTATTTTGCCCTATTTTCAATCCCTTTATTTTTAATAATATTATATATGTTTCTCTTCTAGAAAGCCTCATTCCAGTCCAGAAGAGTCGGGTATAGGACATGTACTACAGTTGATCCTAAGTAGAAAAGCTTAACGGCCATACATACAAGTACAATAATAGTATAGATCCTCGCAAGAAAAGGCACAGGACTGAGCAGATACTACACTCTGGTCCTTGGTTGAAAAGCATAATGATCGTACAAATAAATAAGATAATTGTATGGATAATAAATGTGATATTTTGTGATCATATAAGTGAAAATACTAAGTCGTCGCAGCTGCATAAGAATAGGCATGATTGGGGAGGAATGGTGATTCTCTGAGAATAATGCAAAGAAATGGGATTTGACAATGTAAAACATTGCTACATACACAAACCAGAATCTGTCCTGGAGAATAAAACAATTTCATGGAACTTTGAAATTCAGCCAGAATCATCCAATCCAAAATACTATGTTTAATCCTTGCAGACTAAGAACAATTAAAGTCTGTGGATATAACTCCAGCAGACTTTAGAATAAAATTGTAAGTGAAAAGTTGGAAATAAACATCTGGGCTGTGCAATAAAACTGAAAACAAATGAATGTAACAGAGTGTAATATTGGTGTCCATCATTATTGGCATGCTTGGAACAGTTTCAAATTATATTTCAACGAGGTGGGAAGATTTGAAAAGTCAAAGAGACTTGCTATCACTTGATCTCCAGTGAAAGTTGCCAGAAAAAAAAAAAAAAAAAAAAAAAGAAGAGAGCCCTTAAACCTTGGGAGTTTTTTGGACCTCGATATTTAAGGATTGGATACATACATTCCCTTTTATGAAGAGTGAAAATATTCTTACCTTTATTAAAAAACAATTCAGAACTATTTGGGGTAAAAAAGAAAATTCCTTACCTGGAAAAAAGAAAAAAAAACAGTAAAATAATATTGATTAGTAAAAAATATACAATTCGATAATGAAATTATTGGAATTTTGGTAAATACTATTGTTCTGTAAGATTTAGAAAGATTCTGCAAATATTAGCAGACAAAAAAAAAGAAAGAAAAAAAAAAAAAAAAAAAAAAAAAACAAAAAAAACAAAAACAAAAGAAAAAAAACA
>CAHIKZ030001849.1:60000-77500 GCA_903632075.3 Acanthosepion pharaonis
CAAAGAAAAGAGTGCTGAACTTTTATGCAATATGACTCACCGACTATAATGAGGAAAGAGGTCTTGGAGAATTTGACACACACAGGATATATTGAATGCAAGAGAGGAATGTAGTGAATAACTGAGCTTGTGTAAACAGTTGAGGAGAGCGGGCTTGGAGAATTTGAAACTCATGGGACATAAAAAAAAGATGAGGAACGTAACGAATAATCTACCTAAGGAAGTGGTTTGCAGAATCAAGATTAGAAGAGATAGTAAAAAGACAAATCTTACTAAAAGCTACAAAAGATAGGAAATTGTGGAGAGCCATAATCACTCACATCCTGAAGAGAATAGGTAATAAATTCAAGCCTTAAATACTATATGAAGGATTAAAAATATGTATAGCTGGATACCATCTACTAGGGCAGCTAGCCAATCTCTATTGCAGGTGCTTGCTCAGGCGCATTCATGTTTATTCACCACCCACAGAGCCCACCTGTGGTTTATACTGTGACTATGCTGAACAGACCTTAGTTGCAGTTTCTGAGAAAGAGCGTGTTATCTAGCGTGATCAACAATTTGAACAAGGCCAGCATGCTCAAGCCCTCGGACACGATGACTTGTGACTTTGTACTAGCACAGCTATCGATAGCTCCCAAGGGCTCCGTCTACCCAATTTCACTCACAAGGCTTGGGTCAACCCATGGTGCAGTTTTCAGGAACTTTCCAAAGGTGCCGCACACTGGGATTGACCCCTCCAGTTCAACAACATGAGGAAGTCTCCTCCCTGGCAAATCAACCATGGTGAGATTGAACTCAGGTCCATGGTCAGAGTCAGAATGCAAACATTCTAACTACTTGGCCACATGCCCATGGATTATATATATATATATATATATATATATATATATATATATATATATATATTATAAAAAAAAAAAAAAAAAAAAAAAAAGGGAAGAACAGTAAGATATGTAATCCAGTGTTCTTATTGATATTTTTACAAAACAGTGCTCAATGTAAATTTAAAGAGTATAAATACTGTAAATTAACTGATTTAAAAAAGTATGGTTTCATCGCTACACAGGAATTACCATGTTTCAAAAACAGAAAACAAAAACTTCAAATACAATCATATTAAATTAAAAGCATTAGTTCTCTTTCATCTTCAAGTGAATTCTTCCAAAATTCGCTTGAAGATGAAACAGAACTAACGCACATAATGGGGAAAGAGGGCTTGGAAAATCTGATACTTACAAAACAGATTGAAGGTAAGAGAAACAGAAGAAAGCTTGAATGAATGGATAGCAGAAATGAGTTTCGAAGAGATGGCAAATAGACAAAAGTTATTAAGAGCTACAAATGACAGGAAATTGTGGAAAGCCCTGAAGTGACACGGCACACAGAAGAATATATTAAGATTGTTCACAGAATGATTTTTTTATGATCTGGGAAAATTAAAAATAAATATAAGAAAAGAACAGACTAGTCAAAAGAATAGAAAAAAAAAATGTCTAAATTTGTTTATTTACACTGATTATGCGGACTTTAGAGAGTAGTCTAAAACTTTTATCAGAAGTTAATGTTAGGATTGGGATCTTTTCTGTTAATTCACCCCAAAATAAAAGGAATTTATATTTACTAAAATTCACACCAAATTCTCTGAGCAAGGCCCTTCCATTGCACTCCATTTCAATTGACCTTTGCAATCAACCCAAATGTGATTTACTTGAGTGGTATTTCTAAGAGGGGGGGTGCTGTGTTTGTGCTCACCTCAACAAACAAGCAAAAAACAGTTTTTTTTTCTTTTATAAATTTTAAAAAATTCCTTGTAAGTACCTCGAATATCATTCACACTCACGAAATATGAATAACTTCCAGATTTTTGGCAATTTTTCATTCTGAAGGTTGGAGTTGTTGCGAGGCAAGCTAAACAAATTTTGTTTTAAAATTTATAATCTCAAAAAGAGTGACAAAAAATTCATAAAAATACAAACAAACTTTGATTTAAAAATTGTAATTTCCTGGGGTGAATTAATATTTGCGATAAGTAACTTTACATTATTTGGGATGAATTAACAAAAAAGATTCCAAATTAATGCTAACTGGCCTAGAGATCAAAAAACCCTATTAGGTCGGCTGCCATTAATTTCACAGCCTGGATGTCTACTCAAATATGTCAATTTGTGATAAGTAACTTTACATTACTTGGGGGCGAATTAACAGAAAAGATCCTAAGATTGAATGATGGCTTTTTTATGGGGGGAAAATTTAAAAATAAATAGATCAAAGAAAGGAAAAAAAAAAAATGTCTACATTTGTTTATGTATGCTAATAAACTTTTGGTACAAAAGAACATTAGCAAGAACCCTTATGGGAAGCATTTTTTGAAATCCTGAATTTCCCCCACAGTCTAAGACTTTTTGAACGACATAATTACCCTTTCTCTCAGACGACTCTACTCACGTGTATGTGTATTGTGAATTTGCTCAATGCATTTAACCGGCCCATTCTGAATTTTGAACTCTGTATCGGCTAACTCCAATCATATTTGGGTTTCAGATGTTAGATACAGTTAGCAGTCTACCAGCACACGACAACCCCTTCACTCCCATGGCCACCATCTTTTGGCTCATCTCCATCATTGCTTTCTTGTGGGTGTGGAGAGGGGGTCGCAGGATTCATTGATTTCATGGACAGCCGTTTTAGAAGTCATACCGATTACTTGTACAAACATGTAACTGGTATTACCTTAGTGTTCAGGTTGAAAAATATTTTACTTCCAGATCATTTTGACAAATATACAAAACCCTGCATACCCACTTGTCTACCTGTTTCTGCTCTTTAACCATCACCCTACTCTTAAAAGTCTTCAGAAAACTTTTCTTTGGGTCATACTTTTACTTGTGTGGTAGTTTCAGTTTCCTTGGTACATTATATCTTTCTTTTAATCTTTTTCTCTTTCCAATTTTTTTTTTTTCTTTCTTTTCTTTCTTTGAATTCTTCATTGTAATTCTTTCTTTCTTTTTCTCTTTTCCAATCATTTATTAATTTTCTTATAGGATCTCTTTTAGTATCTATCTTTCTTTCAACCATTTTTTCTTTCTCTGAATTCTTTTTTTCTTATCTCTACAAAATGGAAACTTTTTCCAATTCTTTCTTTCTCTCTCTCTCTTTCCAATTCTTTTTCTTTCTCTCTCTCTTTAAAATTTTTTTTTCTTTCTTAAATTCTTTCCGTTTTTTCTTTAAAATTTTCTCTCTTTCTATTTCTTTCTTGTTATTTTTTCTTTTCTGATTTTTCTTTCCAATTTTTCTTTCTTTTTTCTTTCTTTTAAATTTTTCTTTTCAAAAGAATCTTGTTTTCTTTCTTTCTTTCTAATTCTTTTCTCTCAGCATTTGAGAACATTTCTTTATTTTTCTTTTTCACAGATTGCAAAATTTTCTCTTTGAGTCTAATTAATTTCTTCTTTTTCTCTAAGGCAATTCTTTTCTTTTCAGAAATTTCTTTTTTTGTCTTTCTTTCTTTCATTTTCTTTCTTTCTTTATGAAAATAAAAATTTCTTTTTTCTTTCTTTCTTTCTTTTTTCATTTCTTTTTTTTGGATTTCCATTTTCTTCTTTTCTCAATCTCTCTTTTATTTTCTTTCTTTTTTCTTTTTTTTTCTTTCTTTCTTTCTCTTTCCAATTCTTTCTTTTTTCTCTTTTCTTTCTTTCTTTTTTCAAGAATTTTTTTTCCAAGATTTCTTTCTTTCTTTCTTTTCTTTTTTCAATTCTTTTTCTAATTTCTTTTTTTTCATTTTCCAATTTCTTTTTCTTTCTTTTTCTCTTTTCAATTCTTTTTTTTTCTCTTTCTTTTCTCTTTTTTCTTTCTTTCTTTTTTCTTTCTTCTCTCTCTTTTTTCAATTTTTTCTTTCTCTCTCTCTTTCCAATTCTTTTTTTTTTTTCTTTCTTTCTTCTTTCCAATTTTTTTTTCTTTTCTTTTCATTTCTTTTTCAATTCTCTTTTTTTCTTTCTCTCTCTCAATCCAATTTCTTTCTTTCTCTCTCTCATTCATGTCATGCTTTCTTTCATCTCTTTAAGAAACCAATTCTCATTTCTTTAATAAAATGCGGAATTCTCTTTCTTTCTCAGGTTTTATAAATTCTCTTTCTTTCTCTCTCTCTTGACAATTCTTAGTTTCTCTCTCTTTCCAATTCTTTCTTTCTCTCTTATGTTTCTCCAATTCTTTCTTTCTCTCTCTCTCTCTTTTAGAACTTATTCAACTTTCTCTCTCTCTCTAATTTTCATTTCATTTTTCTCTCTCTCTCAATTCTTCCAATTCATTCTTTCTTTCTCTAAAATTCAATTATTTCTTAAAATCTCTTTTTCCAAAATTTTCTTTCTCTCTCTCGCTTTTCAATTCTTTCTTTTCTTTCTCTATTTTCAATTCTTTTTCTCTCCATTTTGCCCTTTCTATTTCCAACCCTTTTTCTCTCCACTTTGCTCTTTCTATGACCCTCCCCCATTGCTGACTCATCAGTAATGCATATATTATTTAATCTAAGGCCTTTTGTCTCCTAGTTCACCTAAAGGTGTGTTCCTTGGCTTGTCAATTGGCTTTCTCCCCACCTCCGTCATTTCTCTACCTTTCTGGCAGGGTGGGTGGGGTGAGTGACAAGATATATCTGAAAAGATTTTTAAAAAAGTTTTTATTTATTTTGTAGGCAGAGGAGAAGGTTACATTGTTTTTCAATATTTTAATAGCATTTTACAAGGGGCGCTGAAAAGATTCTTGGCCAAGCACACTTCCCAATCTTTAATGAAATGACCAAAGATTAGAATTATTTTTAAAGTGTGTCTTGGTTGAGCAGAGAAGTTTTCAACCCTTCACGGTATTTTGGCTGACCCATTCTAAAGCCCCTTTACACGACGCAGTCATCTGGTTGAAAATCCTAGCAAATGGAAAGGGAACCTCTGCAGTAGTCACTCTGCCAAGCAGAGAAAAACCCACATAATTTATGAGTTTAATGAATACAGTAAATATGATGGACAGAATATTTGAGTAACGGACAAACTTTAAGAAGAGGAGGAAATACAATGAAAACTGTTGTGAACAATCAGGCAGCTATCATCTAAAAGAGTCTTAGAAATTGTAAAAGGTTTTCCAGAAACTAAGCAAAGTATTAAAAGATAAAACTGTCAGAAACAAAGAGTGCTGAACTGTTATACAACATCTAATGTCTATGACACTGAACAATCACCTCACAGGTGAAGAATGTGGATTAATTCATTTTTATGGCTTATCAACTCTTTGCAGGTTATTTAAAGCCAGAAAGTATTTTTAGATTGCAAGAATTTTTTTTTTTTTTGAGATAATAATGGTTTAACGATAAATCTTAATAATTAAGCTGGGGTGGGGAGGGGGAAGGTGAATTCATACCTTTCCCAAGGGTAAGTAAATGTAACAAATTCAACTGGAACTTGATCTCAGCTCTGATTATTCAATTTGAACTGCTATCCATTGTCACATAAAAATTTTAAACTTATATATAAGTGTGTACACACACACACACAAAAGTGTACTGAAAAGTTCGTAGCATGACCAAGAACTATTTTTTTTTTTAAATAAACTAAGGAGATACAAATAAAAAAAAAAACCTTGCACTTTGAAACTGTTCCTGTTGTGGTTGGAGCTTTGGGTGTGATAAAGAAAGGAACTCAACAACAAAATCCCTGGTGCAACATCTGTCCAGTAAATCCCCCATCAAGAATTAAATAGTTCTAACAAGCACAGGCCATGCCTGCAGAGAGCTTTGAACATTTAAATTTTTTTTTTTTTTAGCTAATCAGTCTTTTGCATAATTCAGTGGAAACAAGAAAAATATCACATGCTTCGCTTGCATTTGGTCATGACTCAGCATATATTATAAAACAAATCCAGGTCAAATTTCATTATAAATAATTTTATAATAATACTAATACCACTACTAATAATACCACTACTAACAATACTAATAATACCACTACTAACAATACTAATAATAATACTAATAATACCACTACTAACAATACTAATAATACTAATAATACCACTACTAACAATACTAATAATACTAATACTAATAACAGTTAAGAGAATAGCATGTGTCTTCTTCAAGTTATATTTAAACATTTTTTCAAGTATAAAAATGTATGAATCGACAAAAAAATGATAAGTCTTTATACAACTGTTGCTTTCATTATCATATTCTCCTTTTAACTGTTGAAAAATATCAGAAGACTTATTACACCAATCATTCTGTTTGTTAATACTAATATTTATTAGTACTAATAATACTAATAATATTTATTACAATAATTCTCTCTATTCAGTAACAACAATTTCATTTGTTCCCCTGATTGCATGGCACGGCATCTGTTTGTATCTTTTGAGACAAAAAACTTGTCTCTTGAAGTTTCAGGTTGAGACCCTGGAGGAAATTCAAACTACAGGAAACAAAGGTTAAAAAAAAAAACAAAAAAAACAGAAAAAAAACGGGGAGGGGTAAGAAAACGGGTGTTGTAAGAAAAACGGGTGTTGAGAGAACAGGATGGGAGAGAAAAATGGGGAAAAAAAGAGAAAAATGGGGAAAAAGGGGGGGGAACAGAAAAAAGGGAAAAAAAAAGAAAAGGGAAAAAGGGGAAAAAAAAAAAAAAAAAAAAAGAAAAAAAAAAGAAAAAGGGAAAAAAAGAAAAAAAAAAAAAAAAAAAAAGAAAAAACAAAAAAAAACAGGAAAAAAACAGAACAAAAGGAAACAGAAAAAGAGGTGACAGAGGGGGCAAAAAAGGGAAAAACAGAAAAAAGGGGAAAAAACAGAAAAAAGGAGAGAAAAAAAAACAGAAAAAAAAACAGAAAAAAAGGAGAAAAAACAGAAAAAAGGGGGAGAAACAGAAAAAGGGGGGGAATTTCAAAAAAGGGGGGAACAGAAGGGGGAGAAAAAGGTGGGAACAGGAAAGGGGGACAGAAAAAAGGGGGGAAAACAGAAAATACAGAAAAAACAACAATTCAAATATAAATGAGCTTGTGTGCTCACAAAAAGATGCCTTATCTCTTACATGATATACAAAAGCCTTCCTTGTCTAATATAAACGCATGCGTCTAAAGGTTCAATAGTCAATCACTAACATGAATGAGTCTTTCAATAAGGATATGCGCATGGGCCAACATGTACGTTGAGAGAGGGATACATTTTCAAATGTCTGCATAAATACAGTCAGGCAGGGATATATATACCCCACATTATTAGTACCCCCCCACACACACACACACCCAGCCTCTAAGCCAATGTGTGTGTTTGGGGGGGGTGTAATGGCACCAAAGATTTAAATTATGCAAACAGAACAAATTCCCAAGCAACTCGCACCCTCTCTCCCCCACCTCAGATTCACAAACACGTGTGCAGACGAGCCGGACCAAACAATGACCTCAGAGCCTATTTCATTGACCAACGCGAGAGATGCTTATCTGGTCAATTAGAAGAGAGTAAAATGGCACAATTTCATTGGGTGTCCAGCCGTGGGAGGGAGGCAAACGTTTGCCTTAGGGGTGCAGGGGGGGGATTTAGGCTACTTGAACATCATTTGCAATCAAAATAATAAAGCCGCAATTAAACCTCTGTAATTCGCCAAGGTATCAAATCAAATTATCTGATGATCAAATAGATCATCGAGGCCTTTCATCACATAGCTCAGGGCAATGTCTGCACCAGCCTCATCTGTATTCAACAAATTGTACTCCCAAGCTATTATTTTATGCACCATATTCTTTAAGGCCATGAACAATCACAGTTCTCTACGACTTCCACCCACTTACCTGCTTTTCTTGCCTTCAATATATCTTTCTACTATAAAATTCTTTCTATTTTCTCTGATACTTTATTGAACACATTGTCTCTTCAGTATCTATCTATATTTCTGAGATGAGGTATTATGTACACTATTTACATTATTTGGACTATCGTCCTCATCTTTGTTGCCATATTTATTACGTTTCAGCCTTTCAGTATCTGTCTATATTTCTGAGATGAGGTATTATGTATACTATTTACATTATTCGGACTATCGTCCTCATCTTTGTTAAATAATATTTATTACAATTTTGGCCTTTCAGTATCTGCCTATATTTCTGAGATGAGGTATTATGTACACTATTTACATTATTTGGACTATTGTCCTCATCTTTGTTGCCATATTTATTACAACATTTCGGCCTTTCAGTATCTGTCTATATTTCTGAGATGAGGTATTATGTACACTATTTACATTATTCGGACTATCATCCTCATTTTGTTGCCATATTTATTACAACGTTTTGGCTGTTGTATGATCCGGCCTTCTTCAGGTGGTTACAATGTTGAACTGAACCATTTATTCCACTCACTGGGGTAGACTGTTCTAGTTTCGTGTTCCACGTCTAGTGAATGTCAGAACAGTCTACCCCCTCAAAAATTAAAATAAAGGGTTCAGTTCAACATTCCAGTTACACCTGAAGAATTTCCGGATTGCATAACATAACCAAACATTTTGAAAAATATGGTAACAAAGATGAGGAGGATAGTTCGAACAATGTAAATAGTGTACTTTGTATCTTACTAAGATGGGATTGGTTCCCTTCTTCTATATGCGATCATAGCACTCCACAACTTCCTATCCTTTGCAGCCCTTAGCAACATTAATTTTTCTGCTATTCTTTGTTCTGATATCTATTTACACAAGCTCATGTAGGCAACTGTTCCCCTCATGGTGCTCTTGCTTTCAATATATCCTGTGAGTGTTAAATTTTCCAAGCCTCCTTTTCTCATTACAGGTTCTCAAACTTTCAGCTACCTCTTTCTGGTTCTAAATGTGCATCCTTTTTGTTACCATTTCCCTTAGAACTTCCTCATTGCTCACATGCTCCATCCATGATATTCTCAGCATCCTTCTGTGGAGCCACATTTCTGTTACCTCAGATGTTCTCATTATCTGAGAGGAAATTGTCCAGCATTGACTGCTATATAGAACAACTGATATTACATAACAGTTCAGTACTCTTTGTTTCTAATTAAATTTTCCTGTTTCTTAATACTTTGCTTAGCTTTGGGAATGCCAAATGGTTCTTATTTTTGCCTCTTGGTGTCTTAGTCTCAGTTTCAAGGTTTCGTTATAAACAGTGTAGGCATGGAAATCAACACTTTTACAGGTTATATATATATTATAGATTGTAAGAATTTTGGGGGGATAATCATTTACTGATACAAGTCCTACTAATTAATGAATTTAGAAGGGGTGGAGAATGGGAGTTCATACATATTATTATAAAAACCCAGGTTGTGTGTGTGTGTGTGTCTGTACGTTTATATATTGGATCTGATTTCCTACATTTTTTCAACCGATTTCAACAAAACTTCACAGGACTACATAAAATTACCTTTTGTGGTGGTTCTGACAGTGCCAAAAATTGGAAAAAACACAATTGTTTTTGCACAATGAAATCAATTTGAAAACACGATTAAGAGGCATCATGAGAATGAAACGGGGAGAAGTCATATCGAGTTATACTTATTATAAAACCCAGGTTGTTTGTGTGTGTGTATTCATTTATATATGGGATCAGATTTCCTACATTTTTCAACCAATTTCAACAAAACTTCACTTTTTTTGGCAGGTAGTGTTTCTTATTGTCTTACACACTTTTTTCTTTATTTTTACATTCAGAATGCTTTAAAATTCCATTTACCAGACAATTGTTTATAATAAAATTCTATTCAATTGGTAGACTCATAACGATTGAAAACAATGGTTTTGTTTGAGTTTGGGTTTGACCAATTCGTAACCCCCCACAAAAAAAAAAAAACAAAAAAACTAATTAAGACATGTGTGTCCGTCAACCTTAAACAATAATCTTTGTCAATTTTATTTTTTAGTCTTTATGATGGTCGATACTTGATCTATCTCTTACTGTTACATCCCCGGGCAACGCTGGGCTCTACTGCTAGTATATAATATCCCTAGCCACATTTCTCACCCACACAAGACAGACAGGCTTGCAGAAGTGTTGAGGTTTCAAACATATACACACACTTATACACAAGCATATACACATACACACATCACACTCCCCAAAAAACTAAAAGATAACATGCACTTATCACACACACATCCATCCCCTTCCCAGCAACCAATAAAACTGTCAAAATGACCAAAGAGGGAATTCTGAGATTCAGGAATCTCCCTGCCTATATTTTAAAAACAAATTAAAAGAGGCCTTTTAACCAATACAAAAACTGATCAAAATTAACAATGAAAAACAAAAAAAACAAATGAAAACTACTGATAAAGTTCACTTTCTTAAGAGGCAGTCATTCACTCCTTTAGTTCACTGCTACTAACAAGCAGGGATTTTTTTCTCCTGATGATGGCCATGCTGGCCAAAACTAGTTGAGGAACCTAACTGAAATAATAAAACAAAAAAAAAAAAAAATTAATATATAACCCAATGTGTGTCTGAAAAAAAATTTTTAATATTTTTAATTATTTTATATTATATATATATATATATATATATATATATATATATATATATATTTTTATATTAGTTAAATATATTTGAATTAAATTTGTGTTTATTTATCTAAAATTTTTAGAACAGTAGATTAATTATAACTGATAATGTGATCTTAATTAAATATCAAAAACAGTTTCTAACAAATTATAAGATTGGTATTTTATAATCCTAAATAAATATCGCCATCATTAACCCATTTGATTTTTAAATTGAGGAAAAACAAAAGAAACAAAAAACAGAGAGGAATATTTTTCTAGGAGAGAGATAGCAGAGCGGGGGGGGGGCAGGGATAAGAGAGGTCACAGAAGATGAGTATAAATATATGAATTATTTTTTCACAGGAAGTGAAACTTATATTTTAAAAATTTATATCAACAGAACTGCATGTTCAGACTCAAGAAGTTGAAAAGGGGTGATGAAAATTTGTTGGTGGTGGTGGGGTAATGAATAGATGTGGAAGTGGAAGAAAAAAAGAAGAGAATTAAACATAAGGAGAGAAAGAAAAACGGAAAAGGAGTGAAAACAAGGGAGTAAAAGAAAAGTATTTGGACTAGGGGAGGCGAAATAATAGAATCAGAAGGAGGGGGATGTGAAAAAAGAAAAAGAAAAGAGAATCAAGACAAGGAAGGGGAAGAAAACAGAACAGGGAAGAGGGGAGGCAAATAAAAGAAGAGAGGATGAAGAAGAGGAGAAGTAAAAAAAAGTGAGAACAGAAAAGAGGGGAGGCAAAAATTTTGAATGAAGAATATATAATATATATATATATATATATATATATATATATATATATATATATATATATATAAAACATAGGCAACATATAATTTATATACAAAGAAATAATCACATATAGAATCAATCAGCAATATTAATTTTATTATTGGCGACATCCATCACTAGTAGTGTATAATGTATGCATTAAAATACTGTTAATCCATAGAATGATGTAATCCTTATTTATAAAACTGTTGTCTTTTTTCAGTTTATATTTTTTTAAAATGCAAGTACTTTCGAATAATCCTTTATTCATCATCAGGCATATGTTTTCCTTATAAAATCAAAAACTTGGAGACGAAATAATTGTTTGTAGACCGAAAGATGTTTTTTTGAGAATGTGCTATTATTGACGGTTTGTAATACAATATCGGAATGATGCAAAGATGCAACGCTAAATTTTTTCAAAATTTTAAGCGAGAATTTTATTTGAACTTATTGATGATTTTTTAAATGTGTATATATATATATATATATATATATATATATATATATATATAGATTCAATTATAATTATTTCTTATAATGAATAAATTTAATGTACAATAAATCATTGTTTTTATATAAAAAACATTATTAACAACATTTAATTTGAATTGAATGTACCATTTTTTTCATACAAAAATATGGAATCAAACCTGTATTTACATCTTTTTTATCACAGCCTGATGTGCTATACCATTTAGATATTTACAAAGGAATTGTCTGGTTAGCAAGGTCAAATTACTGTTTTTAAACTACAAATTTAATAATGATTTCTCTTTGAACACCATATTTGTATTTAAACTTTTTATACACATCATAATTATATGATTTTTTTTTTAGGATAAATTAGATTTGTCAATATTACAAATTTTAAATGAAATTCCTGACATTAAAACTTTTAAAGTAAATGTTGTTAATTAATGTATTATTATAAATAATTTATATATATATTTTCTGTCTATAAAAATAATGTATAAACATTAAATATATTGAATTAATTATCGGTCTTAGTAATATTTTTTATAGTTATATATATATATATATGCAAATACATATATATATATATATATATATATATATATATATATATAAAAAATAATTTATAAATGAATAAATATGAGGGTTAAAGATCAGTTCCCAGGAAACAAACAAATAAACAACTAAAATATTTTTTTTGGTTTATATTATTAAATTTTTAGCAGGATCAGCCACATATTTTTGAGTTATGTGTGTGTATATGTGTATATATATATATATATATATGGCTTCATACAAACACACTAGATTTTCTGGTCATTTTTTTTTAGGACATTGAGGGTCTAATAGGAATGACAATACAAAATGATTTGATGAAATGTGATAAACCATCCACACTTTTTGAAGGGCTGAATACAGAGACCTGGTGCACTACAGGCCACAAGGTCCTCAAATTTCCCCTCCCAGGTTTTGAATTCAGAGTTGTCCTTCTCCACTCTAAGTTGCCATCCAAGGCTATAGAACCCAGTCTGTCCTGCTATTTACCCATAGGGTATTAGCATATAATTGAATGTAATGGATTTGACTGGAACTCAAATTTGGCTCTATGATTCCTCAATATAAAATTGCTATCCATTAATATGTCTCTAATTCTCTACATTATATATATATATATATATATATATATATATATATATATATATATAAAAAAATAGAAAAAAACATAATTGGGTGCATAATCCGGAGTTCCTTATATATTTTTTTTTTTTATTTTTTTAAGAAAATAGTGAACATACATAAATAGAGCTTTATTATAATATTTTTTTGTTTAAAAATGATTCATTTTTACAAAAAAGAGTTCTCATGTTCAAAAAACGAGAAACCGAAATCATCCAAATAATTATTAAAAAAGTTGAATTGAGGTGTTATTTAGTAAAAATTTTTATAAAAATGCTAAATTTTATATATATTGTGTGTGTGTATATATATATATATATATATATATATATATATATATATATTTGTGTGTGTTTGTATTTAATTTACACAAAACATATATATAGGAATATTGAACAAAAAAATATAGACAGGTATATAGAGAGAGGAATTATAATTTCACTTCTTTAGTTAAGACATGAATTCAAATTTTATTCTTCATTTAAAAAGCACAAAATTTTGTTGAAACTTCCATTTTCTTTGGGGGTGGGGGAGGACTGCAGAAAAAAACTGGAATTTTTTAAAATTTTTTTATATATACATCATTCACATTCACAATAATAAATTTAAAAAAAAAAAAAAAAAATTACAATAATTAAAAGACTGAAGATTAAATCAGACAATGGGTGTGACAGGGTAGAGCCCAGATGTAAAGCAGGCCTGTTGAAGACAAGGGTGGACAAAACTGAAGAAAAATGGGCAGGCAAGACAATAAACTAGAATTGAGGGGATTGTGGGTGGGGGGGAAAGTTTTCAGGGGAAAAAAGTCTGCAGGAACAGAAGGATTTACAGAAAATTCTAGCAAGGAAGACACACTATAGGTGGAGGGCTTTTCACTATCTCTAACATGAGTAAAGAGCATAGATAAAAAAAGCTTTTTTTTAATACAGTTAAATGTCAAAAGGCTTTAAAGTTCTATTCAGAAACAAGAATGAACATTTAACCTTCCTGAGTTGAGAATATATCAAATAGAAAAGAGGTGAATGCATTGAAGTAGAATTCTATGTATTGGCTCAGTGGGTAAAATGGTAGGGGGTTGAAATATGGAGTTAAACATAAGTTTATTTATGTGTTATGGTTTCTAAGCAAATGCACAAAATAGCTGTTCATCCAATTTGATTATATAAACTATTCACGTTTAATTCTTGACACGAATAATAGCCAAAATTATTTTGAAGAGAAGAGAAGAAAAGAGATTAAAAAAGAGAGAAAAAAAAGAGAGAGAGAAGAGATGAAGGAAAAAGAGAGAGAGAAGAGATGAAAGGAAAGAAAGAGATGAAAGGAGATGAAAAGAGAGAGAAAAGAGAGAAAGAAAAGAGAGAAGAGATGAAAGGAAAGAAAGAGAGAAAGAATAGGAAAGAAAAGAGAGAGAATTTTTGAAAAAAAAAAAAAGAAAAAGAGAGAAGAGAGATTGAAGAGAGAAGAGAAAGAAGAAAGAGAGAAGAGGGATGAAGAGAAGAGAAGAGAAAGAAAAAAAAGAGAGAAGAGATGAAAAGGAAAGAGAGAAAGAAGAGATGAAAGGAAAAGAGAGAGAGAAGAGAAAAAAAAAGAGAGAGAGAGAAGAGATGAAAGGAAAGAGAGAGAGAGAAGAGATGAAAGGAGAGAGAGAGAGAGAAGAGATGAAAGGGAGAGAGAGAGAGAAGAGATGAAAGGAGAGAGAGAGAGAGAGAAGAGATGAAAGAAAAGAGAGAGAAGAGATGAAAGAAAAGAGAGAGAAGAGATGAAGAAAAGAGAGAGAAGAGATGAAAGAAAAGAGAGAGAAGAGATGAAAGAAAAGAGAGAAGAGATGAAGAAAAGAGAGTAGAGATGAAGGAAAGAGAGTAGAGATGAAGAAGAGGGAGAGTAGAGATGAAGAAGAGGGAGAGAGAGTGAGAGAAAAGAAATGAAGGAAAAGAGAGAGAAAGAATGAAAAAGTTAGACAAAGAAAAGAGAAAAAGAAAATATCCATTTTCTTTTTTTTAACTATTATCAACCAACCCTCATAACATTGAAGAGAAATTTACTTTGTTTTGATACTAATTGTATTCTATTTTTTTTTTTACCCAAAAGACTTTACTTATTTAACTCCGTACTTTTTGTACATGTTCCTATAATTTTCAATTTTAAAGTATAAAGTTTAAATTTTAAAGTATATTTTTCCCATAAAGTATAGAGTGCAATTTTCCTTTATTTTAGCGAGGATTTTTTAAAATATCTAACCCAGAATCTTAATTTAAATTCTTTTTTTTTTTAATAACATTTTCAGATAATTAAAAATGTATGATCTTCATTTTTATTTTTTTCATTATTATTATTATTTTCGATGTTCATTGTAGTGAATCTGTTGGAAATATTTAACATTATAAAAAAGAAAAAAAATATTGTTTTTCTGTTATACAGATTCTATAAGAAGTACAAGTTTTTGTTTTTAAGCAAACTCTTATCTTTCTGATGTAGTAATTACAAAAAAAAAAGAAAGCAAAGAAGAAAAAAAAGAAAGAAAAAATTTAATAAGTCAAACATTAAAGGAACTAAAAATGGTAAAGAAAGATTCACAGGGAGGTGGGCTCAAAAAAAACAAAAAAAAAAAAAAAAAAAAAAAAGAAAGAACAAACCACAATGTGAAATACCTCTTCTCCCCACAATAAAAAAAACAGGAAAAGAGAAAGCAAAATAAACAGAGAAAAAAAACCCCAAAAGATGGGGAAAATGAATAAGGGTGGGGGAGAGAGAAAAAGAAAAGGATAAACAAAAAAAAGAAAAAGATAAAAAAGGAAAACAAATCAAAAAATCCCAGAAGAATGAGAAGAAAAGGGAAAAACAAACACCTAAAGAAGAAAAAGAAAAAAAAAATGGCAAAACTAAAAAGGAAAAGCAAAAAACACAAAATATAAAAAAATAAATGGCGTGGGGAGAAAAAAAAAAATCCAAAAGAAGGAAAATAAAAAAAAAGAAAAACAAAAGAACAAAAAAAGGGGGAAAAAAACAAAAAAACAAAGGAATTTCAAAAAAAAAAAAAAGAAAAAACAAGGAAAAAAAATAAAAAAAAAAGAGGAAAAAAAAAGAAAAAGAAGGGAAAAAAAGAAAAAGAAAAAAAAGAAAAAAGAGGAACAAAAAAGAAAGAAAAAGAGGAACAAAAAAGAAAGAAAAAGAGGAACAAAAAAGAAAGAAAAAGAGGAACAAAAAAGAAAGAAAAAGAGGAACAAAAAAGAAAAAAGAGAAAAAAAAGAAAAAAAAGGAACAAAAAAGAAAAAAAAAAAAAAAAGAAAAAAGAAAAAAGAGGAAAAAGAGGAAAAAGAAAAAAGAAAAAGAGGGAAAAAAAGAGGAAAAAGAGGGAAAAAAAGAGGAAAAAGAAAGAAAAAAGAGGAAAAAGAAAGAAAAAAGAGGAAAAAGAAAGAAAAAAGAGGAAAAAAAGGAAAAAAAGAAAAGAAGGAAAAAAAAGGAAAAAAATAAAAGAAAAGAAAGAAACAAAAAACAACCAACCAACCAAACAAAGCAAATAAAAAAAAAATAAAAAAAATAAATAAAAAAAAATATGACAAGGATAGTTCTTATTTTACTACAGGCCAGTTATTATTGCTTGTCACATTTCCACTTAGAATCCAAGTCAAGGATTGAACTCACAATTACGATGTCAACAAATTCACAACCCAAGGCTTTAATCCACACACCCACAAAAAGGAGTGGTGCTGAAAAGTTAACAGGCTGAATTAGTTCCCTTCAAACAACAGAATATAGTGGGAGTCTGGCTCCTGGATTCACCAGAGAATTTTAATACCACCCACTCATATGCAGTCACTGTGTGTGTGTGTATATATATATATATATATATATATATATATATATATATATATTTTTCATTTTTATTGAAGGAAACTAATAAATATATATATATATATATATAGTACCTTTTCATTTTTATTGAAGGAAACTAATATATATATATATATATATATATATATATATATATATATATATATATATATATATATCTAATGTTTAAGCTTTTTTTGTTTATTCTTGTGTCTGTATGAACCTTCTTTACTGGATACAAGGTGAGTAAAAATTGTCCAAATACTTTTTTTTTTTTACAATTTTTACACACCTTATGTCCAGAAGAAAAAAAAATCATATGAAAACAAGAAAAATTAAACTAAATGCTTAAACATAGTACCTTGTCAGTCATCTTTAATGAAACTTGTATAAAAGCGTGATTACTACCCAAACACATATGAGTGTGTGTGTGTGTGTATATATCAACACTACCTAAACTAAACTACACTCTATTAATCCCCTGAGAGACCCCTTTCTCCTTCATTCAGCATGGCTGATGCTAACCTCCAACAGAGGTACCCATTGCTCCATCTCTGTCTAACATTCTTGGATAAGATGAAGTGGAAAAATTATATTGAATCCATTGTTAGGTCTGCTGCTAAGAAAGTTGGTTCATTCTGTTGTGTTAGATTCTGGAGGGGAAAAATTGTCTATCTTGCATACCTATCAGTCTACCATTCATCAATGCTTA
>CAHIKZ030001849.1:82500-122500 GCA_903632075.3 Acanthosepion pharaonis
TTTGTACCCGGACATAAAGCAATTTCTCAAGTAGCAAGGGATTCTTTTTATTAATCTAAAAGATTTTTAACACTTTAAATGTATTTTTAGTGGGTACCCATATCTGAGTAAATGCTTCATTTATTATTTTACCAGGTTGAATAGGGGTGGGTAGATGAAAAAAAGCCCAGTACTAGATTGTCTGCAAGGTCTCAATTGACTACATATAACCTGAAGTTCTATGCAAACAGTTTCATATGTGGAATTCTTTTCCATCTTCTTGCTTTCCAGTTAACTTTATTCATCAAAAAAATATATGCAATGTCAATCTTCATCCTCTGTCCACAGAAATTCTCTTCTTTTATTGTTCTCACTCTTTAAAAGTGTTTTTCTTATATTCAGTCAAAATGGCTAGATGCAACTGTAAGTTCTATGCTAGCAGTTTCTTCTGTTACACTTCTTGATGGTGGAAATCTTTTCTGGCTTCTTGCTTTTCAGTCAACTTCAATCTTCAAAAATGTAAATGCAATGTCGATCTTTATCCTCTGAAATTCTCTTCTTTTATTGTTCTTGCTCCTTAATAGTGTTTACGTATATTCAGTCGAAATGGCTAGATGCAACCGTCAGTTTTACTACAATTATTTCCCCCTTACTCGCAAACATCAGGTTATTGGTAGATGTGTCAATACTTCATAAAAACACCCAACTCTGTGTTTAAAAAAAAAAAAAAAAAAAAGAAAAAGAAAAAAAGAAAGTGTTTTTGGGATATTTTAAACTAAAAGTAATTTTTTTTTTTTTATGAGATTAATTAAACTTTAAATCTGTTAATCTTTGTTAAATAAAGTTTCAGGAAAATATATTTTATCCTTGAAAGATTTTTAGTAAAAAGAATTATGCCGTGTTGTATCTATCAATCTATCTCGGTCTATTTCGCATCTATCAATCTATCTATCACGGTCTATTCATATCTATCAATCTATCTATCTCGGTCTATTCATTTCTATCAATCTATCTATCTCTCTCGGTCTATTCATATCTATCAATCTATCTATCTCCCGGTCTATTCATATCTATCAACTATCTATATCTCTCTCGGTCTATTCATATCTATCAATCTATCTATCTCTCTCGGTCTATTCATATCTATCAATCTATCTATCTCTCTCGGTCTATTCATATCTATCAATCTATCTATCTCTCTCGGTCTATTCATATCTATCAATCTATCTATCTCTCTCGGTCTATTCATATCTATCAATCTATCTATCTAGATAGATAGATAGAGAGAGAGATCCATCTTACTCTTAATACACGTCTTTCCTTATGTTAAAATTGATGGTTCTGAATGCAATCTGGGTTGCAGATAACAGCATCTGATGGAGTATGGTTGATTTCATGTTGAAAATATCAAGCAGGAAAAAATATCCATTCATGGACAGAAAGAAAGATTGAACGCAAAAAGGAGAAATGAAGTAAAAACGGAACAGAGGTGAGCACAATGTTGCCAAGAGACAATGAGTGGGTGGGAGGTGAAAGTAATGGGAGGAGGAGGAAGAGGAGGCTTTCCTTTTCTAGCCTTCCAATGTGATCCAAGTTAAAAGCGTGTGTTCACACCCTGCAGGTGATAGATGTGTGTTCATGATATGGAATAACAAGTGGGTGGGGTGTGCGGTTGGGGGCAAACAATGAATGATTAAAGAGGCAAACAATGAGAGGGGGAGAAGGAGAGATTTGTTTGAATTTGGAGTAGGAATTGGTAAGGGGAGATATATAGAATCTCTCTCTTTCTCACATATGTATATATGAGAGAAAGAGAGAGTTGAAAGAGATGGAAAAAAGAAAGAAACATGTGAAAAATGCAGGGGGATAGAGAGAGAGAGGAGGAGGAGCGAATAGAGAGAGAGAGAGAGAGGAAGAAGTGGGGAACAGAGAGAGAAGGTGAGGGGGAACAGAGAGAGAGGTGGGGGGGGGAGAGAGAGAGAGAGAGGTGAGGGGGAACAGAGAGAGGTGAGGGGGAACAGAGAGAGGTGAGGGGGAACAGAGAGAGTGAGGGGGAACAGAGAGAGGTGAGGGGAAAAGAGAGAGAGAAGAGAGGGGAAAAAGAGAGAGAAGAGAGGGGGAAAAGAGAGAGAGAAGAGAGGGGGAACAGAGAGAGAGAAGAGAGGGGGAAAAGAGAGAGAGAAGTGAGCGGGAACAGAGAGAGAGAAGTGAGCGGGAACAGAGAGAGAGAAGTGAGCGGGAACAGAGAGAGAGAAGTGAGCGGGAACAGAGAGAGAGAAGTGAGCGGGAACAGAGAGAGAGAAGTGATGAAACAGAGAGAGAGAAGGAGCAAAAAACAGAGAGAGAGAAGTGAGCGGGAACAGAGAGAGAGAGAGAGAAGTGAGGGAACAGAGAGAGAGAGAAGGAGGGGAAAAGAGAGAGAGAGAGAAGTGAGGGGAAAGAGAGAGAGAGAGAGAAGTGAGGGGGAACAGAGAGAGAGAGAGAGAAGTGAGGGGGAACAGAGAGAGAGAGAGAGAAGGAGGGGGAAAGAGAGAGAGAGAGAGAAGTGAGGAGAGAGAGAGAGAGAAGGGCTTTAGAGAGAGAGAGAGAGAGAGATAAATGGGGGTGGAACAAAGAGAAAAAAAGCAGCAGTGAAATAGTTGGAGAGAAGTGGTGGAAAAACCTAGAAAATGTTGGGGAATAAAGAATAAAGAATGTAGAAAAAGGACGACGTTTGTTTAGTGCCATGGTTTTTGTCATTGAAACTGAAATCGTTGAACCAATTTCAAATTCTGGCATAGTCTTTTGTATTTATTTTCACACCAATGGCCTCAGAAGAAAGCAGGAATTCATCATTTCTTCTCCTAGCTATGGGTTAAATAAAAAAGATAAAACTGAGCTCTCTAGCCCTCACTGGCAAGAAACCAGCCTAGCAGGAGGACAACTCTGAATTGAAAACTGCAGAAAAGACAATGAGAAACCACTCCAATCTTTTTTGCTAAAAATCTCATTGCAATTCATAGAGATACAAAGAAAAGGAAGCTGTGAAGTGGCATAAACATCTACGTACTGAAAACAAAAATAACCAATCAATAAATTATGAATAGCGAACACTATAAACATTGACTTTCTACTGTTTCTCCTTGAAAATGACCAGCATCGACTGAAAGTTCTTGAAACAGTGAAATAGGAAGTTTACATTAAGTGACTCATTTGCCATGTAGAGAAACCCACCAGTAAGCATAACAGACATTTTCTGGCTATTTTGTTTTATATATATATATATATATATTATAATTTTATCATATATCACTCTACTATTGGTATCGAGACCTCTTTTGGATTAATGCTATGAAACAGTTAGAATTGTATATATTGTTTTTGTTCTCACTGCATCATATATATATATATATATATATATATATATATATATATATATATATATATATATGGATAAGAAATTTAAGTTTTTTGTTTTTGCCTTACTTTGAACAATTAGTTGATCTGTACAAAAACAAAAAACCTTACTTTTCTTATATATATATTACATACATACACACATATATATATATATATTACATACATACATACACACATATATATATATATTACATACATACATACATACATATATATATATATTACATACATACATACATACATATATATATATATATACATACATACATATATATACATATATATATATATATATATATATCAATAAATAAATAAAGGGTGTTCCAATAACTTGGACTGATTTTAAATATGAATAAAGTCTAACCATCTAATCATTTTTTTTCTTTTTCTTTCAGATTTAACAACTTAATTCTTTCACAATTTCAACCATGGAAAGATTACCAATCAAACAACATGTTAAAGTTATTGAAGCCTATTACAAGAATACCTGTTCAAACAGAAATGCAATGAGAAGTTCCCAGGTTGCATCATCTCTCGAAACAGCAAAGTCAATTGGCCACCACGATCATTTGACTTGACGCCTTTAGATTTCTTGCTTTGGGGTCATCTCAAAAGTAAGGGCTATGTTAACAAGCCAACAACAATTCAACCGCTGAAAGACGAGATAAGGCATATTGGTGAGATTGAGGAGCAACTATGACCATCAAGTGGAGGTGTGCCACCGAAGCCTTGGCGGACATTTGGGCGATATTATTTTTCACACATAATTGCCATGACTTAAATAATATGATCCAATAGAGAAATAAATAAATTTTCACCAATAACACTGATTAATTTACTGCTGACTTTGATCCGTCTGAAACACTTTGTGTGTGTGTGTGTGTGTGTGTGTGTATATATATATATATATATATATATATATATATTATTTCCAGATAGAGTGTATGGAGGACACAAAGTGCCATAGTTCATAGTTTTGAATTATGGCTTTGAATTATGGCATTTGGTGTCCTCCATATCTTTTGATTGACCTTTTTAAACACCTGATGAATATTCATGAACTTTCTCAAATTTAAAAACCTTGAAAAAAAGTGGGGAGGTATATAAAATAGAAAAAAAGGTTCCCCCTTTTTCTATTTTATATACTCTTGTGGAACTATTTAATTACATCCCCCCCCGTTCGATTTTAATTTATATAATTAAGATTTGTTCATTTAGTCAAGTTCCACCTTTCCCTCCTCATTCACTTTTATTGTCTTTGTATTCATTTATATCAAATATTGCCAACAAATATGAATTTTTGATAAAGCCTTGACTGAAAGGTGCCTTAGATATGACGTCCACTTTCTTTAAAGCTATATATCAGTTCCTTGGGTACAAATCTATTTGTGTGTATATATATATATATATATATATATATATATATATATATATATATATATATAGTGACTTGTGTTTTCATCCCAATGAGGCTTTACTCGGGTTGACAATCAAAGGGATAAGTTTCAAAGATGTGAATAAAAAGTTGTTGCCTTGTAGAAAAGGTTAAATTTGAATACAGAAACTGTCAAGTATTTTTCAGTGAAAAGAAAAAAATAGAAAAGAAATTACAGCAATCAGAAAGATATTTTAAGAGCTAAACATAAACCCAAGAAAATAAACATGATTCCAATTAGATTTTAAAAGAGTAAGTATAGAAAGAAATTCATGTAGAAAGTTCAGATAAATGTTTTTTGGTCTGTTTTGACATAATATTAAAAAAGAAGAAGAAGAAAAAAAAAGGATGCCATTGTTTAAAATGAAATAAAACATGAATTAAACTTTTGTTTTTTTTAAATCAATAATGCTCTTTTCTCGTCTCCAGGGATATCATCTGAACATTTAATCGTTTTCTTCGTAGAGAGTGATCATCATCATTGCTATGTAACATAAGGACTTCCAAAGAGATATTCCCTAAGACGATCAGGAAGAGGAAGGAAGAACGGAAAGGAGACAAAAGACAATCAGACAAGATGAAAAACATGAAACGGTAAAAAAAACAAAAAAAAAAACAAAAACCAACATGAAAGAGCAAAAAGAGAAGCAACAAAGGGCAAAACGAGGAGAAGCAAAAGGCAGAAAGGACCTAAAAATGAAAACAGCAGAGAGGGGAGCAACAAAACACAGAAAGGAGCAAAAATGGGGAGCAGCAAAGGGCAGAAAGGAGCAAAAGCAGCAAAGAGTGGAAAGGAACAAAAAAGAAGCACCATACAAAGTAGAAAAAGAACAAGAAAGGGGAGAGAAAAGCGAAAGGATACCAACAAAGGCCCAAAGGCCAGAAATGGCCAAAAATTGAATCAGGACAGGTTAGAGCAAAAAGGAGACAGAAAAAGGGGCAGAATTGTTAGCAATCTGACGTTTTCCATGTGCAGAAAAATTAGCATAAGCAAATTAAATGAATTAAAGCCTTGCATAAACAAAGACAAGACATAAGAAATCAAAATTTTTCTTTTTGTTGGTTTTCATCTAATGGTAAAGAAATGAGGGGCAATTTTTGATCTGACATCTTAGCTTTTTGAAAAAGTAAGAAAATCCACGTGAATTTGCTGCGACAACATCAACAAGAGACCCCCCTCCCTTGCCAAACATGAAAGAGTGACGGAGAAGTGCTTTGGCTTTTGTTTTTCATATTTATGCAAGAAATCCAAGCAATTCATTGATATTTACAAACAAATTGGTAGGATTGGCTGAGTAAATGGCTATAATTAAGATATTCCTTGCCCGTGACACTAATAGCAGTTGAAAGGAAAAACAAGATGGATAGGGAAGAAAAGGAAATTTGTAGGAGGAGAGAACGAACACAGGTGGTTGTGGATAATAAGGTACAAAATATATATAGAAATGTTTAGGTTTTTAATAAAAAACTAAAGCATATATTCAGAGAAGAAATGACAAAATGATGGGTGGGGAAAAATCAAAAGAAAGTCAGAGGGAAACAAGAAAGAAAGGTGGAAGAAAGGAGAAAGAAATGAAAGGAGCAGAGATGGAAGAGGAAAAGGGAAAGAAAGGAGAAAGGAGGCAGGATGTTAAGGAAAAAAGTGAGGAAGAAAAGGTGAAGAAGGGGAAAAGGAGAGATTAAATTAAGAAGCAAAAGATGGGAAGAGGATAGAAAAAGGAGAAAATAATGAAAAATCAAAAAAAGGAGAGGAGGAAGGAGGGAAAGAATAAAGGAGGGATGAAGGAGGGAAAGAAGGAAAGAAAGGAGGAGGAGGGAAAGAAGGAAAGAAAGGAGGAGGAGGGAAAGAAGGAAAGAAAGGAGGAGGAGGGAAAGAAGGGAAAGAAAGGAGGAGGAAAGAAGGAAAGAAAGGAGGAGGAGGAGGAGGAGGGAAAGAAGGAAAGAGAGGATGAGGAGGAGGGAAAGAAGGAAAGAGAGGAGGAGGAGGATGAGGAGGGAAAGAAGGAAAGAGAGGAGGAGGAGGAGGGAAAGAATGAAAAGAGGAGGAGGGAAAGAATGAAAGAAAGGAGGAGAGAAAGAATGAAAAGAGGAGGAGGGAAAGAATGAAAGAAAGGAGGAGAGAAAGAATGAAAAGAGGAGGAGGGAAAGAATGAAAGAAAGGAGGAGAGAAAGAATGAAAAGAGGAGGAGGGAAAGAATGAAAGAAAGGAGGAAATGAGATAAAATAAGATAAAAATGTTTGAAAGTGAAAGAAAAAATATGAAAAATCAAACTTAAAAAAAAAACAACAATCAACGAAGACATTAAAGAGAAAGAAGATAGGAGACAAATATTAAAAGAAGAAATAAGTAGCAAATGCCATGTAAGATAACATTTTAGTTAAAGATTACTGAGCCTGATAGGTTGGCCTTTTATTTTTAGACTATATTTTTTCTTCTTTTCCTATTTCCCAAGCACAATTTCCATTTAAAAGCAAATTATTAAGATCTTTCAAATATCAAGATACATGAGGGAGGGGGGAGTCAAGATTGGTTTAGTGGTGGTGGTGGTGGTGGTGGTGGTGATGTGTCTATATATTGCAAAAGCTGGTGAGGAGGAGGAACTGCAAATGTTGTAAATATCCCTTCAGACTATTATGGTAAATTAAAAACATTCTCCTCTCAATCCAAGAAGACTGTATTGCACCATTCAAATGAAGAGTAGAGACAGGTGAAAAGCCCAAATGCCTGTATTCAAATATATGAGAGATAGGGGGAGAGATAGGGGAGAGAGAAAGGGGGGGGAAGAGGAGAGAAGGGGGAGGGGGAAGAGGAGAGAAAGGGGAGGGGGAAGAGGAGAGAAAGGGGGAGGGAAAGAGGAGAGAAAGGGGGAGGGAAGAGGAGAGAAAGGGGAGGGGAAGAGGAGAGAAAGGGGGAGGGGGAAGAGGAGAGAAAGGGGGAGAGGGAGGGGAGAGAAAGGGGGAGAGGGAGGGGAGAGAAAGGGGGAGGGGGAAAGGGAGAAACACCATTTGAATTTTTGTTTTTCATCTGAGTTTGAACCCTGCCAGTCAGAAATACACAAAAACTTTAGCCACAAAACAAGCCCATCTATGCACTAGGAAATTCAGGTAAATCAAAACATTGCTTCAGCATAGGTTAACAAGACTAGTCTAGTTGACCATTACTACGAGACGATCCTCACTGGGTGCCTCATACGAGAGAAAGAAAGGCGAAGAGAAAGAAGAGGAAAAAATAAAGAAAGAGAAAAAGAAAAAAAAGAGAAAAAAGGAAAAAAAGAAAAAAAGAAGAAAAAAGGCGAAGAGAAAGAAGAGGAAAAAAGGCGAAGAGAAAGAAGAGGAAAAAAGGCGAAGAGAAAGAAGAGGAAAAAAGGCGAAGAGAAAGAAGAGGAAAAAAAAAAGAGAAAGAAGAAAAAAAAAAAAAAAAAAAAAAAAAAAAAAAAAAAGAAGAGGAGGTCAATCAGGGAGGGGTTCCCCCAAAAGAAGTGAGAAGACCCTGGATTTAAGATTTGAAATTAAAAGCAGGGACAGTGTGATAAGTCTAATACTATTATTAAAAGCAACAATACACAAGCAGGTATCAGTCAAGCCCAACAATAGCTTGTTTCTACTATCAATATATGTAAGAGTTGAAGACTTTGTTCAAGTGCATATTAATCTGCTTTTTTTCTATTAACCATCAAAATACGCTATGTGTTAGACCAGAAGAGACTTTAATGAGTACTTCCACTCCAGCAATCTATCAAATAAAGTCTTAGCTCAATCTTTGGATGTAAATAGTGATGCACAAAGAACACAACGTATCTCATTCTGTCCACAGAAATCAACAGAAGTATGATCCAGGTAGAGGATAGAGAGGTTAAACATATATAGAGGCAATAGATTCAGTAAAAGAAGCCGATGCTATACCAATTATCAAAAGGATAAGACCAAGAAACAAAATCCTCTTGGACCTGATGGTAAAACCTCTAGATGTGTTATTTGCGAATCTACCATGCACTGGGCTAAAAATTGTCAACATGCCTTTGACAAAGGAAACGTGGAAGATGTATTCAAAATCAATATTGTACTTATGAATCACAATAATTCTGGGGATAGTATGCTCCTAGGACAAACTATTGGTTCCCTGATTTGGGATTCGGGTTGTTCCAGGTCAATATGTGGCTTGACATGGTATAATTGTTACCTCGATACATTTAAAAAACATGAAAGCAGAAGATTTTTATGTTTGGTGAGGTGCTGTCATGTTGTTGCGCAAGTTCTTGTTTTAATATCTGGTCTTTTTTTTTTTTTTTTTTTTTCTTGTTAGCCAAAGATGATGAGTTCAATCCTAGGTAGGAGTCAGCAGAGTTATCACCATGGACCTGATATTTTATGCTGACAAATAGAGCAATAAGACACAAGGCAAAATAAACATAAGAATTTGCTAATTAACTCATAGCTGGAGGTAAAAGAAGTGGAATCATACTTTTCACAAAGGTATTTGTGTATAAGTGAACATAACGAACCCAACTGGAATTGGAACTCAGCTCTCAGAGTTCTAATTCCGAGCCATTATCCATTACACCACCTGCACATCTAAGCTTACAACACCTGGTATTCCCCAGCGGTCACTCATCTAGGTACTGACCAGGTTCTACATTGTTTAACTTTGTACTGCTCCAGTCGCTTTCCCATCGTCATAAGGTTGCCTATGTCTTTTCTATAAATACTTTCATGGTAATTGTTCGAATGAGCTCTTCATTATTTCCCTCCCCCCACAGACAATGAATTGTAAATATGGGGACTAGTTAGTATTTTCATAGAGACAAAGAGGTATTATGGTGATTGTAGTAAGAAAGGTATGTATGAATGTGTTGCTTTGGTGTAAGGAATATTGTTCGTACGATTGGGGTCGGTGTTTGCGGCTATAGTTAAGACAGAAGAAGACCGTCCTTTCCCCAATCCCCTTTTCAGCCTTGTGCCACATTTCTGTATTGTACAGAATAAATATCACTCTTCATTATTGTACCTAGGGCTTTTGAATTTAAGTGCAGCATCGAGATCTCATCAATTTACAGTTGAGCTGCCTAAATGTAACCATAAGTTCTATGCTAACAGTTTCTTCTCTCGAACTTCTCGTTTGTGGAATACCCTTCCGGCTTCTTGCTTTCCAGCTGGCTTTGATCTGCAAAAATGTAAATGCAGCATCAATCACTATCTACTGTCTACTTGATTACTCTCTTCTCTTCCTGCTCATCATTAATGCTTCTGTTCCTAATTCTTCCACACCCTGTAACCCTTTGCGTCTTAGTGGCTTTACTGCCTTGCTTGGGGTGGTTCTGAATAAAAAGAAAAAAATATGGCCATAAACCAGGTAGATAATGAGAAAAGATGGCTTGAAAATTTTGATAATCACAGGAAGGAGGAAAACAGCGCATAACCTGCTTAACGAGCTTGAGTAAAAGGATGGTGGAGCAAGGTTTAGGAGAAAGGACAAAGACAAAATTTATCAAGAGCTACAAAGGACAGGAAATTGTGGAGAGCTATGATCACCAGCATTCTGAAGGAACACAGCACATAGAAGAAGAAAGAACTTGAGTAAATGGATGGCAGAACAGGGTTTAGGAGAAATAACAAAAAGAAAATTTATTAAGTGCTACAAAGAACAGGAAACTGTGGAGAGCCATAATCGCTAACCCTCATAGAAGAAGACTAGAGTTCTTAGGAAAGTTTAATAATTAGATATTAGTAATAATAACCTTCGTAGGAGGCATGGTGGAGTAATGGATAATGGCTCAGATTGAGGAATCAGAGAGCTGAGTTCGAATTCCAGTCAAAATCCATTACATTCACTTACATGCTAAAACCCTTGAGAAAGGTATGAATCCTCTTCTTCTCCCTCCAGCTATGGGTAAATAGCAGGACAGACCGGGTTCTATAGCCTTGGATGGTAACTGGTCTACCAGAGAAAGAAATGGCAACCTACTGCAGGAAAAAATCTGGGTTGTCAGTCATGTATCAAAGGATACATGATTGCCTAAGCATGTATCATGCATGGCACATAACTGACTGAATAATAACCTTATTAATATAAAAAAAAAAAAATACATAAGCTAATGAAAACACTGGCTGTTATGATTTATTTAAAAAAAAAATGAAAAAGAAAAGGTACAATCAGCTTATTGGAAGGTACTGAAAATTATCTGAAAATCTGATCAAACATTATAATTTTACTTTTGGAGACATTTTGGTTGGTGAGCCGAGAACTTTTCAGCACAACCTTGTCATAGTAATATCGTTAAAAAAATCTTTTTCCAATGACCGACTTAATTAGGGAAAATGTGATGAATTCAAAATAATATGGAAAATTATGTTGGGAAGATTGACCAGTTAAGTGTCTAGTTGTCCAACCCTCACACCTGAGGGAATTACAAAGATCAACTGGATAAGATTGGGAAATATATTCATCTCAAGGTATGCCAATATTACACCATGCCACATGCTGAAAAATGGTAATAAAACTCTATTCCTGGGGACTTTACCATTCACAGACAGATATACAAGAGCTGACAGATGGTAATTCAAGACTATAAACAAACAAAAAAAAAAAAACCTTCTCAGACATCTCAACATCATTGTTTTGTTTTTTAAATCATCTTAGCAAGGCAATAAAGCCACTAAGATGCAAGTGGGAAAGAATGAGAAAATAAAGAAAACACTAGTATTAATGATAGAGCGCAATGAAAGAGGAATTAAGAAGAGAGAAGATAGTGAGTGATTTGATAAAAATATCCGTTAAAGAATGGCAAAATAAAATCTGAGGATTTTGAAATGAAAATTGAAAAATGACTCAATAAAACTAATAAAGAAACATAATGTAGGAGACTTATTTAGTGTAAACAGGACCTATGTCCACCTTTTTTGACACTAGTGTTAACTGAACGTTTAGTAAAAAATTAATAATGACAATGCTTCATCTAAGAAATTCGCACAACATTAATACTATTACTAGATCTAAAGAAGCAAGAGAAATAAGATGAAAGAAAGACGAGCCAAAAATGAATAATAATGACAAGGCTTCATCTAGGAAATTCACACAACTACTACTACTAATACTACTAGTAGTAGTAGTTGCAAGAGAAATAAGATGAGAGAAATACTACACCAAAATTAATAATAACTAATGTACCATGTTTAAAAATGGTTAGAAAGTTTTAATAGTGATATGCAATGAAACAAGTCTTGAAACAATGTATCAAGATTCAATAAAACAGAGATAAAGAATTCATAATTAAAATAGAAGCCAATTAACTGTTTAATTAATCCATCCCAATTTATATTTTTCTAGATGTTCAATGCTATGATTCATTGATTACTCCTTGTATTCTATAAGTTGCTTCTTGCCAAATATCTTTTCATGTTAAAAATTTTATGTGTTTAATATAACAATGAAATGGAAATATCTCTTAAAATAAAAAAGATTAACAGAAAAACAAAGACAGCGATGAAAAAAACCTATTTCCAGACTGAGTTGAAGCAAAACAATCACTTATTATTACTAAGTCGAGGCACTCCAGCAATACCGAACAATGTTACCGACCTTTTTAGATATACTGCATATGTCATATATAACATATAAATCCTACTGTGTCACCACACCTGTATCTTTGTATAAAACTCTTCACAAAAGAGATAGAAAAATGGTAATGATGAGATTTACCGTTTCTTTATCAGGAAACATTCAACATTCATTGACAGAATAGTTGGCATTACTGTCAGTTGAAACTAAAAAATCTTTCCTTTTAAATAACAGCAATTGTTAGAAAGTTTTAATAGTGAGATGCAATGTAACAAAAGCCTTGAAACAATGTATCAAGATTCAATAAAGTGGAGATAAAGGATTCACAATTAAAATAGAAACTAATTAGGCGTTTAATTAATCCATTCCATTTATATTTTTCTAGATGTTCAATGCTATCTATGATTCATTGATTATTCTTCGGGAAATATTGTGCTTTTGCTAGGGTAAGGTAATAATATTATTATTGCCTTTATTATAATAAAGACGAGTGTACCCATACTGTCAAAAATTGTGGCGATTGTTAGAAAGGTTTAATAGTGAGATGCAATGAAACAAAAATCTTGAAACAATGTATCAAGATTCAATAAAGCAGAGATAAAGAAATCATAATTAAAATAGAAGCCAATTAACCGTTTAATTAATCTCTTCCCTTTATATGATAATTTAATCTAAGAAATCTACACGACTTAATTCTACTGCTGCTAGGTGTAAAAAAGCAAGAGAAATAAGATGAAAAAAAAGACTAGCCAAAAATTAATAATAATGACAATGCTTCATCTAAGAAATTCACACAACATTAATATTGCTACTACAACTACTACTACTACATGTAAAGAAGCAAGAGAAATAAGATGGAAAAAATTCTGCCCCAAAATTAATAATAACGACAATGGTTCGTCTAAGAAATTCAGATAAGACTTACTAAATATAAACAAGCTTAAATAAATAAGACAAAAAGAAACAGAAAATATAACAGAATAATAATAATAATAATAATAATAATAATAATAATAATAATGACCGATCTTAGAAATTTAAGTCTTTACAATCATATCATTAACTTTAGTAATGATAAAAAGAATAATGTAGAAGCTATTGAATTGCAATAATTTTATGACTTGTTAAATAACAGTAATGCCTTTCACATTAGTAACTTGCTATGAACAACAATAATAGTAATGAAATGATTTCAGTAAAAAAGAAAGAGTATAAAAAATGCTTTAAGAAAGTCATAAGAGAAATAATTACAGTCTTACAATACTAGAGATAAAAAGAAGTTGTAATTAAAAGTCGTTACTGGGGAATGAATAAAGGCAGGCAAGACAACTAATTCACATATAGATTTTTTTAACCCCCCCCCTCTTCTCTGATTTCTTTCTAAGATGTTGTAGTGTAGGCAGGACACACACTTCTGAGTACAAACCATCCCTCTCACTTCAGCCATCCAGACTCTCCTGAAGAAATAAGGGAGAGTAAGGTGAAGAGGAGAGCAGTTACCAAGAGAGAATAGCCATAGCCTTGCATTTTGCAAGTAAGCCAGGCAGCCAGCCAGCCAGCCAGCCAGCCACTCTTGTCAAGACAGAGGCGGCTGGGTCTGAAAATTTATGTGGAAAACTTCCTACAACTGCAAAAAGATTGGAAGAAGGAAAAGGGAAGAAGCTAAAAAAAAAAAAATAAATAAATAAAAAAAAAAAAATAAATAAATAAAAAAAATAAAAAATAGATAAATAAAATTAAAAAACTAAACAAAAAAAAAAAAAACTAAACTAAAAAAACAAAAAAAAAACAAAAAAACAAAAACAGTAATGGTTTAAGAGGAAAGGGTTTTATGGAGATAAGGGCGAGGCAAGACTGCAAAACCCCAGGTTTGTCCAGAGGTAATTTAGCTATGGTACAGAAACAATGAGTGGGGCTGATTATGGGAGGGGCTGTTGTTGTCATGATGGTGGAAGAAGAAAAGATAGACTGCTGTTTGAAGGAAGAAAGTTTTACTACTGCTAGCAGGCAGTGGGGGGAGGGGGGCGGTGGAAACCAGAAGAAAAGAGTGCTTTACTAGGAAAGGAAGGGGAAAGAAAAGGAGGAGGGGGGCTCTTTGGTGAAAAGGGTGTTAAGCCTTGACCTTGTAAAACCATTTTCTGAAGGCTCCAAATGCTTTAGCTATTTTTACTGTAGTGTTGAGAGAAAAGAGGAAAAGATGAGAGAGAGAGAGAGGAGAAGAAGAAGAAGAAAATGAAAGAAAGAGATAAGGATAAGAGGGATAAGAATAAAGTTATAACAGGAGTGGGGGGGGGGTAATTAAACATCTGTGATTCCAAACTAAAGTGAAAGAGAGTATAGAGGAGACATATGAAGAAAGTGAAAGAAAAGGCAAGATGAAGTAGAAATAATAATAATAATAATAATAATAATAATTATTATTATTATTATTATTCCTCCTCATAAAAATTTCACTGTTTTGCTATTAGAATTTTCTGATGAATCATAGTTCCTGAGCTAATGATTGAATAAGCTCATTGCAGAAGTCTACAGCAAGTGAGGGGGGGGGGTAATCACATGGAAATTCCCCCATTGCATTGATAAATATTTGAGTTTAACAACCACAGGAAAATACTGCAATGACAATCATAAGTAAAAATGCAGGTCATTATTTAAAGAAGTACGAGGGTACAAATGCGATTTGTTTTGTTTGCTTGCATGTTCGTTTGTTCGAAGGGAACAAGCAGAATTATTATCCTATTACAAGCGTGCTTGTTGCCCCCCCCAACCCTCTGCACTGTTATGTCCTGCCAATATCTCATAAATAGTGGACTATTCAGTTCGGATTGCATGGAAAGACAGGAAAAGACACTACTTGGTTTCAGTGACAAAATGAAAGAAAGACGGGAAGATAGAAGTGTTTAACGTCCGTTTCAGTGAAACGGAAAAACTTGTCCGATTTCAAATCTTTTCATTTGCACCCAACTTCTCGAAATAACGACCAGCATCCATTTTCATGATTGTTATTGGAATATTTTGTCAAAGTCGTTAGGCTCAAATATTTAATATCTGTCTGTATTTCTGAGATGCGGTATTGTAATTATTCACATTGTTTGGACCGTTTTCCTCATCTTCACTGCCATATTCACAATGTTTCAGCTGTTGTATGCTCCAGCCTTCGTCAGGTGATTGAAATTTTGAAGTGAACCCTTTACTTTGTCCACAGGGTAGTTTGTTCTAGTTCCACGTGCCATGTCTCTTCTGGGTGTCTCAGTATCAGTTATCTCCCTTTAACTCAACACTCATAACTTTTTGGGTCAAATCACCGAATTCAACCAACTCTTATTTATTCATTGGGCTATGTGGCCTTAACGACTTAATGATGTGATAGGGGGTATTTCTGCGGATATTTCATATAGTCATATAACTCAAAATGAGTTTTATTTATTCACTCATTAACTGGAGAAGTAAGATTAAATGGGAAAATCCGTGAAATTTTCACGGACATTTCTAATATGATATTCGTTGCAAAAGTTTGTGCCAGATTTTCATTGTTTTTAATTTTTGAATCTGGCAAAAATTTTTGTAATGATATAATAATAATAATAATAATAGCACTAAAATACAATGAATAAAAGAATAAAAATGGATGAAAAAGAAAAAAGAAATAGAAAAACAATTAAAGTCAAGCAATGGTGGAAGCAAGAAAGAAAAGAAAAGAAAAGAAAAAAAGTAGTTGGAGAGCTCCAAGGAAGGAAAACAAATGGGGAAAATCCAACAAGTAATACTACACATGAAATTTCCAGAGTTTAGTCTGCAAATTGCCTTAACATTTACCACTCTGCATCATTTATAAATATTACTTCCACTTTTACCATATATGAAATCCCCTCAAAATATAAGGTTTTATATATTAGTTCTATATATTTGAAATTGTAGTAGCCTAGCTCTCAATTCCAGTTAAGCTTGTTTTAGGTGTTGTCATAGAAGGATATGACTACACAACCAAGAAATTCAAATTCAGTTTGTATTGGCAGGACTAAGATTTTGCTTTGTGAAAAGTGCTAAAGGTTAACAAAGAAACCTCATTGACTTTGTAACTTTATACATATATATATATGACAAAGTTATTAAACTGTTTTACACTTTCCCTCTTTCACTCTTGTTCCCCACCCCACTCATTTTTTTTTTTTTTTATTAAGCAGACAAACAATTAAAAATTAGTCCATACTGGACGAGTGTGCCGGCACTAAAATGGATATCAATACAGAAAGTGAAATCAAGGAGCAGAGTACAAATTACAGGCTACTCTGCTGCATTCACTTTCACACAAATGCCCCTGGATAAGGCACATGATATGGTTGTAAGCTGCCAGTCTTAGAGATGGCAAACAGTTTCAAGACCATAGAAGAGATAATGGAAACCACTCCACCATCTTTCCCCCCAAGAATGCACAGCAGTTCACAGCAAATAAAACAAAAATCTATGAGGAGCCATGACTTCCCATGGTTGATTGCTTTTTTTAACTGATGCTTCATTTTCATCATCATCTAGTCATGAGCAGATATGAAAATTTAAGTCATTTTCTTTGGGAGATTTAGGATTAATATCAAATAAACCAAACTAATCAAACAAAGTCAAATAAATAAATGAATACAATATTATAAGTGATGGGTATGTTTGGCTCAAAATATTTTCACAATATGAATATATATATATATATATATATATATTATCCTGATGATCTGGTAGGTGAAACTTAGGTTCTGGTTCTAGGTATTTTAATTTTGCTCTATTTAGTGTATTAAGCAATTTTACGTATCAACATAGGTAATTCTGTTGGTGCATTTTATTCACCATTTATTTTATTTGACTTTTTTTTCTTCCTCTCCTCCACAAATAGGAGTAGATAAGTTTGTCTACCATCCAGTTCACACTCCTCCCCAGTCTTTTGAACAGGAGTAGAGCTTTATCCCTTGTTTCCTGTTTAGGATTTGGTTTCCAGTTCCTAAAGTCTGCTTCAACTCTTAGCTCCTAGCACTTGTCCTTAATTACAATAATACAAGTCCACACAGTAAACTCTACCTTGAGTGGATCTCAGAACTTGTACTGGGTGAACATTAATAAATAAAACAAAAAAAAAAAATAATAAAACATCAGGGTGACTAGGTTGTCCCTGTTGAAGACACCTGTTCAGGCACATTTGCATTTCTTAAAATCACATGGCCTGTGGTTTATACTGAGTAAACGTATATACATGTGTATGTTTGTCAGTAAATAAACTCCTAGATCTTTTAGTTTGGATTAATGTCATCTCTCTTTCTTTCTTATATATAACAAGACAGGAGTCTTGTTCCGGTAATTTCAACCCCTCCCTCTAGGGTAGCAATTTTTCCCTAGGGATGCCAAAAAAGGAGGAAGGTTGGAAATCTGACCTGCTAATTTTTTTGTCTTGGTTCCACATTAAACTGGCCAATGTGCAGAATTTGGCTCCTGTAGGAGGTGAAAAATATTTCCAACCTGTGCACTTTGTGAAAAGAGTTACACCCAAAATATTTTCATTTATTTTTTTTTCTCAGTCCACTGGAACCATTCCACCAGACGGAAACCAATGGGCCTTATTCTGCCAAACTAGCACACAATTTAAATGTAGTTACCTATTCTCCATTTAACCCATTGCTTCAGAGAAGAAGGATCCATTCCTTTGTCAAGGACGTTAGTTTGGCTGGAATTTGTTTGCAAGGTAACCACTATGAACGATTGCCCTTCTCATCCTTAAAAAAAAAAAAAAACTTTGTCTTTCCTTCAGACCTGAAGAAACCAAACCTAACACACGCTGGCAAAATGCATTACAAAGCTCTTCTGTTTTGTCGCGTTGTCATCACTTTTGTTTCGGATACTATCCTACTAATACATAAATACAGGTCACCATCAACTTACAACCAACAGACAGGTTGTAAATCGATTCAGTTGTAAGTAAACCTGTAATTTATTTTGTGATCTTTTTTCATCTTTTTTTAGGCATTTTTCTATTTTTAAAGATATTTCGATACCATTTTTCTATTTTTAAAGATATTTCGATACCATTTTTCTATTTCTAAAACTATTTCGATACCATTTTTCTATTTCTAAAACTATTTCGATACCATTTTTCTATTTCTAAAACTATTTCGATACCATTTTTCTATTTCTAAAACTATTTCGATACCATTTTTTCTATTTTTAAAACTATTTTGATACCATTTTTCTATTTTTAAAGATATTTTGATACCATTTTTCTATTTTTAAAACTATTTGATACCATTTTTGTATTGTTTCATACCATTTGTATAATCTCTCTACAAAAATTTTGTTTCCTATTTTTTACGTTTTAAATCAAACACTGCATGCTACAGTGCAGTTGGTTTAATATTTGAAAAACAAACAAAAAACAAAATACAGGTGCAAAGGAACAAAAAAAAATTCAGGTGAAAAACACCAAAATGAGGAAACACTCATGTTGCCAGGTGCAGAAGCAGTCAAAGGCCAATTCGAAGTTATAAAGTTGAACAGTCCTAAGTTGCCTAAATCGTAAGCAGACAATGACCTGGATATAACTCTTTTAGACAATGTGCTCTGATAATGGACAGTGGGGATCCTGATAAAATTTACTCTATTAATGTTACATTTGCTAATCCATGTCATACATGATTCCGCTGTATTAGATTTGGACGGGTGCAGTTAGGGATCAACAAAGTAAGAGAAAAAAAAAAAGGATTACTTGAAAGGCCAAAAGAAGGAAAAATGGCTTTCGGAATCATGGTTTCATTTTAAAAGCTAATCGCCACCATCTACATAACACGTGCACGCACACATGTATTAAAATTATATATATATGTGTGTGTGTGTAAAAATATATAGAAAATAGGAAAGAACTCGTTAAGTAAATAATCCAAAGTTCTTTAGTATTTTTGTTATTATTTTTAAAAAATAGTCCTCGATACAAAAGTAGAGCGTAAATATAATTATTTATTTAAAAATATGATTCCAATGCTACATAAGAGTTCTCATGTTTCACAACAAGAGCCGAAAACTTCAATATAATTATTTGAATTAAATTGAATTAAAATACCAAGCTCTGTTCCATCTTCAAGCGAAATTTTTTTGGGAAACACACACATACATACATTCATACAAAGACACACCCTAACATTGGAAAGAAATTTCTAAGAAAAAAAAGAATGAGAAAAAAGTAATTCTCATACAACAACACATTCACCCGAGTCCGTTACATACTGGCAGCACGTATTGTTTACATTAATCACTCGTCTGATTTTGTTTGTATGGCAATGACATACTAGTCAAGAGCAGAAAGGCTACCGTCGCTGCTAGTAAACAGAGCATGTTTAAACTTGTGGCTCGGCTATAGGAAGGTTTATAGTCCTGAAAATACTTGTAACAGCTGAGTACTGATGTTACATCATATAAAAGACTGAAATTGGTAAGATAGATAACATTATAGTGTAATGACTCAACATACAAATCCATGTCCCTATCAGTCAAACCAATTAGGTGACCGTCCAAGCTTACTTGAACCTGGGCATTGCCTTAAATTCATCTTGTAAGATGCACACGTATTTTTCCAGTTTTTTTTTTAGAAAAAAATCTTGTAAGACAGAAAATATTGTGTGTGTATATATATATATATATATATATATATATATATATATATATGTGTGTGTGTGTGTGATAATGATATACATATATTTTTATATATCAAGAACAGTATTGAAAAAAATTTATTTGTGATGCATTTCATTCGTTAGGACATCATCGGACAACAAACTCAGTCTGATGAAGTCCTGACAACAAACTCAGTCTGATGAAGTCCTGACAATAAACTCAGTCTGATGAAGTCCTAATGGCGATATATATGTATCTTGACAGAGCCGGTGCAAGGGGGTCTGTGATCTGCCCCCCCCTCTACTAAATCTCAATTTTCATAAGGTAGTTTTCATAGAAAATCCAAACTTTATTGTAACCAAATTTTGTACAATATTGGATCACATGCAATATAGGTGAACAATTCAACGAGAAAAATTGAAAATAAAATACAATGTATGTAAATACAAATTAGAAACATATCATAATAGATCATTCCATGTTCGATAAATCAACCATTTTTTTGCAGCAATTTTTAACATCACCTTGAAATTTTTCTTGTTAAAAAGTTGATTATTAACATATTCAACATTAAAAAAAAAAAAAAAAAAAAAAAAAAACACAATTTTTATCTATGGACTTAACATAGGCAAAACAAATTCACAGATTTGGATGAAAAGGAAGACCTCCAGAACGACGTTAAAATCCAAAACATTTTCATCCTTTAATAATGTAATAAATATGGCGACAATAGTCCAAATAATGTATATAGAAAAAAGTAAGTTCCAGCTTCTTTTCAAGAACTACTACTTTGTGGAACAGGCACCCAGCAGGATGTTTTTCCTAATCACTACAATCTTGACTTCTTTAAGTCTAGGGTTAAGCCATTATCTTTCCTGAATTACCTCATGAACTTCATAGAACACTTCATTCATACAACACTACACAGTAACCTTCTACCTTGAATGGTTCTTGGGCCTTGTATTAGGTAAACATTAGCATGAAAAAAAAAAAAAATAACACAAGAAATTTAAATAATAATAGTAAGTAAAATTCCACCTACCACCCCCAAACGTGTGTATTAATTTTTTCTCAATTGGTTTGATGGAGATTTTAATTAAAACATACATCATAAAAAAAAGAATAAAAATAATTAGCAGTGATATAATAATTGAATTCACCGAAGTGAGTAGTGGCCTTTGACCCTGAGCCCAAATTAATTATTACCTACTTTTCAAAAGAGAACATACAGAATGTTCTTGCCAATTATAGGGGGTAATGGGTGAGGGTTAGCTGAAGTGATCCCCTTACATAATTTCCCCATTATAGAGGAATTGTTGTAGTAATTTTGTTTGCAGGAAAACCGTTTTGCATCTCATAAAATTTAGTGCCGTTTATTTTGGGAACACGGATTAATATTAATTAATGTCATGCACAAAAACGTCAAGCCAAAAATAGAACAATGGTACTCCCAGAAATTAGCCTGCTGTAAAATCCAGTATTAGCTGTGACCATTAAAATAAAGCCCTTGTCTTAATTGTAGTTTTCTTAAAGAAAAAAAATTCAGTTTTATTTATGGTCATCTAATTACTCATGGAAAAAAAAAAAAAAAATTATGTATTTATTATAGGTTCCTAAAAAAAAAAAAAAAAAAAAGGATAGTGAAAGAAAGCAATTTGAATGGAAATATTTCACATTAAGAGAACTCCAGTAAAGAGAGGTGGGGGGGAAGGGGCTTAATAAAAAGGCAGAGAGGGGGTAAAAAGGTCTTCAGTAAAAAAAAAAAAAAAAGCTGAGCGGGAGGTAAGAGGACCTCAATAAAGAGGAGGAAAATGGGCTCCAAGGAGAAGGAAAGGAGAGCCTCATTAAAGAAGAGGAGGAGGAAAGATGGCATCAAAGAAGAGAGGAAGAGAGAAACTCAATAAAGAGGAGGAGGAGGAAAGATGGATTCAAAGAGGAGAGGAAAGAGAGACTCAATAAAGAGGAGGAGGAGGAGGAAAGAGGGTCTAAATAAAGAGGAGGAGGAGGAGGAGGAAAGAGGGTCTAAATAAAGAGGAGGAGGAAAGAGGGTCTAAATAAAGAGGAGGAGGAGGAGGAGGAGGAGGAGGAAAGAGGTCTAAATAAAGAGGAGGAGGAGGAGGAAAGAGGGTCTAAATAAAGAGGAGGAGGAAAGAGGGTCTAAATAAAGAGGAGGAGGAAAGAGGGTCTAAATAAAGAGGAGGAGAAAAGAGGGTCTAAATAAAGAGGAGGAGGAAAGAGGGTCTAAATAAAGAGTAGGAGGAGATGGGGGGGGGAAATGAGCCTCAACAGAATGGAGAGGAGGAAAGTGAACACAAAGCATTAACAGGAAGAAGAGCAAATGAACTTTGTCAAAGCTAAATAGTAGCTGTAGTACAAGCAAAGAATCCTGTGGAGGTGGAGGGAGTGGGGTTGGATAAGTAAGGATGAGGTTTAGTAAACAGGCTACAGATACAAGATATTTTCCTCCAACTGTGAGCACTTGACGATTTTTATCACGCCCCCACCCACGTCCGCAGAATCCTCAAAGTAGAGCAACTATAGAAACTTCACTCCTTCCTTGTCAAAGACCCAATTATCTGTGACAGAAAATCCAACAAGTATGTCAGAACATGTCACAATAGCACCGCTGCTAATGGTATTTACCCAAAAGCAGCAACCAATGATGGAGAAGGAAGAGTGTACTTGCCGCTGCGAATTTTCTAACAGAAGAGACTAGCTGTGGTCATTAGCAGCACCTTCTGTCTCTCGGATACAGCTGATCCGCAGTAAAACAAGGTGAAAACAATACAAGCTGCTTCCCAATTAGAAGAGCAGGAACCAAAATGATGAAAGCCTTTCGTTGAAAGCTCCGCTTAGAGTAATGGCCTGAAGCCCGAGAGGTTTCAGGTTCAACTACTCCAGCTGTAGACATCGACATCAGCATAGAATTAAAGGTTTTGAAGGATTTTTCTTTCTTTTTTCATTCAAATACTGAAATTCACCCAAAACAAGGCACGAGAGCCAATCAAGGTAGAGTGCTACTCATATACTCTGATTCAGTAGAAGCAGCACAAAGGTCAATGAGGCTGGTGAGTCCGAGATGAAATATCCCTTGAACATGCAAAGTGGAACTAGTGTGTGTGCACACACACATATATATATACACCTAGTGAGCCAGACGTAGTCTGCTCTACGGTTGTATTGAGCTCTTTTGTTAGTTGTTACTCGTATCGGGGTTTTTTCTTTGGGCTTCAGACCTGCATCATCTGTTTTTTTTTTGTCGGCAGAAGTTCATGTTTGTAGCTCTTTCTTTTTTAAAAACTTTTTTTCCCTCGAGATTGATTTGATTAGCAAATGAAAAAATTGAGGTTTTTGGAAACGAGTCTAGTTTTTTTTTTTTATATATATATATATATATATATATATATATATATATATATATATATATATATATATATATATATATATATATATATATATATATATATATATATATAGCATGGTGGGGTAGTGGATAGCAGTCAGGATTGCAAAATCAGAGAGCCAAGTTCAAATTCCAGTCGAATCCAGTGTACATTCACTTATATGCTAATACCCTTGGGAAATCCTCTTCTCCCTCCAGCTATAAGTAAATAGCGGGATAGATTGGGTTCTATAGCCTTGGATAGCAACTGCACAAAGCCTTCACCACTATAATCAAATCATATGTGCTGGTGTCTGGCTCTCAAAAGGAACTGAGTTGCTTGATCCTCATACCTCAAAAAGTTTTTTTTATATATATATATGTGTGTGTGTGTGTGTATTTCGGCAGCATATTTTCATTCACAGAAGTTTGGTGAAATAATTATAATCTATTATTATTATATTATATTTATTATCTAAATTATTGTTTATTTTTGTTTTAATCCTTTTAAGTCCACAAATCAATTTCTTGGTAACCATAGATTAAGAAAAATACCAAAATTATCTTTCAAATAATTTTTATTTTCACAAGTAATTTCAGTCTCATCTGAAACCATCTTCAGTGGGGTTTAAAATGTCTGTGGATGTGTATACATATTTCTGTAAATTCAAATCATTTTTACTGTTTGTTTTACTGAGTTTTTTTATTATGTCAAATTCAAAACAAAAATAAACAGTGTGTGTGTGTGTGTGTGTGTGTGTATATATATATATATATATATATATATATATATAAAATGTGTGTATGTGTATTTCATTCAATAATATAGATATACTGTGTCTACATATTTTTATACTGATCCTTTCCAGTTGTCTACTCAGTTTTAAGGCACTGTCATTTTTTTGTTGACCGAAGTACTTTTCAATATTTTCTAAGATCATCTTCAGGAGTAAATTACAAAGACAAACTTATTGTAACTGCATTCTGTTGTGATAGTAATCTTTAAAGACACGTCAATGTGCTATTATAGTTATTTTAGAATTTAAAATTTTTCTGTTGTAGTAATGGATTTTTTTTTTTCAAAACAAGCATTTCAATATAAAAGCACTGTTTAGGAAGTGGTAAAAATGTAAAATGGTATTAATGTTGTATGCATTTTCATATATTGTTGCTATATTCATAATAAATTTTATTGAGTGTTGGTTGGTTGATTGTAATATAGAAGTATAATATAGAAGGCCTCAAGGATTTGAAGTTTTTTCATTATTTTTTTGGTGTAGGATATTGGTGTTGTCAATATGTATTTTCCTGTATTGTGAACGTGGACAGAAATGTGTCTTTAAATGTTGTGTAATAGAACTTTTGTCTGACAAATGAAGTGTAAGAAAATGAAGTGTAAGAATGCAGATTTTATTGCGATTACAATAAGCTTGCCTATACTTAGCATCATCAAGCTTTATTTTGGATTTCCTTTTTATGTTGACTGAGAACTTTTCAGAACTCTCTTATAATATATATAAATATACACACACACAACTGAATATATATATATATATATATATATAAAATGTATTCAGTTTTATAGATAGGAGTTTGTAACCCTGGGTTTCATGCTTTTGTGATTATCAGACAATCTGAAATTACATACACGCACATATATATATATATATATATATATATATATATATATATCCCCAAATGAGAGAAAGAACAGATGGAGTAAGAATCCATAATTCATAGCATTTGTATATATAAGAAAATGTATTGAAGTACTCAATGCCAAAAGACAGAGGTAACGTATCTTCTATATGCTGTGTCTCTTCAAGATGTGGTTGATTATGGCTCACCACAACTTCCTGTCATCTGTAGCTTTGTCTTTTTTGCTATCATTTTTTGAACCCTGTTTTACTGTCCATTTACACAATCATGTTAGGTAAGTTACTTGTTATTTCCCTCTTGCCAGCAATATGTTCAAAGTATCAAATATGCACACACATATATATATATATATATATATATATATATATATATATATATATATATATGCAGAATGATATATAGACACACAAATGTGCACATACACTGATATATAGATACTCAAACATGTTAAGATACAGACACATGATAGATACACACAAACTTTTTTTTTTAACTTTTTAATAGAGTAATTCATCTAATATGAGGCTCAAGAGGCACTCAAGATATTATGGTTAATTAGATAATCTAGTTCAGTAAAAACAGCACAAAGATGAAAGAGACTGGCAAGTGTGAGCAGAAATGTCCCCGTCAATACAGAGAGTGGAAAGCAGAATGATTTACCCTCGTGGACAGAATAAAGGGTTCAGCTTGAAATTCAAATTTTATCATGACAGGTGAATGAATGAGGCTGTGGGATACAATGACGAAAATATTATAACAAGCAGAACAATAGTCGAAAATAGCAAAGTGTATAAAACTTAACTTAAAAAAAAAAAAAATAAAAAAATAAAATCTTGCAAAGTTTCTGCAAATCTCCGACCTTCTTCAGTGTCTTGGGGGCTACTGTGATTTTTAGTAGCATCTAAGTACTTTTCTTTATCTGTCCTTGCAATGGAAGTGGGGGGGGGGTCTCAGTTTAAAAATTCCAGAATCTCAAGCTCAGAGGATTTTCAAAAAAAAAAAAAAAAAAAAAAAAAAAAAAAAAAGGTGGGTGGAGACAAAAATATGGGGTGGGAGGAGAGAACAAAAAAAATTACCCATAAAAAAATAGGTTCTATTTTGTCTCTCCTCCAGCTTCAACAATACTGTGCCATCACAACCGAGATGATCTTACTGAGAATATAACAAAAGGAAAGTACTAAATGACATTTGCAGATCACCGGATGTAGCACATATGCCTTGACCTTACTTGGGCATATCAGCCAAAACATTTTCACTAAAAACAAATGCAAAAACTCAAACCTCAATAACACGTTTAATATGATATGCATAACACAAAAACTGTAAGTAATTATAGTAGTAGTATTAATAAAAATAAATAGTAATAATAATACACTTGTCTCCCTTTAATCTGATACCCAACCCCAAGGACCTGACCATTGTCAAAATACATAAAAAGCAGGAGAACAGAAGCTGATCCCTAAAGTAGACCTTTATCTAAATGCATGGTTGAACCATACAATTCTAAGTTTTATATATATTATGCAATATATATATATATATATATATATATATGTGTGTGTGTGTGTGTGTGTGTGTGTGTGTATATATATATATATATATATTCCAGTTGAATCCATTACATTCACTTACGTGCTAATACGCTTGGGAAAGATATTAATCCTCTTCTCATGGATAAATAGCAGGACAGACTGGGTTCTATAGCCTTGGGTAGGAACTGGTCTAGGAGAAGGACAACTCTGAATTCAAAACCTGTGGAGGTTTGTTTGGGGACCTTGTGGTACGTAGTGCACCAGGCCCTTCAAAAAGTGTGGATGGTTCTGCACAAAGCCTTCACCACTATAATCAAATCATGTGTGCTGGTGTCTGGCTGTTTGATCATCATATGTTGAATATGATGGGAGAGTCCATCATATATATATATATTGCAGACTGTAGTAAAAAGATCTGTATATTGTGGATGACATTTGCAAGTATATTATTATTCATATACTGTGAAAAATACAGATATCTTTACTAGTCTTCAAAAATATTTCTATCTATAAAAAAAAAAAAAAAAAAAGTATAGTAAATTCTTTATTTATAATAAACAGTATTAACAACATTTACCTGCCTGAAATAATATATAAACAGAAAATATTTTAAAATAATTGTCAGGCTTAGTCCATTTCATAACATATAATGCCATTTACGCCAAATTAAGATATACGCTTTGATTAAGCAGATATGACATTTGGAGCGTAGAAATCAAATAAAATTTGTAGTTTAAAAACAGTAATTTGACTTTGCTAACCAGATGCTCCCTCTGTAGCTAAATGGTATAGCACAGCATATGACGATTCCCTGTAGGATAAAGGTTTGATTCCTGTTGGAGGACACATATTTTCTGTGAAATTTCTGAGATATTGAGGCAAATAAATGTTAATACTGTTTATTATAAACACAGTATTTACTTCTAAAAAATAACAAAAAAAAATAAAAATAATTGTCAATATTATATATATATATATATATATATATATATATATATATAGGATTTTAGAATAATGGATAGCGGCTTGGATTGAGGAATCGGAGAGCCGAGTTAAAATTCAGTCGAATCCATTACATTCACTTACGTGCTAATACCCTTGGGAAAGGTATGAATCCTCTTCATCTCCCTCCAGCTATGGGTAAAATAGCAGGACAGACTGGGTTCTATAGCCTTGGATGGCAACTGGTCTAAGAGAAGGACAACTCTGAATTCAAAACCTGCGGAGGGTCGTTTGGGAACCTTGTGGCATGCATTGGTGCACCAGGTTTCTGTATTCGTCCCTTCAAAAAAGTGTGGCTGGTCCTGCACGAGGCCTTCACCACTATAATCAAATCTCATGTGCCGGTGTCGGGATGTCGGTTTCCTGGGGACTTATCGGCCTGACCCTCATACGTCAATTATATATATATATATATTTATATATTAGGAGAATCAGATCATTGTTCAAACATATATTGTTAAATATAACAGACAATGAATATCTATGTTTTATCATGAGCCTTTCCAAGCATTGTATAATGGCTTTAGTTTCAAGAGAAAATAAAGACAAAAACTGTCCAACATTTGGATATTTCTTTATTACATGAGCCATCATCAGAGTGGTCATATGGTTTGGTTTGTTTTACAGCATATCAACCTCAATGGGTCATTTAATGCCAAAAATTTTTTTTTTCCTGGTAATATTTTTGTTTTGTCAAAAATCCATTTCTGGTAATATTTTTTTCAGAAACATATTGTCAGAAGCCTTGCCGTTGGACGTAATTTACTGTCTTACCAAGGACGCGGATGTAGTTTATCGTCTTACCTAGGATGCCAGAGTGGTTATATGGACATTACAACAGAGATGTTCACCTTCAAAGATGACATTCTATTTTGTTTACATAGAAGTTTGCCATGCGATGGTAACAGTTGCAGAATAGCAGATACAGGTCATAAATTCATAATGCAGTTCTATGACAACGTGAGAAAAAGGAATGTTATCAAAAGAACAATGTGTTTAAATGCATTGTATGATGTTGTGACTATTTTGAAATGTAATTTTGTTGAGTGCGGGTTGCTATGCTTTAATGATAAAAGAGAAATTCATTGTCTGCTATATTTAACAATATATTTATGTATATGACATGCACATTATATATATATATATATATATATATATATATATATATATATATATATATATATATATTATTAAAGACACAGATTTTGTGCTGATCAACTTCTCCAAATTATGAATGATCCTTCTCAGAGAGTAAATTCTGTCAGAAATTTATTTTGAAAGAAATGTGGCGCAAGATTTGGATTTTCTTAAGTCAAAATCAGGATAAGTAGAGACAGTTACGATTTGCCTTGATAAAGTCCATCAGAGGACAAAACAGATCAGATAAGTTTTCCTTTTTTCTTTATTCAATATATAAGCATATACAGGGTGCGGCAGAAATTCCTCCCACATCTTAAACTGTCACCTGTGTTGTATTAGTGAATTTAGGCAAGTGACAGCGAGGTCTTCCTCTTGCTAATGCCTTACCATTTTCTGTCATATACCATCAGCTACCATCATGGCTTGGAACGGAGTACGCGGTGCGTTTGCTGTTGCAATGTTTCTTTAAGACAAGTTAATCTGTAATTGTAATATGGGGAGCTTTTTCTGCTCATTTCATTACATCGGAATTATGCCACTCTATTTAGAAAATTGATACCGATACGGGTTGAAAATTTCAAGGCCACAGGATCAGCGCTTACAAAAAGCCACCTCAAAGACCTCGAAGAACTCAAACTTCCGGGTGATGGAAAACATTAGAAATAATTTACAACAGTATATTGGTGAATAGAGGCCACCCTTTGGAGGACAACATTTTCAAAATGAAATGAATAAAAACTGTAGACCTTTGTTTAAACAATAGTGTACTTTTTAAATAGCAGTCACACCGTGTTCTTTTTGCCAATGTTTAAAATATGGGAGGTATTTCTGCTGCACCTTATATATATATATATATATATATATATATATATATATATATATATATAAAAGAAAAAAAACAGTAAGATATATAATCCGTGTTCTTATTGATATTTTTATTTTTACAAAATAGTGCTCAATACAGAGCATTAATATTATAAATTAACCGATTTTAAATTTTTTTTTCACTACACAGTAATAACCATGTTTCAAAAATGGAAGCTAAAAGCTTTAAATTTAATTTTGTAATTAAATTAAAAAATTAGTTTCATTTCCTCCTCAAGCAAATTTTGGAGTAACTTATTTTTTAAATTTACTGAGTTTTAAAGGTACAGAAAAATTCATAATTCACTGTTTCCAAGGATATAGAGAGATCCAGCCATTTAGACAAGGGGTGGTAACATGTTTATTATATATATATATATATATATATATATATATATATACATACATATACACACACACACCGTATATATTTGCATATTATGCAACCTATGAAGACATAATTTTGAAGCTAATTTAGCTACAGTAAATGGATATATAGTTTGGTCAACGGCATAGCCAGGACCAGCAGTACATACATTAATTTTATATCTCATGTATGATGAGACCCTCTTAAAATTACCTTCAAAATTAGTTCTTCAAAAGTTGCATGATACATGAGTATATATGGCATGTAAGAAGAAATTGATAAACATTTCCTAGTTGTTCATCTTATCATCCTAACTTGATCCTAACTCTTTATATATATATATATATATAAAGCTTCAATATTATTCGGTTTTTTGAATTAATCAGTCTATAATAATAATAGAATCATATCTTGGATTAAGGTAAAGATTTGTAAGAAAATGAAAAGACTTTTGATACACCTTAATAATAATAATAATGGAGACATAAGCTGGTTTAAGATGTGTACATGAAATAAAGTTTGGAGTAAAGGTTTGTGAAAAAAAAAATGAAAATAATTTGGTTTACTTTAATAATAATAATAATAATACTAATAATAATAATAATAATACTACTAATACTACTACTACCACTACTACTAATAATAATAATACTAATAATAATAGGGTTTGATATTTTTAAAGAAAGACTTTCACAAGGATTGAGAAAAACAATAAAGACATAAACTTGAAATTTTTTTTTTTAAAATACAAACAAAAATTTAATACAACCATTTCGAACCGCAAAATCATTAACATCAACAGGGAGTGAATACAAGAAATTTAATTCTTACACAAGACAATACTTTGTAAAGTTAAAGCAAATCAAATATGAATAAAAATGTAACAAGAATGTTAATTATGAAACATCTGGTCCAGGTAGGTGACATTTTTAATTTGAAAAACAAATACTCCTAAGATATAATCATTAAAAAAAAAAAAAAAATTAAAATAAAATAAAAGCTGCCATTTTTAGTCAAAATTATTTTTTATTACTAATTCTTACAATTTGTTAGTGGGTTTCGCACGATTATACAGGATGTGGCAGAGATACCTCCCACATTTTAAACTGATACCTGTGTGGTGTTAATGAACTTAGGCAAGTGGCAATGGTGTCTTTATTTAATGTGTTACCATTCTTTTTTTTTTGTTTACCACCAGTTATCATCATGGCTTACATTTACTGTTGAAACAGAGCTTTTTGTGCTCATTTTATGTTACGTTGGAATGATGCTGGTCCAGATAAAACAAAAAAAAAACTGTTTCATGATTAAAGACAGCAAGAAAGGTAATAAGGTTATATTTATTCATTTTTATTTTACCCCCATCCCAATATCGAGACTGCTATGGGTTGAAAATGTCAGGTACGCTTGGAAGAAACCCACTTGGAAAAACTCAAAGCAATTAAACTTCCTCAAATTTTCTCCAACAGCGTATGTTGAATAGAGGCCACCATTTTGAGTATGTCATTTGAATAAAAACTGTCACCCTTTGTTTAAACAACAGTAAAAAAAAAAAAAATGTTTTAATAGCAGTTATCTTGCTATTTAATATGCAAGAGGTATTTCTTCCATAATGTCTGTATAATGTTGAAATGACCTGAAAGATTTTTGGATTAATATCCTGAATGTTTTAAAAGCTCACTTGTAACTAATCTCTTATCTAAAATAAAAATGGAAAACTAGAAGAAAAAAAAAATGTTATGAATTCAAGAAACTGAAGAATGCCGATGTGTACTAGCAGAACAAACCTCAAATCATACAAAGCCAATGATTAACAGAGTAATGTATTATGAGAAGCTAGATTAGCGTAAATCAGGGAGTGGATTACTGGATTTTTTAAAAAACTACAGCAACCTTAGTGATAATCTGGCTGCATATTTAGAAATTATCGATAAAACCCAAAGAAGAATCTGCAATGTTATCAGTCCTGACATGGCATCTTGGCTTCAGTCACTTTCCCACCACCGTAACAGTCTACCCCTGTGACATTTCTGTAAAGATTTTCATGGTAATTCTTCTGATGTGCTTTTCTCTTTGGAACCTAGACTTTACGAATTTAAGCTCTGTACTAGAATGGTCGGGTTCACACTTGAGCTTACAAGTAAACATGGATCAGGTTTATGCTTGACCCCATGAGTAAACATTCGTCAGCAAGAATAATGCAGGTAAAATTATGGAAACTCAATTGGTCTACCTGACCCACCATATTCACTTGACCTAACATTATTAACTTTTCCAAACGTTGCGAAAACATTTCGATAGGGAAAACATTCTCTAATGGAAACCAGATTCCAGAGTGCGTTAAAAGAGTACTTACATTAGAACCTGCAGAATTTTACTCAAAAGGTTTTGAAAAACAACCTGATAAGTGGCAAGAAATAATGGTGAATATATATAAAGAAATAAATTTCAATTATACCCCCCCATTCCCACTATTTTTGAAAAATAAAGTTGTTAAATAAAAACGGAAGTAATTTATGTCCCCACCTGACACTTTGCTGCCTCCACACTATTTATTTTTATTTTTATTTAGATTTTAAAGTCTTGACATTTCAGCTTACATACCCTAGGGTCTTCCTCCTTTGTCTGCTGTGTTTTGGGATAAGATTATCCCCATGAAATAAAATACAACCAAAAATGAAATGGTTTTTAAAAAAAGAAATGTCAGGTGATCTGGGAAACACAATATCTATCTATGAAACCTTTCTAACACCCCGAACCCATTTTGAGATATGTCAGGCTTGGAGATGGTTAACATAGCAGCAGGATGTTAGATCAGCTGAATCTGGCAAGCATCCCCTCTCATGAGGATTGCACATATTACTAGCAAAGCTGTCAGGCAGACACCTTTTAGCTAAGTCTGGCACAAGGCCAGTAGAATGAGACAGACACACATAACAGCCAAACTTTAAAGCATCATTGACACAATTTTATATATGAAAGGCAGGAAAGTGAGGTGGTGCGGATATACAATAAATACCAGTTACCGTTTACATTGAAACGTTAAAAGATACAGAGACACTCAGCATTCAAATTGCTATACTTGCCACAAACCTCTTCCCCACTATTATAGAAGACTATAGTGACTTCAAGAATAAAATTGTTTTCTGAAAAAGTTCATTTTTGGAATGAAATTGGTCTTGTAATATATAATAAAAAATAAAGATAATTTTGAATAAAATAAAAATGGCTGCTCTCTTTTTTTTCTTTTAAATCTCGCAATTTGTTTACGGGTTTTGCAAGATTATACAGGATGTGGCAGAAATACCTCCACATTAATGAACTTAGGCAAATGGCAATTTATCTAATGCCTTACCATTTTCTTTTTCAGATACTACCATGGCTTGGACCTAAAATCACTATAAAAAAAAAAAAAATAAAAAAATATAATAATAATAATAATAATAATAATAATAATAATCAGCATATGATTAAAACACCTCCTTGATTATTATGTCTGGGATGAACTTCAGCAAGACTCCTTGCACCACCAAAATGTCCTGAAGGCAAGGATTATGGCAGCATTCACCAACTTAAACAAGGAAATTGTCCAGAAGAGTCATAGGAGATTCCAGACTCATCTGGAAGATGTGCTTGAAGCCAATGGCGATTTTATTGAATAAATTTACTCCTCAGTATTTCAAGATATGTGTAATTTTAGTAAATATATCTGTTAAAATGAGATGTCAGTGTTATTTTCATTTTTGCATCATTTAAACGACAATTTAATCATTGCACCAAGTATTATGTCTTAGGAAAGAAACAGAAGATAAAGTAAGCAATAAAAACCTTGTGCGTTTAATGTCTGCTACAGTGAAATGCTACAGTAACAGGAAACATGCCGGCCCGAAATGATTAATGAGAATTAGCAAAAACCATTAATTTCCACAGGTCCTGCTCTGCATTATGAAACGAAATGGGAGCAGAGCGGTTCACCTATTGCCCAGTTCATACTCCTCCTCGTTCTTTTGAACAAGAGTAAAGGGTTATGCCTTGTTTCCTGTTTAGGATTGGTTTTCTGGTTCCTTCTAAAGTCTTTTCATTCTCTTTCACTCCCAGTAGACCCCCTTGCATCTTAGTGGCATTATTACCTTACTTGGGGCAGTCGTTCCCAAACTTTTTTTTCTCTGGGCTGCATTCTTGGAATTAAAATTTGCTCACGCCTTACCAAATTTTATGTGATGAAAGGTACATTTAAAAATAGAAAAAAAAAAAAAAAAACACACACACACACACACAGAGTGAAGGTTAAAGGGAGATTTTTATTGCTGGTAATATGTTTTTCTTCAAAAATCTATTTCTGGGAATATTTTTTCTTGAAGAAATTTATAGATGGTCATATTCTTTTCAAAGAATGTATAGCTGTTTGTATTGCTGGTATTTTTTTTTTTAAAGTATTGCTGATGATAATTTTTCCTTCAAAAATTATTTCTGGTAATATTTTTTTTTTATTACAAAGTATTTCTGGTATTAAAACCTATTTTTACACAAGTTTGACCGTCAACTATTTGTCCATGGCTGGGACCCTAACAGGTGCTACCACCCCAGGTCAGGGTGAACCTGGGAAAGCCAGCAATTAAGAGGTGGTTCCATGCTCCTCAAAACCTCCTGATCAGAGGCCTTGCTGTTGGTCGTAGTTTATCGTCATACCCAGGACGCGGATGAAGTTTATTGTCATACCCAGAATGGCATCACATATTTGATTACATTATATATATATATATATATATATATATAGTTTTCAATTTATACCATGAATTTGAAAAAAAAAATTCTGAGTACACAATACAGAAAGTGTAGAATTTTTATGTTTCCTGTTTTGATAATTTACGTTAGTTATTAAGGAACCGACAGCTTCAAGAAATGATGACAAGTCTTAGATTTCATTAATACATAGAAGCAAGAAAAAAAAAAAAATGCCCCACCCTCCCCCAAAGAACAGAGAATAATCATCTTACCTCTGTGAAGACCTGTAAATATAATGAGATGGATCAGATAGGTTTGGTAATTATGAGAGTGAGACAAAGAGAAAGCAAGACAGATAACAAAATGGAGAGCAAACAGGAATATGTCATTTCTGAAATAATATATATATATATATATACAGTCTGCCAAAAATAATGCATAAACACTTCAGGAAAGAAAAAAAACTTGTCTTTCATAGTTTTATCAAATTCATGATAACACTGATTGCTGTAGTATATTTTTTTCAATAGATGGCATAACATTGGTTGCCCTTAGACAAGAAATTGAAATCGCACGTGCAGCAATCCCACTGGACACTTTGGCCAATGTTGTATAAACAGTAGTTCATCGTCCTAACAAATATCTGGAAGCTAAAGGCCACCGTTTTGAGCCTCTCTTATGATTGTATCGTCCAAAGATTAACTTGTATTAATCTTGTTATGTTTGAATCACTGAATTAATGTCAGAATAAATTTAGTATTACAATATCTATACAAGTTTTTCCTTTCCTGAAATGTCTATACATTTTCTTTGTAGACTGTGTGTGTGTGTGTGTGTGTGTGTGTGTGTGTGGTTGGTTGGATAATATCAACAAGTTCTGTCTACTCAATGTTTTATTAAGTTTTTCAAATTTCGAAAACAGTTCCTTTATATAAAATATGCAAATTCAGTTTGACCATTTCAATGACGTCACATTGGGTGACTGGAAATTGATTTCAGCAAAATGAGAGAACTCTAGTATTAAACAAAAAATTATATAAACATGCACAAAACACAATCCTTCAAAAGAAATGTAGCAACATTCAAAAGTACTTGTGAAAAAAAAAAAAAAAAAAAAAAAAGAAAAAAAAAGGTAAATTTGCCGATTATATAAAATGACTAACTCGGAAATTTGAAAAAGTTAGTAAAGATCCGATAGACAGAACTACAATTGAATATTATACAATCAAAATGTTTGAACAAATTTAATATTGCCTAAATAAAAGAAATATATTATGTTTCCTAAAAGAATTCTAAATATTCTTAATTGTTGATCCAGACATTTCTATTACTTCAGACGTTATTTTTAGTGGATATCTGTATTTCCATAGACACTCCGTTTATTATTTTAAACAGCATTTATTTTGTCTACCGCTGTCTGATCTGGTGTACTTTAGTCACTGGTTTTAATAGAACTTTGAGCTTCATTTGGTGGGGAAAAGAAAACCATACCTTTTATTCGGATTTGCAGGAGAAACATTGAATTTAATATATTTATTTAGCGTAATCTGATAGATGGGATATTCAAACTGCCTCAAATACCAAAACAATGTGAAACTCAAATATGATTAATTCACTAAAATTTTTATTTGAAGAGTGTGTGTGTGTGTGTGTGTGTGTTTGTGAAATTGAATATATATATATATATATATATATATATATATATATATATATATATATTCATTAGTTTTACAGAAGATATTTATGTTTGAGTATATGCCCTGCTTTTAAAAATTAGTGTTCATTATTTGCACTATTTACATTGTTTGGACTGTTATCCTCATCTTTATTGCCATATTCATGACATTTCGGTCGTTGTTTGCACCTGCCTTCTTCAGGAAATATTTCTTGGAATATCAAACTGAAGCATTTATTTAGTCCCTGGGGGTAGATTGTTCTAATTTCACGTGCCATGACCTTCAAAATTCCAAGAAACATCACCTGAAGAAGGCCGGAGCATACAATGGCTGAAATGTCAGGAATACAGTAATAAAGATGAGAACAGCAATGTTTATTATGTCTACTGGATTGTGCATTTGAGTGACTTATATAAAATGAGCTCTTTGGCTACAAACGAGGATGCAGGTTTGAACTCTCCCCAAGAGTGCATTCTCATTATCAAGTCTCTGAAATGCGCAGGCCTGTAGAAGTAATTTACACTGTTTATAAAAACAGGGCATCTACTCAAACATTGGGTATCCACCAAAATAGGGACTGGAGTAGAAGGAAATAATGATGGATAAGAAATTCCTTGATTAGTTTTATATATAAATGTGTGTATAAGACGGTCAAAATTCAATTAAGTAGTATTGCCTTTTTGGTAAAAAAAAAAATAAATAAAATTAAGTAAAGTAATTTTGGCTACTTTCAATTAAGATTTGCATTTTTATCGAAATTTATCAGTTTTGATGAAAATAATTTCTTTTTAAAAAGGTTTTAGTGCGGATTTTCTTTACAATACAAATAAAACGTCAGACAAACACAACCATTTTAAAACATTTTATTAAAATTATTTGTTCAATTTTTTAAAAATAAAAAAAATTTGAGAAATTATTGACTGAAAGCAGTTAAAATTATTTAGGAAAACATTTTTTTTTTTTTTTTTTAAATAAAAGATTGGGATGCTTGCGAAAACATCTTGACAAAGAAAAAAAAAACGTAAAAAATATTGTATGAAATAATTACTGATTCTAAGATTTTATCAAAGATGTAAATTTAGTAAAGTGTTACTTTTTACAAATAGATTTTCTAGGGACTAATATAAAATAATAGGTTACCCGGGACCTTATAATGTGAAATATAAATAAGATCTTGTCAAAGAAAAAAAAAAAAAAAAAAAAAAAAAAAATTCTATATATATATATGTGTATATATATATATATATATATATATTCATGTTGTGACCTTGTTACATAGTCAATCAAAATAAAAATAAGGAAAATACAATAAAACATCCTCATCTTTGTCGTTATTTTCACAATGTTTCAGCCCTCCCGCCTTTTTCAATTCAGGTAACCTTCCGGAAATTTAAAACCAAACATTTTATTTAATCTATGCCAGAAGATTACTCTTCTTTCACTATCCACATCTAAGGAGATCATAGCTTGTTTTAATTTAGTACTGCTCAGCCTGTTTTCCCCTTACCTGGTCCAGGAATTGAACTCACAATTACTATGACATCAGCAGTAGGATAAAATAACACTAAGTACAAGGCTCCAGGTTTAACACTGTCCCATGCTATTTAAACATTTTTTCATGAATCTGGTGATATACTAATATATATATATATATATATATATATATATATATATATATAAGTATCCGGATTTATCATCCATTTGATATTCAAAATGTTATTAGTTAAGAGTTATTCTAATTTTTCAATGTAGTTTTAAAAGTTGGAATGAATTCTTAAATGATTCTGAAATTCCATATATATATATATATATATATATATCAGAATCATCCTTAACTGATAAAAAACAATAAAACGAATGGTAAATACAAAACACAAAAATTCGATAAAAAGTCAAAACTTATAATTTTATATATTATATATATATATATATATATATATATATATATATACACACACGAAATTACACATTCACATCACATACATAAAAATATTTTTAAGTATACACTCTGTATATGCATATGAACACACACACACACACAAAATGGAAAAAATCCACATTTAATAACTCATTTTCAAATTGCACCTCCACCACAAAAATAATAAAAAGAATTCTTTTCCACAGAGTCTTCTGGGAAAGGCATGAATTTATTTTTTTTCTCCCCTCCAAGTCATAGGTTAAATAACAGGGTAGACTGGGATATTTAACTTTATTCAAAATGCCTTTTGTGGTTTAGCATGGAACTTAATTTTTTCTTCTGCTTTAAGATTTTCTAGCCATGGCTGGCAACCAATCTAAGGGAAAGACAACAATGAATTCAAAGCCCAGAAAATTGTTTTTATATTTGTGAAAATCTATAAACCTCTGGTGAAGAAGATATGAAGGTAAAGAAAGAAAAACACGATTTTCAACAAATATGAATAACCCCAATGGAGAGAAATTCTTCAGAATGCTGTTGATCAGGAAATACATTTCCTAGATGAAGAAGAATTATTAAAAAAAGAAAGGCTTTCTTTCAACTAGGATTTCTCTTGGAGGAGAAGAAGAAGAAGAAGGAAGAAGAAGAAGAAGGGGCAGAAGAAGAAGAAGAAGAAGAAGAAAGGAGAAGAAGAAGAAGAAGAAGAAGAAGAAGAAGCAGAAGGAGAAGAAGAAGAAGCAGAAGAAGGAGAAGAAGAAGGAGAAGAAGAAGAAGAAGAAGAAGGAGAAGAAGAAGAAGGAGAAGGAGAAGAAGAAGAAGGAGAAGAAGAAGCAGAAGAAGAAGAAGAAGGAGAAGAAGAAGGAGAAGAAGAAGAAGAAGAAGAAGAAGAAGAAGAAAAGAAGAAGAAGAAGAAAAAAGAAGAAGAAGAAGAAGAAGAAGAAGAAGAAGAAGAAGAAGAAGAAGAAGGAAGAAGAAGGAGAAGAAGAAGGAAGAAGAAGAAGAAGAAGAAGAAGAAGAAGAAGAAGAAGAAGAAGAAGAAGAAGAAGAAGAAGAAAAGAAGAAGGAGAAGAAGCAGAAGAAGAAGCAGAAGAAGAAGCAGAAGAAGAAGAAGCAGCAGCAGCAGCAGAAGTAGTAGTAGTAGTAATTTATTAGTAATAATAATAGCAGAAGCCACAAAGGTTTTCTACAGAATCTCAACATTGGAAATATATTCTTTAACTAATACTTCAATTTTTAACCCCAGAATCTTTGTATTTTTCCCCACTTGTTCCCAGGAGACATTCTTTTTTGAGCCTACCCTGCTTCTTAACATAAAAATGTAATGGGGGGGGGGGATTCACTGACCAAAGAACAATGTTGACAGATAAATGTTACAACTTAAACCTTTAGCAAATCCCAAGAATAAAGAGACCCAAAGGAAAAGGAGGTGGGGGCACCCCAAAAAATCCCAAATCCATTATTACTAAATAATCAATCTTTAGCTAGATGTCAAAGGTTACAGGTCTCATAGATAAGAAACCCCACCAGGAGGGAAAAATCTAGGGGTCAACATACCATTAGCTATTGAAAGCTAGAAGCAATGAATAGGGGCCAGGGGGTATTATCAGGATGGAAAGACCAACATTTCATAGTAAAAGCCTAAAAGGGTCTGTGGTTTGTAAACTATCAGATGAAGGAAAAGTTTTCAGTGGTGACCCACTGTATCTTATAGATAAATTTGAATAAA
>CAHIKZ030001849.1:127500-145000 GCA_903632075.3 Acanthosepion pharaonis
AAATATATATTTCTTTTTCCTCATTGGTAGCACAACTCTTTTCATGCACGGTGCAATTGTCAGGTGCTGATTAAAAACTGATTGATGATACAAGCAAAAATGATACAAAGATGAAGCATTTATCACTATGGAAGGCCATAAACTGAATTTCCAAAATAACCTTCAGTACAGACTAATCAATTCAACTATATTGACAAAATTAGCAAAATTCTCAAAAGTTTCTTTTTCTACAGTAAGGTTCACCTTCAACAAGGCCTGATGCCACTCAAGGTAGAGGTCTACATTAAGGGGTAGTTTATATAGATAGGAAGGGAAGATAATGGTTGACTCTAGACTTGAACAGGTTAAGATTGTAGTGATCAAGGAAACATCCTCTTGGGAGTCTGTTCCATAGGGCAGTGGTTTGTGGGAAGAAGCTGTTTGAGTGGAACTTCTCGCCAATGGAATACGAAGATAATGGGGGGGGGTACTATGTAAGTGGCATGGTGGGTCCTAGCAGCTGTGAAGGTCAGATTGGGTGGAACAAGGAGATGCAGTTTGTCCAAGCACTTTCCATGGAAGTAGTAACAGAGCAGTGAGAAGCTCACTACATCTGTCTGTGAAAGAGAAATCAGAGGGTGGAAAATAATTCTTCTCCAACAAGGACTCTGAGATGCTTTTGAACTCCAGAAAGTGAGGACCGGGCAACTCCCATCCAAATAGGGTAACAGTACTCCATTTTTGGCTTGATCTGCCTTTTTTATAAGAGCCAGATCAAGCCAAAAATGGAGTACTGTTACCCTATTTGGATGGGAGTTTTTTATAAGAGCCAGAAGATAACAAGAGGAGTCAGGTACTTACTGGAGCGGTACAGGGAGACAATCATTTAACATGTAATTTTAATGACGGATCGTATATATGAATTCCATTTGTGGTCGGGCATGTGCTTGAGACCCAACATCCTCTGAAGGCATGGTGCTTTCTCAAGAGGACATGACTGGCCGTAATTCAGGATCTGATCAGTTATGATGGAATGTAACAAGTTTGGTTTTAGAGGCATTGAAAATGATCAGCTAGTTTCAACCCCCCCCCACTGAGAAGTTAATGTTACATTGGAAGAGAAGTCAGCCGCCAATCTCTGATTGTCAAGAGTTTTAGCGGAGCACCTGTATATCACCGGCATAGATGTCTACAAATGATTAGAGGGCATGCAAATATACGAGAAATGCTTTAGCAATTAACCAATGGCAATTCCGGTAAGGAAAAAAAAAAAAAAAAATGTATATTTATATTAGCTCTGTTATTGTACATCGAGCACTATTTTATTAGCATCAAACATTCAATGTGCAATATTTTTATACTAGAATTTTTTTGCTACACGTTAATGCATGTTGAAATCCACAGAGTATTTAGTATTGCAGAAGTTATCACTGACATTTTTTGCTAAGATTTACAAACCCGACATTTCATTCAGGTTTGCATACCAACTGATGAAATTTGAATAAGCTGATTTTTTTGGAAAAATACTTTGACAAAAAAACCAAAAAAAAACCATAATTTAATTTTATAAACTTCATAGTAAACAATATTTTTTAAGAATATTTTTTTTTCTTTTTAACAGCAAAGAATAAATTCTTAGGATTTCTTACTCTTGAGCAAGGAACATACAACTGGCCATGCGTAAATATTTCTTTCTGGAATCAAATTCCAACTTTTTTTTTTTTTCTTTTTTAAATGTTTGGCCTTGTGATGTGCTTATAGTTCTTGCAAATGCAGGGCAAACAGGAAAATGGATTCTGGTATGTATAAAAACTTAAAGGAAAGATATACAAAAAAAACAATATTGTGTAGTGTGAGTATTTTGTATGTTAAATTAATAACACTTAATTTTCCCCCCCAAAAAATGAATGAAAATTTATTGTACTACATTATGCACCCTAGTAAAACCAACCGTACTTTCTAGCTTCTTATCTTCTCCCCAAAATTGGATTTTGATCAGCCAATGTATGGCTATTTTAGAGGGTGTGATGGACAGACAGATGGACAAACTAACAGAAGTCTTAGAATTATATATATATATATATATATATATATATATATATATGCATGCAAATAAATAAGTAAAAGCTTTTTAGGACAACAAACCAGACATTTATGACTTCCTGCTGCTGGTCTATATTAATAGACTCGGTTGAGATTAACTGATTTGTTTTGCACGGCTCATCAACCCACTGCAGGTTATTTAAAGCCAGAAAATATTTTTAGATTGTAAAAATTTTTTTTTGATAATGATTTAGGGAAACAAGTCCTAATAATTAACCCATAGCTTGGGGGGGTCTAAGAGATGGGTTCATACCTAATCAGAATTTGATAAACACACAAGAAATTATATGCGGTTATAAAGTGGGGAATCAATTCAATATTACAATCAATATATAAACTGATCCCTCACTTTGTTGCCATGGTCATTTCTGCTGCCTGTTCATGTTGCCAGCCGAGCGAGATGTGCAGAGAGATATTAGGAGGAAACATCAAAAAGCAAGAGTTGATCTATTAGTCTCACATGGTAGAAATCTGAAGTGACACTGTGAGAAATAAGGGATTGACCCCCCCCCCCGCCATTTGCTCAATCGATCAATGACATATTTTGTCCCCCACCCCCCTGAGGAGCTTGTAGCAGTAGCGTACCAGTTTTTGGTGCACACCAACCCAAACGAGAATGAAGGCACCACTTACGGTCGTCATTCGTTGGCAGGCTGGGTGTGAGGTCTCTGTTGTATGTTTACAGGTATCACCCATCTGTGGATTTTAGAAGAGGATGCTGGAAATTTCTCAGCCCGACCAAGAAAGCATTAAAAGAAAAGGAAAAAGAAAAAAGCTCTAATGTTTGGTCAGCTTTTGGGAAATGAGCTGGGCTGGAATTATTTTTCAGCACCCCCTAGTTGATAGTTAGCAAGTCTTTACCCTGGGGTGAAGTCATAAATTTAGATCTAAATACTGCACAAGCCCTACCCACCTACACATTAGTTTCCTAGCTTATTTTTTATTTTTTTTTATTTTTGTGGGTTAATGTCTTCCTGTTCTCATTATAGACAGATGGAAAATGGAATTTTTTTTTTTGTGAAAAAGTCTGAATTATTTATTCATTTTTTTTTTTTTAAATACAGTCAGAATATGAAACACGGTAAATATATATATATATATATATATATACACACAAGACAAAAAGCTTTTCCTTCACAACTTGGAGTGGGGTTGCTTATATCTTCCCAGCAAGTTATGTTGACCTTTAAAAAGAAGTTAGAAAGTTATTTCCTCTTTGTCCAGACCCCCAACCTCCAGATTCAGTGAAGAAATGTAAGAATTTGGGGGGGGGGGCTGTTAAAAAAGGGGAGCGGAGGCACACGATAGATGCAGGCTTTGAAAGTGTGCTTGGAATTAAAAGTACTACTCGAGGCTTGTAAAATCAATAAACAGATGCAGATGATCGGAATGGGGTGTGCGAGGAGGAAAACAAGGAGACCTAAAAAGACACATCCTGTGATCTAGGCATATGCCACCTGTGTGCCTGCACATACTTACATAGACCCATCCCCGCCCAACATGCATGAATCCACCCTGCCCCAACACATCTATCCACCCTCACCTACTGCCTTCAACACATATGCAAGCCTATATGCACAGGCGCCACCCAACCAAACAAAAACCAGATCACACATATACACCCCATCCCCACCAATACAACCCCCCCTCCCCCGCCACATCTGTCCCCTCCAGACAGCTATACAAATATAACCTCCTCACAGATATAGACGTGCGGGTTGTGTAATGGATAGCGGCTTGGAATGCGAAATCAAAGAACAGTGTTCAAATCCCAGTTGAGTTTGTTAGGTTCACTTATGCCCTTGGGAAAACTATGAATGCATCATTCTGCCTCAGCTCCCCCAGCTATTGGGTTAAAGAGGAGAACTGTTTGGAATACCTCATGGTAAATGGTGCTATTTAATTCTTTGTATTCAGTGGATGTTTCCTCATGAGCTTTCACCGCTATAATATATATATATATATATATATATATATATATATATAGAGAGAGAGAGAGAGAGAGAGATAGATAGATAGTAGGATGACTGTTCAGCTCAAGGAGCTGAAATGTTGAACCTTTATACATTGACAATGATGGAAGAGTCCATTATATATATATATATATATATATATATATATATATATATATATATATATTTTCTCCTGATGATGGCCATTTTGGCCAAAACTAGTCAAGGAATCTAAATGAAATAATAAAAAAATGAAAAGAATGTTAATCTACAACCCAGTGTGTCTGAAGATTTAAATTTTTAAAAATTAAAATCTTCAAACACACTTGTAGGTTATATCGATTAATTTAAATTTTTCAAAAAAAAAAAAAAATATTTTTATATATATAAAAAAAAATATATATATATATATATATATATATATATATATATATTTATTGAACAATAAAAATATTAAAAAAATTAAAATCTTCAGACACACAGGGTTGTAGATTAATATTCTTTTCGTCTTTTATTATTATTATTTCATTTAGATTCCTTGACTAGTTTTGGCCAAAATGGCCATCATCATCAAAAAAAAAAATATATATATATATATATATATATGGTTGGATAGATGTGAGTTTGTGACCCTGGGTTTCACGCTTTCAACCAAATATGTTAGCTCTATCTCTGATATTGAGCGCTTTCTAATAAGTACTGCGCATATAATATATAAATAATTATACACACACACACTAGTAGTAATACTCGTTTGGAAAAAAACCTCAGATAGCTCAACTTGTAGATATATCAAAACAAATCGGTAACCAAGGAAAAATTGGAAATAAAAAAAAGAAAAAAACTAAAAACATCCGAACAGGGTGAAATAAATCGCCCAGTGACTTAAGTCTTTAGTCCAAAGAAAAAAAGACATCAGGCAAATAGTAAGACTAAAACAGAGTGCTCAATAAGCTAAGTAGACCGGGAAAAACTAAAATAAATCCTAAAGAGCCGGGAAAAACTAAAATAAATCCTAAAGAGCCAGTAAAACCTACCTAGGTTTCACCTAAACGGATCTTCAGAGTAAGCTAGGTAGGTTTTCCTGGTTCTTTAGGACTTATTTTAGTATATATATATATATATATATATATATATATATACACACACTATATAAAAACAGGGTATATGTATAAAATAGACCGTTTTTTATATATATATATATATATATAAAACAGGGTCTATTTTATACAAAATAACAAATAAGCAAAGAAAAAGGGATGAAATTATTTAATTACTTAAACTGATGAATTCCTTTTGAAAAATTTAAAAGGAGATCAATATAGCTTGGGAGTATTCAAGTGAAACGAACACCCATTTTTACAATAGCACAGCATGAAACAGATTGTTAATGGTTAAAAATAATAAGAGAAAATTTTATTTTCATATATAAATATAACAGACTAATCCACATGTAAAACAAAAAAAAAAGCATAAAAATAATGGAAGCATTAATAATAATAAAAATAAAAGCCAACACTCAATAATATCCGCTATGAACATGGCCACAATGTACTGACCATGTTTGGAAACTAAAAAAAATATTACCATCACTACAGATACACATATAAAAATCTACATATTCAGTTAAAAATAAAAATCCTTGATAATGGCTAATGGAATAGCTGAAAGTGCTTGGATATATAAAACATTTGGTCAATTTTTACACACTATGCCCAAAAAAGAAAACACTTATACAAATACAAGAAAAATTGAATAAAAAGCTTAATTATAGTAGCTTACCAGTCATCTTTAATCAAACATGCATAAAAGAAGGATCGCTGCTCAAATACAAAATTATATACATGTATATAAATTATTTACTTTAGGATATTAAAACAAAAACTTTAAAAATCGCTACACAATTACAATTACGTTTCAACACTACAAATGTGTCTCCTCAGGCAATGGTAACTTACTGGTGAGTGAATGATTAGTTTAATTTCAAAAAAAGAATACTTCCTCTTTTTTTGAAGAAAAAAAATGAATAAAAATAGGCTTGTGGGCTTTACCGTGATTAACCAATCGAATGTAATAATGATTTAGTGATAGAAATATAGGCAGATACTGGTTAAAGATTTATGAGATGAGGTATAAAGGACACTATTTACATTATTCAGACTACTGTCCTCATCTTTGTCGCCATATTTATTATAACGTTTCGGCCTTTCAGTATATGTCTATATTTCTGAGATGAGGTATTATGTACACTATTTACATTATTTGGACTATTGTCCTCATCTTTGTCGCCATGTTTATTACAATGTTTCGGCCGTTGTACACTCCGTGCCTCTTCAGGTGGTTGGAATGTCGAACTGAACCCTTTATTTCACTCACTGGGGTAGACTGTTCTAGTTCCACGTGCCATGTCTAATGGATGTCAGTTATCAGTGATCTCCTGTTAATTCCCCTCTGAAAGTTCTCCACTGCCTTAACCAGGTATTGAATTCACACTCTTTGGGTCCTGTCACTGGATCTAACTAACGCCTTTATCCACTGTGCCATGTGTCCTTGGGGAAATCTTTAACCCATAGCTTGGGGGAGAAGAGACTGATTCATACCTTTCTTAAAGGTATTTGTATATATGTGGATGTCATGAGTCCAACTGGAATTGGAACTTGGTTCTATGATTAAAAATTCCGAGCTGTTATCTATTACACCGTATTAGCATCCAACCTTACAGCACCTGGTATTCCTAAGTGGTCACCCATCTAGGTACTGACCAGGCTTAGTGTTGCTTAACATCAGTGATTGTACAGGAACCAGTGTTTCAGTGTTGATGTGGCTGTAGGCCTACAAGTTTTAATTCAGAGTCGTCCTTCTTGAGGGACAATTCAAAGGACAGACAAGGATTTTTGCCCCACCCCTTTTTTTTTTTTTTTTTTATCAGGACTGGCAGAAACACACTGATTAAATCAATGACAGAAAAAATGGTAAGAGAGAAGAAACAAAACCAATATGTCTCTCTCAAGAGAGAGAGAGTCTGTTAAAATAATATTCCCCTGCTTGTAAAAGTGAAGGATCTGAGACCTAAGGCAAATAAATGATAACATCTACCAAACAAGTCTTGCAGACGCAAACCCCTGCTTCTACCCCCCCCCACTCCCAATGATTTCTAAAGAGAGAGAGAGAGAGAGAGAGAGACAGTCAACAGAATGGGGTGGTTGGGAGGGGGTCTTGCTTCTAGATCTATTTTTATTAGGGATGAAAATAAGGGCTGAGATGGGGAAATTACTTGAATGCTGGCCACTTGAAACAAGTAAAACAAACTACAAGGACATTGCACAAGACTGACCTAACGGTAAAAGCCATGTAACAGGATTAATGCTCTTGGTTTTCCTGGGCTCAAATTCCTGGTTCAACCAAGACTTCTTTGTAATTTTGTTTTGCCTGGATCAAATGAGACGGACAGACATATTTATTCGCCAAGAATTACACCTTTTCTGATAATACGGAAAATAAAAACATTGTTCTCTCTGTCTCTGTTTTTTTAATATTTTTTTTTTTTTTTTTACAATGATCTGCTACAAGGCAATGGTTAGCATAGAACCTATTTACACCACTAGTAGAGAATCTGATTTTCACAGTGCTCTATTTATAAGCCCTTGTGCCAAGTTCCCTAAGCTCAACATGGCTATTCATTTTAATTATATATATATATATACATATATATATAAAAATTATGGAAAATTTTGAAACAAGTGAAAAATATAACCCTACAAATTTATTTGGTAATGCTCCTCCACGCCTTCCTTTTCTTTAAAAAAAAAAAAAAAAAAAAAAAAAAATTGTATTGGAGGTGGTGGTGAAAAGGTTGATGGGGGGGGGGGGTAACCATTTTCTCTAAGAGAAGTAAGTTACAACACCCATTCTTTTAAAGAGGGGGTCTACTTTTTTTTGCAGAGGTGATGGGGGTAGGGTACCTTTTTCCATCAAGGTAGGGTAGCTACATTTAACTTTTTCATTGAAAGGGATAAAATTTCGTAGTAGCGGTTTATCTCGAGGTGCAAAGTTACCCTAAACGATATTTTGAAAGGAGATACACTTTCTCTTTGTGGGGGGAGAAATTTTTCAGGCTGTACTTTTCCATTGCACTAACAAGATTAGCATCAGAGTTATTACCTGATGTCTGTGGAACTAAGTTATTTTCCTACTTCCCCATGTACTTGTACGTGCTTAATTCCAGTCTGGCCGGAAAATAAAGGATAAGATGGATAGTCTGGATTAGGCAGGATTATCTCCTAGATATAATTCTTATCTCTATAGACATTAATAGTAGATTTCTTCAAATCCTTTTATGCAAATGTAAAACTGGGTGTACAATATGACAGTGCACAAGCCAGCACTTAGGAGCCAGTAACCATAGCATTGCTAAAAAAAAAAAAAAAAAAAGTTACCAAGGTCAAATTACTGCTTTTAAACATTCCTTTGTAGCCAAATGGTAGAGCACATCAGGCTATATGACGGTTCCATGTAGGACAAGTTTGATTCCTGTCGGAGGACACATAATTTCTATGAAATTTCCGATATTCTGGCCGATAAATGTAGTTTATACTGTTTATTATAAAACAAAGCATTTATTTAAATATTTGTATCTATAAAATAATATATAAACAGAAAATAATTTCCATTTTTAAATATTTATATATATATATATATATAATATACACAAACAGTGTGTGTATATAATATAAAAATTGTTTTAAAAATAACAGAAATAAATAAATGTCAGAAAAAATGCAAAAAAAATAATCTAAATTTCAAACACATGTATTATATATATATATATATATATATATATATATATATATATATATATTCATATACATAAATTCCCAAGAGGATAGAATCCAGGTAGAACTCAATGTCCAGGACAAAGAATATATATATATATATATAATTATTTATTTGAAAATTATAACATAAATATGTTATAAAATCACTACAAAAATAGCCATTTTGTTTCAACACATCTTGTGTCTTATGAAGTGATGATGTAGAATAGAGGGTTTTAAAAGGTTCAAATCAATCAAACATCACTATTTATTATATTTGCTCTACTCTGTATTGAGCACTCTTAAGAATAATATTTGTTAGTTATTGGAATTTATTCCATATACACTAATCCTATACTTGGATATATATATATATATATATATATATATATATATATATATATATATGTGTGTGTGTCTGTGTGTTTTTTTTTAAATTATATCTCCAAGCAACAAGGTACACAATCCAAGATAAATCCTACATGCAGTTTTTTTCATCTTAATTCAAGATTAAATAACCAAAACAAGAATGGTCTTGAAACATTTCCAAAATGATTCTTTCACAAAGACTGTCTGTCTAAAGATGACCAGACTGAAAAGAACAACCTTCAAACAGGCAATTCTCATTGGTCAGATAAGATTCCAATCACTCTGAATTGCCGTGTGATTTTCGCTATGGAAGGGGCCAATCGCATAAACATGGTGCTGAGGAAAGTGAACTAAAAAAAAAACAAAAAAAAAAAACAGAACAAAACAAAAAAAAACAAAAAAAACCTCACTCTCATAATGGAATAAATCGTAGAAACCTCGCCTGGAAATTCTCCAAGAGTAGAAGGCTTTGATATCAAGTGCAGCATTAAATGCACTGGCCATAGGGCAGTATGTGTGATTGCGCGCGTATTCAGGACAGCCAAAAGCTGGAGACTGGAATGAATATTGTTGGGAAGTCGGGGAGATGGAGCGCAAAAATCAAAGAGACTAAAATGGTAAGTACAAAGTTGGTTGTAGATGCTATTTGGTAAGGGTTTTTGGTAGATTAACAGATTTACATACAGGCGTGTGGCGCTACCAAAAATCCAACTGTCTAGAAAATAATGCTAAAAGACACAGAGGAAGAGAGTATTTACAATGAATGGAATCAGGAGAAAGTGAAACAGAGCCAAAAACTGGAAGAGAGAGAGAGAGAGAGAACTAAAGAGAAAGAGAGACCCACAGATTGGGGAGGGGCGGAGCAATTCAGAATTGATGTGAAAGAAAAAGAGATACACACTAAGTAGATAGAAAGAGACAAAAGAAAAGAGAGGAATGGCTAAAGAGGAAGAGAGAACGAGAGAGGAAGAGAAACTTACAACCAGAGAGGGGGGAGGGCAGAGGAAAAAAAGCTCATTTTCAGAAAGAGAGAGAGAGAGAGAGACACACACACACACACAGAGAGCTGGAGAAAGTGGGGGCACAAACACAAAACCAGAGAGGGAGAGAGAGATTGAAAGGGAAAACCTGAGAAAAAGCTCAATTCCTGAGAGATAGAATCTAGAGAGAGAGAATAGAGAATCGAGAGAGAGAGCGAGAGAATAGAGAAGAGAGAGAGAGAGAGAGAGAGAGAGAGAGCGAGAGAATAGAGAATAGAGAGAGAGAGATAGCGAGAGAATAGAGAATCGAGAGAGAGAGAGAGAGAGAATCAAGAGAATAGAGAATCGAGAGAGAGAGAGAGAGAATCGAGAGAATAGAGAGGAGAGAGAGAGAGAGAGAGTGAATAGAGAATCGAGAGGGAGAGAGAGAGAAGGAGAGAGAGAGAGAATCGAGAGGAGAGAGAGAGAGTGAATAGAGAATCGAGAGAGAGAGGGAGAATCGAGAGAGAGAGGGAGAATCAAAAGAATCGGGAGAGAGAGAGAGAGGGAGAATCGAGAGAGAGAGAGGGAGAATCGAGAGAATCGAGAGAGAGAATCGATTGAATCGAGAGAGAGAGAGGGAGAATCGAGAGAATCGAGAGAGAGAGAGGGAGAATCGAGAGAATCGGGAGAGAGAGAATCTAGAGAGAGGGAGAGAGAGAATCTAGAGAGAGATACACACACACACACACAGTTAAAGAAAGAGAGATTGTTGGAGAAATAAAAACTAAAATTGAAACATTAAAACACTTTATTGTTTCTGCTTCAACCATTAAAAGCATTTTCATTTCTTTTTTTTGTGCTGGTCTGGGAACGGAGGAAGAAATCGAACAGGAGTCAAACCATTATATGATTAAGGTTATTATAAAAGAAGAAAAAACCCATCAAAGATGAAAAAGAAAGCAATCCACTAACAAACGACTTCATCCTACCATGTGTCTACGATAGTGCAATCTTTTACCAATTCTTTGTGATTCCCACACCAGAGTGGGCAGCAGATGTTGCCAAAAGTGGGTAACACGCTTTTAGGATTTTGCCGCATACACACACACATATATTAAATTGGAGAAAAAATGCCACAGCCATATGATCTTAATTCTATACAAATATTCTCTAAGTGTTTGCAAAGTTTAGCCTGGCACAAGGCCATGGGCAACCAGATGAAAATATCTATCAAGTAGTGTTGGTCAACTAAACTTGTTTGTTAACTACTTTAAAACCATGAGGTGCCCAAAATCTATAAACACACAAAAGTTTGATTTTATAGAGGTGTCTGTAAATTTAAATTAGACAATATGATCGATGCATTGAAACTAGTTTGCTTATACTTTCGATTAAAAAGAAACGGTATAAATTTCTGGGACAGAGGATGGCTAAAGCAGGATAGGAGAATTTAACACAAAACTATTTTTTTTTTTATTTCACCCAATGCAAGGCCTAAGTGCCACTCAAGGTAGAGGGTTACTAAATGGGGATGTTGTGAAGTTGTATAGGGATTGTTGATAGCCTTGTTTTTGAGGCAACACTTCATTAATAATTTTTGGGAGAGAATGATTTTTCCAGATATAAATTCTACCATTTAACCCATTGGTTGGGGAGAGAAGATGGATTAATAGCTTTCACAATGGTATATGTGTGTAGGCGAATCTGGCGTATAGAGAGAGAGTAAATGTTACATATGAGGATAGGTAGGCGAGATAATGGTTGATGCTAGAACTGAAGTGTTTAAGATTGTGGTGACTGGGGAAGCATCCTCGTGGGAGTGTGTTCCCCAATACAACAATTCTGGAGAAGCTGTCCGAGTGGAACTTCCACCTCATGAATGGAATATGAAAGAAATGAGGAGGAGTCGACTCCATGTATGTGACATAGCAAGTCTTAGCCTTGACGTTCGAGACTGGCAGAATATCTGTCATGAAAATAGCAGTAAAGTCGTGAAAGTCTAGTAAAGTTTCGTTCTGTAGGAAAGGAGTTCCAGAGTGAAAAACAATTCATCACCCAAATGGTTCCAAATAATTTGGAGATTATTAGAACAACGCAGGAAAATGGTACTGTCAGCGATCAGGCATTGATGCAAATCAATTTCCAGGGCAAACAAGGAAAAAAGGCTTGGAGAATTTAACATTCACAAGGCATAAGCATAGGAAACAAAAAAACCTACTTTTAGTGAATGGATGGCAGAATAGGGACAACGAACAATAGCAAAGTGCCAAAAGTTAGAGCAGCAGATAACAGGAAGTTGTGGCGAGCCATGATCAACTACATCATTAAAGGACATGTCATATAATATAAGTGAATGGTTAGGAAAAAAAGAACAAAGATAGATGGCAAAAGTTAGAGCAACAATTAACAAGAATTTGTGAAGAGGCATAATCTAAAAAAATGCAAAAAGAAAAAAAAAAAACAAGTAATTTGCAAATGAATGATTATATTGTGGGGTCAGCATTTCTACTGAGGATGAAAAAAAAAAAAAAAATTAAATCTCAAGGTAGATAAATTTTAAATGGTAATTATAGATACTATCTCATACTTATTTTTATATGACTTTAAAAAATCTGGGTACAAAAAAAAATATGGTACCACTCATTGCATATTAGGACAAAAAAATGCAATGTAATTTGTGAGGAAGCAAACTCAATGACAATCTTTTTCTGTCAAAGTTCACAGGTTTATTTAAACTATTTGCATTGTTCGGACTGTTCTTATCTTTATTATCATATTCATATATCTTTATGGGTCAGTGGTCCATTGTAGGTAGTCTATTTTGGCGGTTATTTTACTGGAAGTCATTTATTTGTTTTATTTTTGTATATAGCTGAGAAAAATAACAGCACTCGTGGCCTGACGATTGCATTTAGCATGAAACAGACTGTCGCCTCTAAGTGTTGACTTCTATGTTCACTATATATATATATATATATATATATATATATATATATATAGAGAGAGAGAGAGAGAGAGATAGATAGATAGATACACTTCAACAAGGTGTAATGGTTAGCAAGCTTGTCTAGCTAGGTCAGTTACAACTGAATAGTGACTTCGACCCTCACTATTTCAGCAGTTGTGCCTAAGCTACACTTAGTAAATTGAGATTATATATCTTGAAACAACCACAATTGACTTCGTAGTTCAAACAACTCTACTTTTCCTAACAGTTAAAAAAAAACGGCGTTAATATTTGATCGTTAATCTTATGTCAAATACTAAGACATGTATTAATTCTGGAGTGGTGGGGGTGAATAGGAGAGGTTAAATGGATATTGCATAAGTTATCACTACAAGTCAAATTTTGAAAACAAAGAAATCTAGCATTAAAAAAAAAAATTCCATCATATGGGGAGCGGGGAGTCAGAGAGAGAGAGCGGCAATTGCTAATGCATTTGTTTGTCACACTACAGGAGCAAATGTGTTTCGTCTGATAAGATGGAGATGAGCGGTGGAGTTCCTTTCTTTCTGGAGAAAATTCCCGCTAATCTCGAAACCGTTGGGAATTACATTTCAGCTCCGATCAGCATCAATGCCTGCATTTCATATTTGTAGAGCTGTTCCATTTTCGCCTACCTCTGTTCAGTTTTAGCATTTATTATTACAGGCCCACCCACTGCACACGTTTTTAATCTTCAGAAGGTGGCCACAAATTTCTCTTTTCGGTATAGGGAATTTATTAGTTCAAGCACTGTATCTAAAAGTGTTAACTAAAGTCAAAGCTTGTCATGTAAAATAAATAAAATAATAATAAACTGAAAATAAAAACAAAATAAATAAAATATGGATCGAACATTTAAAGTTGATGCCTTCTTAAAAATCTAAGTTTCCAAATTAAATTGCCAAGAACAGTCTGTCAAGCATTATTTAATTGAAACAAATTTAAAAATACAATATCTGTCTATATTTCTGAGATGAGGTATTATGTACACTATTTACATTATTCGGATTATTGTCCTCATCTTTGTCGCCATATTTATTACAACGTTTCGGCCCTTCAGTATCTGTCTATATTTATGAGATGAGGTATTATGTTATTTACATTATTCAGACTATTGTTCTCATCTTTGTTCCCATATTTATTGACCTTTCAGTATCTGTCTATATTTCTGAGATGAGGTATTATGTACACTATTTACATTATTCAGACTATTGTTCTCATCTTTGTTCCCATATTTATTACATTTCAGTATCTGTCTATATTTCTGAGATGAGGTATTATGCATTATTAGGACTAATGTCCTCATCATTTTACATTTTCCGCCTTTCAGTATCTGTCTATATTTCTGAGATGAGGTATTATGTACACTATTTACATTATTCGGACTAATGTCCTCATTATTGTGGACATATTTATTTTTCCTTTCAGTATCTGTCTATATTTTGAGATGAGGTATTATGTACATTATTTACATTATTCAGACTATTGTCCTCATCTTTGTCGCCATATTTTTCAAGCTTTTGGCACTTAGTATCTCTCTATATTTCTGAGATGAGGTATTATGTACACTATTTACATTATTCGGATTATTGTCCTCATCATTTTTGGCACTTCAGTATCTCTCTATATTTCTGAGATGAGGTATTATGTACACTATTTACATTATTGGGATTATTGTCCTCATCTTTGCCATATTTATATTTCGCCTTTCAATATCTGTCTATATTTCTGAGATGAGGTATTATGTACACTATTTACATTATTCAGACTATTGTTCTCATGCCTTTCAGTATCACTATATTTTTGAGATTGTACATTATTTACATTTGGACTAATGTCCTCATCATTGTCGCCATATTTATTACGTTTCGGCCTTTCAGTATCTGTCTATATTTCTGAGATGAGGTATTATGTACACTATTTACATTATTCGGACTAATGTCCTCATCATTGTCGCCATATTTATTACGTTTCGGCCTTTCAGTATCTGTCTATATTTCTGAGATGAGGTATTATGTACATTATTTACATTATTCAGACTATTGTCCTCATCTTTGTTGCCATATTTATTACAATGTTTCGGCTGTTGTATGCTCTGGTCTTTTTCAGGTGGTTGGAATGTTGAACTTAACCCTTTATTTCGCTCACTGGGGTAGACTGTTCTAGTTTCACATGCCATGTTTAATGGATGTCAGTTATCAGTTATCTCCTGTTAATTTCCCTCTGAAAGTTCTCCACTGCCTTAACCGGGTATTGAACTCACACTCTTTGGGTCCTGTCACTGGATCTAACCAATGCCTTTATCCACTGTGCCATGTGTCCTTCAGGAATTTAAAATAATTTATCAATAGAACATAACTTAAAAACCATTAAAAAATAAAGTTAAGTTAAAAAAAAATATGAGCAAAAGCCAAAACACTACACTTGTGCATAACGCAAAGTAGAAATGGAGTGTCCAAGTTTGTAGCGATCATTTTTGCACAAATAGATATGAATCTGTCTCTTCCATCAGCAGCTATGGGTTAAATAGCAAGGCAGACAGGACCCTATAGCCTTGATTGGCAACTAGTTTAGGAGAATGACAACTATGAATTTAAAAAACCAGTTGGGCATTGGCCTGGCGACTTCACTTGTGAAAAGTATGAACGCACCTCTATTCTCGCAACTGCCGCCAAATGGCTAAATTCAAGCTGAGGTTTCCCTCGGGGAAGGCATGAAAGCATCTTTCCTCCCACCAGCTATGAGTTAGTATTTGTCAATTGGTTCCATGAGAAGCAGTGATAAATAGACCACTGCATTTCTGAGTAATTTTTGTTTATACTCATAATTTTTACTATAGATGTATGATATATCGTTGGAAAATCATAATGGATTAGTTAATTCTGTTTACAGATTTTGTACGTATGTGTTTACAGAATTTGGGGAGGGGAATGAAAACCTTGCTAATGTGGTCTCATAAACGAACAATATGATTTTTTTTTGCATTGCCAATAAATTTGAGAAAAAATAAAAGGAAGTCATTTTTGCCAGTTATCCAACAAAAAAAATATACCTTTATCAAGGAAACTATAATAAAAAAAATATAAGAGAAATAATTATTAATAATGGCATATAATAATTTTCAATACAGGGGTTCCTTGAGACATGAAAACTATTTCAAAAGGTGGCACAAGGGTAAAAAGGTAGAGAAATTCTGGAGTAAGTAGAAGGGCAGACTGGGATCTTTAGCCTTGATTGGCAACTAGTTTAAGAGAACAGCAAAGCTGAAATCAAACCGAATTTGGCCATATATTTTTTTTAAAAATCATTTCACCCCAAAGAAGGAAATAAAGCCACTAAGTATGAAAAAACAGGAGAAAAAGAAAAACATTAAAAGGAGCGAAAAATTTGCCATCAATGTCATTAATTAATTTCTGTCAAGTTAGACGATAAATGAATCATTACATGACCCATATAAATATTAATGGGTCAGGAAATAATATTTAAGGCAATATTTCTAAAATAGATGAACAAATAAAAAAAATAAAAATTTAAAAAAAGCACTTTTTTCCAACAAAGGCAATAAAGCCACTAAGATGGAAAATGTTACTGAGTGATAAAGTAAAAACATTAAGAGAGAGAGAGAGAGAGAGAGAGAGAGAGAGAGAACAACTGCTATTGCATTTAAATATTTCAACATATATTGACTAGAAAGCAAGAAGTTGGAAGAGAGTTCCACAAGTAAGAAGTGTGTGCAAAGAAACCGTTAGCATTGAACATATGATCATGTCTCGCCATTTCAAACTTAAAATGATATTACCCAGTTGCATATCTAGTACATCGTTTCGCAAAGTCGATGTACTAAAGAGGAAAGCTCAGCAGAAGAATTAGATGCAGGGCATAGGTGATCAAAGAGCTCAGATTCCTTTTTATTATCTGTGAATTGCTATACGTTCTTGGTGAAGATAATGGAGTGCTTTCTCGTTGCCTTCTTCAAGGTCTGGAGGTTTCTTTCTCTTAGTAGGGTTACCATCCAAGGCAAGAGAGACCAGTTGAGCCTGCTATTTAACTCCTAGAGATGAGACCTTGACCTCTAAGGTCATTACTGATGCTAATCACCTGCCCCCCACCCCACTGAAGTTTTCTCATTCCTTTTCATTCCCAGTAACCACTTCTCTTTTTATTTTTCTTTCTTTTAATAATTTCACCCCAAGCAAAGGCAATAAAGCCACTAAGATGCAAGGGGGTTACTGAGTGAGAGAATGAGAAGAAAAAAAAGATTATTAAGGAGAGAAAACAATAAATGAACGGGAATCACGAAGACAGAAGAATTGAGACAGGAAAAGTCTTAGTGGC
>CAHIKZ030001849.1:147500-155000 GCA_903632075.3 Acanthosepion pharaonis
AACATAGATCTTTCTCAAAATGACAAACACTATATCAGAGACTATCACAAAACACTATATCAGAGACTGACTATCACAAAACACTATATCAGAGACAGACTATCACAAAACACTATATCAGAGACAGACTATCACAAAAACATATATATCACAAAAGACAGACTATCACAAAACACTATATCAGAGACAGACTATCACAAAACACTATATCAGAGACAGACTATCACAAAACACTATATCAGAGACAGACTATCACAAAACACTATATCAGAGACAGACTATCACAAAACACTATATCAGAGACAGACTATCACAAAACACTATATCAGAGACAGACTATCACAAAACACTATATCAGAGACAGACTATCACAAAACACTATATCAGAGACAGACTATCACAAAACACTATCTTTATTAACACCAACGCTCAATGCATGATATATATAATTACACCCACACAGATTTTGGTAAATATATCTGTTAAAATGGGATGTAAAGTGTTATTTTCATTTTTATGTCATTTAGATGACAATTTATCTATCACACCCTGTATATATGACAAATGGAAAACCTTTCATTGAAATTAGATTTGATTACACGTTTTGCTTTCAAGGTATGTATTTGGATGTATGCTTAATTAAGCACAGGCATACATATTTCTTTTATTTTGGATTTGACGAAGTGTTGAAAGGCGAAATATGTAATCAAATCTAGTTTCAATGAAACATTTTCTATCTGTCAAATTTCTTTGTCGGGATTCAATATTGTATTTTAAAAACACGCACGCACGCACGTTACGACTTTAAATTCCTTAAGGAACATAGAGCTGCAAGATATTGTTGCAGTTTCTGTAACAAGCCAGTTTTTTTTTGTTTTTTTTAAGTAAGGAGGTTGTTAGCTTACTGCACAACCCTCAACCTGGAGGATCAGTTTTGAATTCAAAGTTGTCCTCCTAGACCAGTTGCCACCCAAGGCTATAGAATCCAGTCTGTCCTGTTATTTACCAATAACTGGGGGTAGAAGAAGAGGATTCATACCTTTCCCAAGGGTATTAGCAGGTAAGTAAATGTAATGGGATTTGAACTTGGCTCTCTAATTCCTCAATCCAAGCCACTATCTATTATTACACCGTACCTTCTATATATATCCAGGTAAAATGAGAAATGGATATAAATTTCACTGTATATAAGATTTAATTTAAAAGAAGGTTCGATACAGAGTATAGCTTAATATTATTTATTTTAGGATATTAAAACAAAAACGTTAAAAATCAATACACAATTACAATTACGTTTCAACATTACAAATGTGTCTCCTCAGGCTATGTTAGTGTTGAAACAATTGTGTAGTAATTTTTTTAACATGTTTTTGTTTTAATATCCATATATATCTCTAAGAGAAGATAACAAACAGATTTAGAATCCACTGTTCTTAAACATTTACTTTTTTAAAAAGTGCTCAATACAACAGAGCATGTAAAATAAGTAAATATGTGTGTGTGTGTGTGTGTGTGTGTCTGCAAATATATAGAAAAATAGGAAAGAACACATTAGGTAAATAATCCAAAATTCTTTAGTATTTTTGTTTTTATTTTAAAAAAAAAAAACAGTGTTCAATACAAGTAAATTTCAGGATTAGTTATTCCAAAAATTTAGCTTGAAGATGAAACAGAGCTTGATACTTTAATTCAATTTAATTTTTATAATTAAATTGAAATTTCTTGGCTCCTGTTTCTGAAACATGAGAACTCTTATGTAGTGAAGGAATCATATTTTTTAAAAATACACACACAAACACACCATTGGACTATCATTTTCAATATATAATGGTGAAACAACACCGTTCTTAAGACCAACAACCTGACTACCCGCATATATCATTTGATAATAGCGGTGAAGGCTTGTGCAGAACCAATCACACTTTTTGGAAGAGGCAAATGCAGAGAACTGGTGCACAGTATGTCACAAGGTCCCCAAACAACCCTCCTCAGGTTGTGAATTCAGAGTTGTCCTTCTCCTAGACTGTTTGACAACCAAGGCTACAGGAACCAATCTGTACTGCTATTTACCCATAGCTGGGGGGGGGAGAAGAGATGTATTCATACCTTTCCCAAGAGTATTTGCTTGTAGTGAATGTAATGAATTAGGCAGGAATTCAAACTTAGTTTGCCAATTCCACAACCTTAGCCGCTATTCATTACACCACTGCGTCTATATAACACGTAAAAATAATAATAATCAACAATCAATAATTAAATAATCAATAATAAATAAAGAGTAAAAAAAATTAACAACAAACACTATAATCCCCCCCAATACATATTGTCCATCTTTTTAGTAATAATTCTATTATAATATATTAACCTTGATTTAGATCTGTTGAGCGAGGTTCAAAACTGATCAGCTAGTCCGTTTTTCAGTTTTACTTTTCATCTATTATAATGAGACGTAATAAAAATAAGTTTTGTCTTTTCATGGCAGTCATATCTTTAAATATATAAGACAAATAATAAACACATTAACACACTACAAGTACCAAACTTATTCTACAAGGAATGATTATTTTATTTCTGCAAACTTATTCTAAAACTTTGTTGGCATTAAATGACCCATTGAGGTTGATGTACCATTAAAAAGAAAACACACTACAAATGCATACATAAATACAAGTAAATGTTACGATAATAATCAGTAATCAATAATTAAGTAATTAATAATAATGAGCAAAAAAAAAAAAGTTAACAAACACTATAAAATACCTACAAATAACTGCATTTGGATCTACAATTATTTCTACTACCTACCCAATAACCATTAGTATAATAAAGTAATGCTTGTTACCTATAAATAGTTGACCCATAAGCCAACACACATGGCCTGAAGATTGTTCAATCATGAAACAGACTATCATTGCTCAATGTTGGCTCCTATGTTTAGTTCAGTGTTATTCGTAAATTTAATAGGACAAATCAGCATGTCATGACGATGAGCACAGAATGTTTGTAATGAGGGTTCTTTTTTTTTTTTTTTTTATATATACAATGGGAAGTCGGGGACTGTAATTGTTTTTTTTATCAATATATGGTTGTTTTTGTTTAATGTAGATGGTTTCACTAATTTTTAGTCTATAGTGGCTTTTGGATTTGGTGCTATGTACTGTCTAATGTTACTGTGTTTTTTACAATGCTTATTAATGTAGTGTTGGCTAAAACTGTTGAGATTGATAAGCCGTAAAACAAAACAAACAAAATACATAAGGTGTGTGTGTGTGATGATTTTCATCCTTACAGACGTTCATTCCAAGGCTATTGTGAACTGTAAATGGTTAATTATTTAAATATGAATAAACGCTCAATTTTAATCATGAACTTCATCAAACCAACACTAGACATAGAAAATCTTTGGCCCAATACTTTACCACTAATCTAAATAAATACTTGTTTCTGATGAATGTATACAAAAAATAATGAAATCTGATAAACTCTAGCTTTGATTTCATCATATATATATATATATATATATATATATATATATATATATATATATATATAGAGAGAAATAAAAGGCAAATGAGAGAGGGATCAAGAGCTAAGAGAGTGACAGACATAAAGAAAGGAAGAATGAGAGAGACTGTGAGAGTGTGACACACACACACACACATATATATATATATATATATATATATATATATATATCTCAAAACATAGACTGAAGTACTTTGTTGTTTTTATTGATTTTGTACTTATTGTTAAAATGATTTACTTTGAGCTTAAAAAAAAAAAAAAAAAAAGTAAAGAAGACCATTTGCAGCAATTAATATGTATTTTATTTATTATGGTTCCATGATAAAAAAAAACAGAAAGAGGCAAAAGTATCCTTTTGATGTCCTTTACCCAAATCAATTGGGCGGGACTTGCAGTGGGGAAGATGATAGATAAATAAAAGATTTATTGTTTTACTTTTGGTGTGTGTGTGTGTTTACCTATCTGTGTTGGTATATATGTTATTCTGCTGAATAAATGCTAGATAGTAGAGATAGAGAGAGAAAGTGTGCGTGTGTGTACATACACACATTATATATATATATATATATATATATATATATATATAAGAATAGTATTGTATTTTTTACAGGCATATTTAATAATGTCTGAATTTTTCCACATACATATATATATATATATATATATATATATATATATATATATGTGTGTGTGTGTGTGTGTGTGTGTATTGGGGTAGCAGATCATTATTCAGACATGTATTGTTTTAAGATCATAGGCAACAAAATTAAAGCCAACATATGAACGTTGGAACGTCTCCTGATAAAACCTAATAGACATTTGTTGACTGTTATATTTAACTCTCTCTCTCTCTATATATATATATATATATATATATATATATATATATATATATGCACACACACACTATAAGGGCATAAAATACATACCTATATTAATGAAAACAACTATATATATATAATTTTTTTTTTTTTTAGGGAGATTCACAGCAGAAATACAAATTAAAATGTTTGGTTTTTTTTTTTTCAATTCCTAATGCTTGTTGAATTTTTTGTATTTGTCTAATTTTTGGATATTTATCCAAAATTCTGATTTTAATGTACAATAACAACCTGCTGAAAAATATTAAACAATTGAATTTACAAGAATTTGAATGTCTGTGTAGACTGACAAACAGAATGTGTATGTGTGTAATGGACTAATTGATGAGTTTCTTTTACAGCTTATCAACCTTTGGCAGGTTATTTAAAGCCAGAAAATATTTTAGATTGTTAGAATTGTTGGAGAGTAATAAGGATTTACTGAAAGAAGACCTACAAAATTAACCCATAGCTGGGGGACAAGCAGTGGGTTCATGCCTTTGCCAAGAGTAATTGCATATAACTGAATACAATGAACCCAACTGGAATTGGAACTTGGCTCTCTGATTTTCCAATCACTCTGCTCCAGTATTCTTGAAATATACATATCTGCTCAATTTCATATCTAAAAGTAAACAAACCAATTTCTAAAGACACTTTAGAAATGGATTAATTAATCCAATGGATTTTAAGTTATATTTTTAGTCGATATTGAAATTTGAGTAGATGCACTGTTTATTATTTTATTTATTAAACAGAATAAATAAATAAATATATATAAACACATATACAAGGCAAATGAATAAGGAAGTGAAAAAAATGTTTTATGTATTTCGACCTCTAGAAGGACTTCATCAGATTAAAGTAATGTTTTTGTTAATGAAATTATATATCTTTAAGGAGGAAATCACTCTCATCCAATGGAATCCTTCCAGAGGACATAACTTATTTCCTTGCCTAATATTGTTCTGATACATAAAAATTTGTTCTCCCATATATGGTGTTTGCCAACTCATGTCTGAGTACAACAATTACTACATATCTTTTTGGGAGAATATCTACTGATGTGCTGAACGAATGTGACTCTTTAGCCCAGCAAGGGACCTGCAGATTCTGGCACAAACAGGGCATTAAAGAGGACCAACAGCTTGTGGTACATTCTCATACAATTTAAAATGTCGCATGAAACTGCTTCTGGGCCCATGTCTTATAAATACCACATTTCAGTTGCTGGACATCGACAGCTTATAATCAATTGCCACCCTTTGTCGGTGAGCTCTCAGGTGATTCCTTAGACCAGCCATCGACAAATACACTACTACAATCTGTACACACAGATCGAGAGTCCTGCAGGTGTCTTCAGGAAGTTTAACAGGAGATGCCTTTATGTGCATCTCTTTTAAGCTTTGTGCGTCCTCTTTTCTCGCCCTCAAAGTGATGCCTTCCACTCCGAGCAGCCTCATTTCAATTATTGCAATCAGATGCACACACACACACACACACATATATATATATATATATATATATATAAAAAAATTAAAAATAAAAATAATTTTACCTATCATAATTTTACAGACCCCACCACATGTATATACATACATGCAAGGAAATTTTATTCAGTGAAAAAAAAGATAAATGCTTTGATTTTTGGCATGTATACATTCACGAGAAATTTTTGCTACACTTCCAATCTTTGAATTTCAACATACAAATGCGCATGCATAGACACAACACCACCCATATACATAAATATGTCAAATCTCATACTGTCCACATATGTTTATATCTGTATGAGCCCCAGCGAGGACGAAAGCAAGTGTGTTCTGTATGTGTGTGTCATGCATGCCTCATGGGTGTACGGACATGCATCTATGTTTGCGTTAGCACGATGACATCACGACGACGATCCCCCTCCAACTTCCATAATAACACCAATACACGCAATCTACATAGACCCAAATTTTAAAAAAGATTAATCAGTTTGTCTGATGATCGCAAAAGTGTGAAACCCAAGGTCACAAACTCACATCAATCCAACCAAATGTTAGCTCTATCTCTGATATTGAGCGGCTTTCCACAATATAATATATATATATATATATATATATATATATATATATATATATATATATATATATATATATATATATATATATATATATATATATATATATCTTTATTTATATACATACATTTTTCATATATATATATATATATATATATATTTATTTATATACATAAATTTTTATATATATATATATATATATATATATATTTATTTATATATAAATTTTTATATATATATATATATATATATATCTTTATATACATAAATTTTCATATATATATATATATATATATATTTATATATAAATTTTTATATATATATATATATATATATATATATATATATATATATATATATATATATATAAATCTTTTTTCATATATATATATATATATATATATATATATATATATTTATATACATACATTTTATATATATATATATATATATACATATCTATCTTTTATTTATATACATACATTTTTCATATATATATATATATGTGTGTGTGTGCGTGCGTGCTTGCTTGCTTTCTAGTGGTAACAAGACAGTGCTTAATGTAAGTCAATGTAATGGATTCGACTGGGATTTGGACTAGGCTCTCCGATTCCTAAAATTTATACTAATACTAAATACATTTTTTGTTCTGCAGTTTCACACAAGTAATCATCATGCATGGATTGAAAACTTACATGAACGCAAAAGTGCTGAAAAGTCCTTAACCTGATCTACTTTGCAAAATATGAGTAAATGTAAAAAAAAAAAAAAAAAAAAAAATAATATTTGCAGGGTAAAATCCTTTCTTGATAAAGTTTGGAAGCCTTTCAGCAACCCCCATATGTGTCTGGACATGTTGATATTTGCTGGCAACTACCTCAGTAATGACATTTTGGGGGATTTGCCGAGATTCACTATAGTAAATTTTTTTTTTTTTTTTGAAAAAAATCAAGTTCACCCCAAGCAAGGCCATAAAGGCACTAAGACACGTGGTTACTGAGTGTAGAATTAGAAAAGAGAAACATTAATAAGGATCAAGAACAAAAATTT
>CAHIKZ030001849.1:160000-162500 GCA_903632075.3 Acanthosepion pharaonis
CATAATGTTTGCCCCAGTGTGAGGGGCCGAGTGAGAGAGGCGAAAGAGGAAGAAAGAAAGATATGCAAGGGAGAGAGAGTGGAGTAAGGAAGAGAGTGCAGAAAAGTAAGAGATAATGAAGAAAAAGAAGAGCAAGAGAAGATGAGAAAGAATAAAGGGGAGAGAGGGTGAGAGAGGTAGAGGCAAAGAAAAAAAAAAGAGAGACAAAAGTGTTGAAAGAAGAATGCACAGTGTGAGAGAGAGAGAGAAGGGGTCAGAATCAAAGGGAATGTAAGTGGGGTAAACAGATGGAGAGATATAGATGAAAAGTGAGAGAGGGAAACGGAGAAAAGGGGGAGAGAGAGAGAGGGAAACGGAGAAAAGGGGGAGAGAGAGAGAGGGAATGGAGAAAGAGGAAGAGAGAGAGAGAGTTTTGGAGAAAGAGAGAGAGAGAGGAAATGGGGAAAAGGAGAGAGAGAGAGGGAAACGAGAAAAGGGGAGAGAGAGAGAGGGAAAGGGAGAAAAGGGGAGAGAGAGAGAGGAGAGGGAGAAAGGGGGAGAGAGAGGAAAGAGGAAGAGAGAGAGAGAGGGAAACGAGGAAGAGAGAGAAGGGAAGAGAGAAAAGAGAGAGAGAGGGAAAGAGGGAAGAGAGAAAAAGAGGGGAAAGAGGGGAGAGTGGAGAGAGAGAAAGAGGGAAAGAGAGGAGGGAAAGAGAAAAGAGAGAGGGGGGAGAGAGGAAGAGGGAAACAGAAAAGGGGGAGAAAGGGGGAAAACAGAGATAAAGGGGGAGAAAAACAGAGAAAAGGGGGAGAGAGTGGAAAACAGAGAAAAGGGGGAGAGAGTGGGAAACAGAGAAAAGGGGGAGAGTAGGAAAAAAATTTAATGCACCCCTCTCCTTCTCCCATACTCACTGCTTGCACACTTAATGGTCGGTTGCGGTGCCATTCGTTTCTTAAAATGTCTCAATTGCCATTTTGGTGCAAGTCATTAGTGCCAAGATTTAAGGTTTGGGAAAAAAAAAATACCCAACGTTTAATGGTGGCACAAGTAGGATTTTTGAATCCCCTCTTTTTGGACCAGCAAGTGGGGGTGCTTGCATTTCTTTCAAAACCATAACAAGAAACAGAGCAGTCTGAATAAAGCAAGCACTAAAGAATACATCCCCCCCCAAACCTCCTGTTTGCATATTTCTGTATGAAACAAACTAAAAAAAAATAAAACAAAAATAAAAACAAAGAAACAAAAAAAAAAGTAAAATGCTAATCTGATTTGCTGAGTGTAAATGCCGACCCTTTTTCACCTAAATATGAAAATCACTTGTCCAAAAATGAAATAAAAGGCACAAAGAATTTGCAGAATATTTGGTTATGGCAAACTGACATACATGGAATTTAAAAGCTTGGAACAACCACAGGGAGAAAATTAAGATGTGTATGTGTGTGTGTATATATATATATATATATATATATATATATATAATGAGAGAGGGCATACTTAATTTAGGAAATAGAAACAACTTAATACAATTACTAGCCCCAAGGTGTAAAGAAGCAAGAGAAATAAGATGAAAGAATGACTCAAAAATTAATAGCAATGCTTCATCTACGAATTTCACACAATTTAAGACTATATCTACTACTACTACTACTACTGCTAGATATAAAAACGCAAGAGAAATGCAAGACAGAGAAGAGAAAAATTAATAATGACGACAAGGTTTATCTAAAAAGAAAAAAAAAAAAAAATTAACACAACCCAAGAGATGAAAGAGGAGTCAAAAATTAATAATGAAAATGCTTCATCTAATTCACATAATTCAAGACTATTATATCTACTACTACTAGGTGTGGAAAAGAAAAGAAAGAGAAAAGAAAGAGAAAGGAAAGAGAGGAAAGAAAGAAAGAAAGGAAAGAGAAAGGAAAGAGAAAGGAAAGAGAAAGGAAAGAGAAAGGAAAGGAAAGAGAAAAGAAAGGAAAAGAAAAAAAAGGAAAAGAAAAAAAAAAAGAGAAAGAAAAAAGAAAAAAAGGAAAAGAAAAAAAAAAGAGAAAGGAAAAAAAAAAAGGAAAAAGAAAGGAAAAAAAAAGGAAAGAGAAAAGAAAAAAAGAGAAAAGAAAAAAAAAAAAAAAAGGAAAGAGAAAAGAAAGGAAAGAGAGGAAGGAAAGAGAAAAGAAAGGAAAGAGAGGAAGGAAAGAAAAGAGAGGAAGGAAAGAAAAGAGAGGAAGGAAAGAAAAGAGAGGAAGGAAAGAAAAGAGAGAAAGAAGCCAAAGAGAAATAAGATGAAAGATTAACCAAAAATGTATAATGACAATGCTTCTTCATCTGAGATATTTGTCTAATCCTGGGTTTATTCAAAACTACCAAGATTTCCATTTCAGTGCCTACTGTACATTAACAAAAACTCAGATTGTTGGGGTACTTCTTGTTTTGTTGTTTTTCTTTCTGTTAATCTGACTTGTGGAGGTACAGTGGTGATGACAGATAAGAGAGGTAGACAAGTTAATGATACTCAAGGACTATCTTG
>CAHIKZ030001849.1:165000-170000 GCA_903632075.3 Acanthosepion pharaonis
AAAAATTTTGCATATCAGAGATTGTTTTAATATTTAGGAATGTATATTAAAAAGAAAAAAAAAATTGTCTTGTGCATTTTTGTTAGTATCATTTGAAATTTAGATATAGGGAAACAAAAAAAAAAAAAAAAAAAAAACATAATATACAGGACAGAAGAAAACGGTCACCATTTTATAATTTTATTTCCATGCAAATGCATTGTTTGTTTTTGATTTGATTAATTTCACAGAGATCAGAAAAGGTTGGAAGCCACTATAAAAAAAAAAAGAACACCATGATACAATTTACTCAGCCAGAAATTTAGAAATGGTATGCTGCACTTTTATGCAAAAGAAACTGAAAGTTTTAAATAAAAACATTTCATCTGAGGAATTACAGAGGATTCAGAAAGAGTTGAAGAGTCTAATGGTGATTATGAATTGGAATGGCATTCAAAAAAAAAGAGATCGTTCTGATAAAAAAAAGAACTTAAGAATTTGTTGCTGAGGGAAAAAAACTCAACATGGAGGCCTACACAAAATCAAAAAAGAGTTAGTGTTGCCCTACAACAAGAGGGTGAGATATTGAATGAAAGTATGTCTGGCTACAGAATCTGCACCATGCCACACAAGCAGGAAAACCAGTCATGAAATTTGCCAGACAATTCAATTTTTTACAACCACATCACTCCTTACATCTGGCCACCTAACTCCCAGGCTGCAAATATTTGATGTGTGGGTTTATTTTGACCAAGAGACCAACAAAAAGATTTGTAATGAAAAGATGAACTAAAGATAAGGACTATGGCAACATTCACCAACTGAACTCTAGAACACTAACCATCAATTAAAGTTACACCACTACTAACCATCGGTATATCATACCTGATTTTGAAAATATCAAAAAAAAATTAAATATAAATCTTTATTTGAAATATTTTACATGCAGGCAAAAAAAACTTTGTACTTTGAGATAATATTAATAGGAACTGAAAAAAAATATTATTTAGGAAAGAAAATAAGGTACTGAAAATTGTAATTAAAAATAGAAAATTTGCGCTGGGTAAATATATACCCAGGGTTAGTATTCTAGGGTTAAAGAAGGATACCAAAAAAGAAGAGATGCAAGAGAATTTGAAAAAAAATTTTTGAAACAGTGGTTGATGCCAATTTCAGAGATTTTTTGAAAGAATTTTGGATTTTATTATTTTTTCAAATTTTTTTGAAACAAGATTAATTTTGATAAATATAAAGTTAAAATGAGAACAGTATTTTATTAGATTTATAATGAGGAATATATATAACAATTTATCCAAACAACCTGTTTGACAGAAAATAAAGTTAATTTTGATTGAGGAAATTTTTTTTTTATAGCCCCAGCCAAAGAAAAAAAAAAGGAATAAAAAAAGGTTAAACCTGTTTATCAATTATAATATTCAAAACAAGATTCCAATAGTTTTTCCAAGCAAAAAGATTAGAGAAAAAAAGAATAGAAAAGAACTGAATATGTAACTGTAAGTGATTAAACATGTGTGAGTTAAAATTTTTCAAATGATTTTAAATGAAAAAAAGAGAGATAGAAGGGCAAAGTTAGACCTGAAAAAAAAAGAATTAAGAAAAAAAGTGCTGAGAGAAAGAGAAATAAAGAAAGATTTAAAAAATTTTTTTTTTTTAAATTTTTTATTAGAGCAAGATGATAAAAATAAAAAAGATTAAAAGAGAAACTGAAAAAAGAAAAAGAAAAAAAAAAAAAAAAAAAAAAAAAAAAAAAAAAAAAAAAAAAAAAAAAAAGGATTAAAAAAAAAATGACAAAAAAAGACTTGGGGAGAGAATGTGAACCAGGCAATGGGCAAATTTATCTACTCCTGTTGGGAGAAAAAGAAAAGAAAATTTTTCAACAATGGCCAGTGTTGAAAAAAAAAAAAAGAAATGTAAAAGTATTTCTTAGAAAATGGAAACTGCAACAGATATTTGTTTGAAAAAAAAGTGTAAATAATGATAATTCCTCATCTCAGAAATAATACTGAAAAAGCAATTGGCTCTAACAACCAAGATGAGGATACCAGTTTGAATAAAAGTGTAAAGAAATGATGGTCCTCATATCAGAAATAAAGAAACGTTGTGGGCAAAGAAAACAACCAAGATGAGAAGATACCTTTAGAATAAAAACAATGTGCAAAAAATGATAATTCCTCATCTCAAAATAGAAAAAAATATTGTAAGAAATAAACCAAGGTGATTTATTTGACCTATTTTTTTTTTTCTATTTTTTTTTGTTAAAAAAAAAAAAAAAAAAAGAGAAAATAAATATTTCAAATGAGATAACTTTTTAAGAAGGAAAAAAGATTATATACATATTAAAGGAAAAAAAAATAAAACAAATTTGGAAAAAAAAGTATGTAGAGATAATAAAACTGGAACAACAAATTTTTTTTTTTTTTTTTGTATAAGGCAATTATTGAAACAGAATTCTTTTTTCATTTTTTTTTTTTTTTTTCAGAAAAAGGGGCCATGGGTTATGTCAGAATTCCTGATTTTAAAAAATGATTTTTAAAAAGAATGCAAATAGTAAAATAATTTGAAAATTAAATTTTATAAAATTAAATACATCATATTTATTTAAAAAAAAAGAAAAAAAAAAAAGGAAAATCAAGCTAAAAAAATGATTGATTTTATTTTTAAAAATTTTTATAAAAAAAAAAAAAAAAAAATTGCATCTGTCCGTAAACAAAAAGAGGGAAATAAAAGAGTTGTCATCTTCAAAATCAATTAAAAATGAAAGAAAAAAGAAGAAAAAAAAATGAAAAAATAAAATTTTTTCACAATTCCTATCTTTAATATGGAAAATTTAATGAAAGAAATAAAAAAAGAATTTTAAAAGAGGAAGAAAAAAAAAAAAAAAAAAAAAAAAAGGTTTTAAAAAGGGACACAAGGGGAGAAAAAAAAAAAATCAAAAGAATGAGAAAAGATGGAAAAGAATAAAGATTGAAAATAAAGAAAAGAAAAAAAAAAGAAAAAAGAGAAAAAAAAAAATCTCCTTAAAAAAAAGAGAAAAAAGAAAAAAAAAAAAGAGAAAAAAGAGAAAGAGAAAGAAAAAGAAAAGAGAGAGAGAAAGAAAAAAAAAGAGAGAGAAAGAAGAAAGAGAGAAAAGAGAAAAAGAGAGAAGAGAAAAAGAGAGAGAGAAAGAAAGAAAAAAAAGAGAGAAAAAAAAAAAAAAGAGAGAGAAAAAAAAAGAGAGAGAAAAGAAAAGAGAGAAAAGAAAAGAGAGAAAAAGAGAGAGAGAGAGAAAGAAAAAAGAGAAAAAAAAAGAGAGAGAAAGAAAGAAAGAGAGAAAGAAAGAAAAAGAGAGAGAGAAAAGAAAAGAAGAAAAAGAGAGAGAGAAAGAGAGAGAAAGAAAAGAGAAAAGAAAGAGAGAGAAAAGAGAGAAGAGAGAGAAAAAGAAAAGAAGAAAAAGAGAAAGAGAGAAAAGAGAGAAAGAAAAAAGAAAAAAAGAAAGAGAGAAAAAAAGAAAAAGAGAAAAGAAAGAGAGAGAAGAAGAAAAGAGAAAGAAGAGAGAAAAAAAGAAGAAAAAAGAAAAGAGAGAGAGAAAAAGAGAGAAAAGAGAAGAAGAAAAAAAAAAAAGAGAGAGAGAGAGAAGAAAAAAAAAAAAAAGAGAGACAGAGAAAAAAAGAAAAGAGAAAAAAAAAAGAGAGAGAGAAAAAAAAAAGAGAAAAAAAAGAGAGAAAGAGAAAGAAAAGAAAAGAGAAGAAAAAGAAAAAGAGAAGAAAGAGGAAGAAAAGAGAAAAAAAGAAAAAGAGAGAAGAAAGAGAAAGAAAAGAAAAAGAAAGAGAGAAAAAAAAAAGAAAGAAAAAAGAAAGAGAAGAGAGAGAGAGAGAAAGAAAAGAAAAAAAAGAGAGAGAGAGAGAGAGAAAAAAAGAGAAAGAAAAAAGAACAGAGAGAGAAAAAAAAAGAGAAAGAAAAGAGAAAAAAAGAAAAGAAAAAAAAGAAGAGAGAGAAAGAAAGAAAGAGAAACAAAGAGAGACAGAGAGAGAGAGAAAGAAAAGAGAAACAAAGAGAGAGAGAGAGAGAGGAAGAAAAGAGAAACAAAGACAGAGAGAGAGAGAGAGAAAGAAAAGAGAAACAAAGAGAGACAGAGAGAGGAAGAAAAGAGAAACAAAGAGAGACAGAGAGAGGAAGAAAAGAGAAACAAAGAGAGAGAGAGAGAGAGGAAGAAAAGAGAAACAAAGAGAGACAGAGAGAGGAAGAAAAGAGAAACAGAGAGGTAGAAAAGAGAAACAATCAAATAGAGATAGAGTGAGAAGAGAAAGAAAGAAATAGAGACAGAGAGAGAGGGGGGATGAAAAAGAACATTAAAACAAATTTTTTTTGAAAAAAACTTAGGTGGTTGTTTTTTTGAAAGGCTCTTTTGATCAAGTGTTTACAAACTTATTTTCACGCCGAGATATTTTTAAAAATTTTCATAAACTAAATAACACACACAAAAACAAATCTCGTCTAAAATTCAAATATTATGTAAATTAAAAGATTAGATAAAATCTTTAAAAATTCAAATAATACCAGTCAAAGAAAATAACTTTTTATATCTAAAAATTAAATCCCTTGAGTAGTAATTAAAAAACAAAAAAAAACAAAAAAAAAACAAAACCAGAATAAATTATATTTTTCCCCAAGATTTAAAAATTAAACAAGAGTATATAGTCCATGGAACAAAAGAAAAAAAAAATAATCATGGCGAGAAAGTCCAAGAAATCGGCTTATTGGTAATCTCATTTTGGCATAGTCCATGACAATAGAGAGAATTCTTAATAAACCAATAACTCAAGACTCCAATGACGTGATTCCAGAAGAAATCTTTGCACAACATCTTGACGAGCTCCTTGAATTAAGTGCCTGGGCAAATTTCTCACAGCTAATACTGGCAGAAGCACCTGTCTTTTGTCCTGGTCACTTCATCTTATTCAATGCCACCCACAATATTCATTAGAACTTGTGATAAAACACACAAGAATACAAATTAAATA
>CAHIKZ030001849.1:175000-195000 GCA_903632075.3 Acanthosepion pharaonis
ATACTTGTCTCATGTTTTCCAGGGACTGAGGTTTTAGACACACACAAATGTGTGTGTTTTCCACGAACTGATTACAGGGTTTCCCTTTGTTTTTCTTTTAATTTATTTGAAGATCAGGTCTCTAAATAAATAATTGGGCCCCAATGGGGTTGGACGGTACACACACAGACACACATACAGATCATAGGCACCTAAATCTAGATTTGGACGTCCAATGACAACCTGCTAAAGTCTTTCAAAACAAACAGATTCCCATTGGGTGTTAATTTAGTTGGCATCAGTAAGTAGATATGATGGCTGACTGCTGATTAGCACACAGTGAGATGGAAAAGAAAAATATGACGCTGTATAAATATATATCATATGAACACACAGATATACACACATCTATTCATATGTATCTATGAACACACATAGAAATGCATTCATATTCACTCACACATACATGTGCCTATAAACACATGTACAATCAATCACATGCACAGACACAAAAGGTATATGTGTGTGTGCGTATATATATATATATATATATATATATATATATATATATATATAAGCAGTTAGTGAATGATGTTTTCTGGCATGAAAAGTTAAACAGCCATCCTCTCAAAACCTCTAATGTTGGATGATTTGATTAGATTTTGGTGAGTGTGTTGGGCTGTGAACTTTACCATGCCCCCCCCACACTGTGCATATTTTCCAAGGATTTTTTGAATATTTTGAAATCATACACAGACATAAAAGTGGGATTCTTTAAGACTTTAGAAAAATAAAGGAGTAGATTACACTAAGTAATAAATATACTAATACACTAATACAATAGTAAGACTAAGAGTTTTATGTGCACCACATTATTGTCAGGTACTCGTTGGCATGGGGTATTATGTATATTTATTAATATATACTTAACAGCTCTGTTATTTTGCATTGAGCACTCTTTGCTTACACTTAAGGAGATTATATATGTATATATATATATATATATATATATATATATATATATATATATATATATATTTATTTAGTTAGATGATGAGCTTGTGACCCTGGGTTTCACTTTTAGCGATCATTTCAGACAAACTGATTAATATTATTTTTAAAAATTTGGTTTTATGTAGATTGCGTGTATTGGTGTTATTGTGGAAGTGGTGGGGAAATTTCGTTGTTTTGTCATTCATTACTAATATATAAAAAATATATAATATATAAATAATTATACATATATATATTTATATACACTTTTCACACACACACACATATATATATATATATATATATATATATATATATATATATATATATATATATATATATATGAAAAGTGTGTGTGTATTTATACAATTATTTATATATTATACTTTTTTTATTAGGCTCAATATCAGAGATAGAGCTAACATATTTGGTTGGATAGATGTGAGTTTGCGACCCTGGGTTTCACGTTTTCAACATACAAATGCGTATGTATAGACACACAACTTTTATATATATACATATATATGTCAAATCTCATACTGTCCACATATATTTATATCTGTATGAGCCCAGCGGACGAGCAAGTGTGTATATGTATGTGTGTCTGTGCACCTCATTGGGTGTGTGGACATGCATCTATGTTTTAAGATTAGCACGATGACATCATGACGATTGATTCCTAAACTCCCATAATAACACCAATACACGCAATCTATAAAAACCCAAAATTTTAAAAAATTAATCAGTTTGTCTAACGATTGCAAAAGCGTGAAACCCAGGGTCACAATCGCTTGAAGATGAAATGGAACTAATACTTTTAATTTAATTGCAAAATTAAATTCGGGGTTTTTAGCTTCTATTTTTGAAACATGGTTGGAACTGTGTCATTAAAAAAAAAAAACATATTTTAAATCAATTAATTTATAATATTAATGCTCTGTAAATTTACATTGAGCACTATTTTGTAAAATAAAAATATCTATAAGAACACCAGATTTTATATCTTACTGTTCTTTCTTTTTATTTATATATATATATATATATATATATATATATATATATATATGTGTGTGGGTGTGTGTATATATTTAGGCAGCATATCTTCATTCAATCATGTTTGGCTGAATAATCTGTACATATTACATCTATTTATTTACTATTTTAATCCTCTCAAATTCATGGATCAATTTCTTAGTGCTGTTAAAAAACATATTGTAGGATATTACATACAAACATATGGTTTTACATATATGTTTGTATGTAATATCCTATAATAAAGAATTATTGGTCTACTATTGTACTGAGTCCTATTTTTAAATTAATGTTATGTGAATGTTTGAATTTATATTTTATTCATTCTCATTATATATATATATATATATATATATATATATATATATATGAACCTATAGAGCCAGGCAAACCTACCTATGTTTCACCTACTCTTTAGGTTCATAGATTTGCTCTACTTAGTGTATTGAGCACTTTACTTAGTTACTTTTGCTTTACTCGTTTTGGTGTTTTTTTTTCTTTGGACTGAGCTTGGATTCTGGATGATTGTTTTCGCCTCAATTACATGTTCTTAGTTCTTTCTTTTTTTATTCCTTATTTTTCCTTGGCTATTGGGTTTGTTCATTTACAAGAAAAAACAACTAAGTTTTTTTCCAGATGAGTATAATTATATATATATATATATATATATATATATATATATATATATATATATATATATATATATATATAAAATGGGACTCTATATATATATAAAATTGGATAAAGGGACAAATAGGAAACATTTATGAATTTAACATGTTTTGCTTTTTATTTACCTGTTTTATCAGAAAATGAAATAAGGAAGAAGCAAGAAAATTCTGTTATGTTTTATTGGTTGATCAGGCCTCACATGTATTTGTCTGGTCAAGCAGCATTCTTGTGTATACATCATGCGTGTTTGTGTATCACCATTATAATTGGTCTATGTAGGATTTGGTTGATAATAAGTATGTATGGTGGTTGTGTGTGTGGGGGGGGGGAGGGAATGGTGGACATTTTTATTTCTGCCTGGTAGTGATCAAATGTTGATTGGGAGTGATGTTTTGTGTGAGAATGAAAGAATTTAGGTTACACCGGTGGATTGTAGATTCTTTCATTAAGGATTTCATAAATGTCGATTATATATATATATATATTATATTTCTGTTTATACGTTATTTTTAATCGATACAATTTATTATGTTCCGTTTTTAATTAAACAGTATTAATTACATTTACCGGCCTGAATGTTTGAGAATTAATACTGTTCAATTTGAAACAGAACATTTACTTAAATTGTATCTATCAAAATAATGTATAACCAGAAAATATATTAAATAACTGTCGCACTTAATCCATTTCATTCTATGTTATCAATGTTTATTATAAGATTGATTTTGTGAGCTGATATGATCGAACAAGAAAAATCATCAAAGATGGTGTGTTTAAAAACAGTAATTAGGACTTCACTAACTAGATGCTTCGCTGTAGCTAAATGGTAAAGCATGTCAGATCAAATGATGGTTTCTGAATAGGGATACAGGTTTGATTGCAGTCGGAGAATGTATATTTTCTACAACATTTCTCAAACATTCAGGCCAGTAAATGTAATTAATACTGTTTAATTAAAAACAGAGCATTTACTTAAACTACATCTATAAAAATAACAAACAGAAAATATATTAAATTATTGTCGGACTTAATCCATCTCATCATTATTATATATATATATATATATATATATATATATATATATATATATAAATAAATAAATAAACATACATAAATAAATAACGCTTACAAATTCTTGAAGCCATCATAATTAAAAACCAAAAACCCAACATAAATAAAATAGTATTTAATACTGGCAGAAACATCTTAAACATATTTAATAAGTAATCCTCTAAATAAATACCAATCCCCTCCCAATTGCTAATAAATTAATCCGATGACACTTCTTAAATACTCAAATTATCTATAAATTAAAAGAAAATAATAAACAACCTTTTCGAAACCGAAACATACAGCCATGATGACGGTTGACAATAACTGAAAGCGCTCACCAAAGTACCAAGGAACTGGGTCTTCTTTCAAAAACTTAGACCGAAATATAAAAAAAACTTCCAAGAAAAAAAAATGGTTATGAAATGGAAATGTTCAGTAGTCTTTATCAGTACATGCCTCTCTCTCTCTCATATATATATATATATATATATACACACACAAACCAAGAAGTTTAGTGAATTAATAGTTTCCCTGTAGTGTCAAAAAAAATATAATATTTGAGCTTTTAGTGTGTTTCAAAAGTTAAAGGAAAAATATCCATTCATCTCTGAGTTAAAAATAATTTAAGGCATAGAGTGTTATGTGTCAGAAATTAATTCTTTCCAACACAGCATCAGGAAAGCCGACTACATAGTGATGTAATGTACTCTTCTGTTGACAGAGAAAAGAGTTACATACAAAATATACATGGACAAAAAACTGCTGAAAAGATCTTGACAAAATCTGACCACTGGAATTATTTCTTTGAAAGGGCATCTTGATTGAACTGAAAACTTATATACCCACTTCATCTACAAGACTTTTTCCTTTGAAGGCAATTCAAATTTTGTCCGACTTTGGATCCTTAGCTATGATTAATTAATTTTTGTTATGATTTTTTCATCATGTTTCTTTTGTGAAGCTTAGCGAGTCATTATACATTCTTATTAGAAGCAGAGTCCAATAGTGTTATAAAAACCTCAGAGAATTCCAGTAAGATATCTTTAATCATTTCTAAGATACAACAGTTCAAAGCTTAATCTAACAACAGAACAATATGGTTTCAATGATTTGAACAATTTTGCAGTTATAGAATATATATATATATATATATATATATATATATATATATATATATATATATATATATATATATATATGGTTCATACAAGACAACATATTGTTAAAAAAGTGAGGCTCCAGGCTGGTTTGAAATCAAAAGATTTCCTTCTCCATGACTGGTTACCACCTAAGGCTATAGAACCTATATACATATATATCATCTCGAATAAGTTGGAAAATGATCCTGGAATAACATATATATATATATATATATATATATATATATAAAACTTTATTTCATGAGCTTCTGATTTTTAGCTATGATTAATTGAAGATGAACATGTCATTTTCATTTATGATCGATTTCATCACAAGTTTTCTGTTAAGCTTGGAAAGTAATTATACATTCTTATTGCTCGAAGTAGAATCCAATAGTGTTATAAAAACCTTGAAGAATTCCAGTAAGATATCTTTAATCATTTCTAAGTTACAATTATTTAAAGTTTTATCTAACAATTGGGCAATTTTGCTGTTACACCCATATATGCCCACCAAAAAGATTAGAATTATAGTTTTTTCCTGTGGTGTCAAAAAATAAATTTAACTTTTTGGCTATTTAGAAGTAGAAGATAAAATATCCATGTATCATCGATTTAAAAGTAATTCAAGACATCAACTGTAGTATATTATTTGTCAGAAAATAATTAAATTTCTTAGACATCATCAGAAAGACCTACTATATATTGATGTAGTGGGCTCTTCTGGTGATAGAAAAGTTACATAGACAAAACAACAACAAAAAACCACAACAACAAAAACAAAAAAACAAAAATACATGTACACAAGTGGGTGCTGAAATCTACCAAAACTAAAATTAATTTTATTTTTAATTTATTATAATTAGGGCTATGATGCTGTCTAAGTAGTCCACCACTAGCAGTGGTTTACCTACTTCACGCCGCTGGCGAGTATTGTATTTCGTTGATGTTATAAAGATTACCATTTCATTTCCAACCTCCGTTTTGGTTATTCCTCATTCAGTAACCCTTTCTAGGTTGCTATATATATATGTGTGTGTGTGTGTGTGTGTGTGTGTGTGTGTATAACTTTAAACATTTGTTTTGTGGTTGTTTGCATTTGTGAAGTACTCAGTTAATTTTGTCTACTGGTCTGTGTACTTGAGAAAATTTAAATAAAATGTGCCCTTTGGCAGGATTTGAACCCGCATCACTTTTTGCAGGTAGAACCTGCATCTGATCTGATGTGCCTGATAGTGACTAACCTCTTTTCCTCTAACTGTTAGTCTATTCTAATTAAACCCAGATATTAACCTTATGACATTAAACTGGGCTTATATGGAGAATGAAACATATATCAATATAACATATTTCACTTTTATTAAAGCTTCATCAGAGATTGAGAGAAAACAAAAACAGGAATCTTGTTATTTTCAATTATGTTTGTTCAGTTCTCATTGGTCAGTTATGTATCACGTACATTAAAACCATAGATAATTCTGTGCATTTAATTTTGTAAAGATTTTTTTATGTCTAAGTGGGCATTGGATTTCCACTAGGAAGACAAAACCTGCACAATTAGGAATACACATTACCATCCAATGATATCCAATAATAATGCATGTAATATTCACATATTAATATCGTATTATAAAATACAAACATAGCGAATATACATCTTTTCCATTATTTACGTTTATAAGAAGATGTTTAGCTGTTTTTTGATGGGTTCTTTATTGCTATACACATTTATGCAAGGAGTATAGTGTTACTAACGATATTTTTATCTTTCTCTTTTACTTATTTAACTAGAAGATGGGATAAAGAGATAGAGGAAAAGAGGATAGTGAGTAACCACTTTTCCTCTAACCGTTAGTCTATTGTAGTTTGGTCTCTCCAAAATGGAACTCATGATACATGATAAAATCATTTTTAACAGGAAAAATTTGGGGTCCCATGATACAAAACATTGCCTATTATTAAAGTATATATTTATATATATATATATATATATATATATATATATATATATATATATATATATATATCTGGTGTTTGTAAACTTACTGTACATTTTCCTAATCATATTTTTAGATTTCAGATTTCACCCCAATATGGTTTTATTAACAACATTGCTTATAATTTTCATTAATTTGGTCAATCAAAAGGGAACTCTCATGATACATATCTATGTCAGACTATTTATTATCTATATGTATGTATGTATGTAAATCTCCAAAGTTTCACTAAAAATGAGCATACATAATGAAAATAAAATCCTATCTATCTACCTATCTAGAGAGAAAGATAGAAAGAGAGAAAGATAGAAAGATAGAAAGAGAGAGAGAGATAGAGAGAGAGATAGATAGAGAGAGAGATAGATAGAGAGAGAGATAGAGAGATAGATAGATAGAGAGAGAGATAGATAGATAGATAGATAGAGAGATAGAGAGAGAAAGATAGAAGAGAGAGAGAGAGAGAGAGAGATAGAGAGAGAGATAGATAGAGAGAGATAGATAGAGAGAGAGATAGATAGATAGAGAGATAGATAGAGAGAGAGATAGATAGATAGAGAGAGAGATAGATAGAGAGAGAGATAGATAGATATGAATGAAGAGAGAGATTTATGAAACAAGTATAGTGTTACTAACGATACTTTTATCTTTCTCTTTTACTTTTTTAACTTATTTAACTAGAAGATGGGATAAAGAGATAGAGGAAAAGAGGATAGTGACTAACCACTTTTCCTCTAACCGTTAGTCTATTGTAATTTGGTCTCTCCAAAAAGGGACTCGCATGATACATGATAAAATCATTTTTTACTAACGATACTTTTATCATTCTACTTTTTTATTTTTTTAACTTATTTAACTTGAAGATGGGATAAAGAGATAGAGGAAAAGAGATTAGTCCATTTTAATTTGGCCTCTCAAAAAAGGAACTCACATGATAAATGAGGTAAATGATAAAATCATTTTCATAAGTGGAAATTGGGGGGGGGGTTACATAATATGCAAAATTGCATATTACATGAGTATATATGGTAGTTTTTACTTTTTTTTTTTTTGTAAGCAAAGTGAACATTTTTGTTCGTGAATAACAATTATTTTTCCTGATACAAGTTGTAGTATACAACCCAGATATTGGGAGAAGGGACAGATGGATTCATGCCTTTCCTAAGGGTATTTGTGTGTAAGTGAAGACAAAATAGAACAAAAAATGATTGCCTTTCAACTAACGGCAATAAACAATATTTTATTAACATTCCCAACATGCACCATAAAATATTGCTTTGAATTCTTTTTTTTTTTTTGTTGTACTTTATCTTTTTTTATTTCATTGTACTTTCCATAGTCTTAATCTTAAAGTAGGTTTAGCCAAAGGAGATTAAGTTAATCTATTGCCTAATCTCGAGAGGATACAAGTAATATCTATGTGCATAAAATTTAAAGAAATAAAAAATAAAAAATATAAAGAATAAGATTAAAACAAAAAATATGTAAACAAAAAAAATACATTAAAAAAAAAGAAAAATATATGCATAGGGTGCGGAGATAGATAATGTTTATATTTGAAGGGAAAAGTAGGTAACACTCAAGAAAGGCAACTTGCGGAAATTTTAGTCATATGTTAGGAATTACAGATAATATGGATTTCATTTTTTTTTTTATGATATTTAAATTAAAAAAAAAACAAAAAAAAAAACAAAAAACAAAAGTGAAAATGAACAGTAAATAAAAAAATTTGTAAACCTACGTATATATATATATATATATATATATATATATATATAGCGAGAAAAATGAGATCAGAAGATATTAAAAGCTCTTCCCTCACAAAAACTAAATTTGTGGCCAAAATTTTCAATGTGACCCACTTACCTAAGTCTAACCTATTTTGGTTTTTAATCTTGGTTAGGCCAAGAAATTTTCAGCACCCCTTTCATCTATGTAAGCATATATGATGAGAGTATCCACTGTGTATGTGGGTAGGTTTGTTTCCTAGTGTATATAAGTTCATGTATGCATATATATATATATATATATATATATATATTATAAATTTCCTAATATAATACTATGGTTCCCTCACTACACAGGAATTACCATGTTAAAAAAAACAGAAACTAAACTTTAAATTTAATTATAGAATTCAATTTAAAATCTTTATCTCGATTCATTTTCAAACAATTTCTGGAATAACTTATTTTGAAATTTACTGGTTTATATATATATATATATATATATATATATATATATATATATATATATATATACCTGCTAAAACCCTTTGGGAAAGGTATGAATCCTCTTTCCCTCCAGCTATGGGTAAAACAGCAGGACAGACTGGGTTCTATAGCCTTGGATGGCATCTGGTTTAGGAGAAGGACAACTCTGAATTCAAAACCTGCAGAGGATCATTTGGGGACCTTGTGGCACGTAGTGCACCACGTCTCTGTATTCGGCCCTTCAAAAAGTGTGGATGGTCCTGCACGAAACCTTCACCACTATAATCAAATCTCGTGTGCTGTCGGATTTCCTGGGAACTGATCTGCTTGATCCTCGTATGTCGAATTCGATGGAAAAGTCGAGCGAGTGAGTCGAGAAGTATGTATAGGGCAAAAATAATGGTTAGCAAGCTTGTCTCACTAGAATAATTGCAACTGAGCAGTGAGTTCAATTCTCACTGGGTGCCCCCTACTTTTAACCTTGTGCCACCTGTAAGCTATGCTTGGAATATATATATATATATATATATATATATATATATATATTCGAAAATTATAACATAAATATATTATAAAATCACTACAAAAATAGCCAACACTTCTGGTCCCTACAACCACTGCCCCATGGACAATGCCTAAAGCATTAGTTGAAAGTGCACAGGAAATCTAACATGATAGGAAATCTCTTGATATACGTTGTCCTTAAGAAGAAAAATTCTAAGGAAACAAGGAAAACTTCCGAAAAAAAAAAAAAAAAAAAAAAAAAAAAAAAAAAAAGATTTGTGTTCAAGTACAAACCTTGTTCAAATATGAAGACTGTCACCGCTCAGCATTAACCGAAGTTATCATGTTTATATTTACATGTGCTCTATCCCTGAGATTGAGTACTTTTACCCATAAATATATATTTTTGCCATTATACATAGTCACTGACGATTATGAGAGTGTGAAAGTTGAGTAGTGACTTAAGCTGCCAGTCAGTGTTGGGAATTTTTTTTTTTTTTTGGTTGGTCTAGATAGTATAGGTGTGGAGCACTTTAATTTACTGCATAGGTAGAGGTTTGTCTTTTATCAGGTTTTTTTTCTTGTCTAAGAATTTGCCATTTGGCAAGTAATCTGTCACACCAACATTGTTGGTTTTCTTTTTTCTTTTAACGTTAACATTTAAGCAAGAAATTAATTATATATATATATATATATATACATATACATATATATATATATGTAGAGTAACCATCATCAGCATGAAAAGCTAAATCAGTGCACAGAGTTCAAATTCCAGTTTCACCAACTCGTTTGCGGGTTTTATCACAGCATTTTGGGAAGAACCTCCTCAATGGCAGTGAATGCTGGGCAATCTCTTTACGGATGAGGAGACTTCAGATGAATATTTATCCATAGGCTGAAGTATAAACCTAACTAGGGTCTTATCAAACCCTATAAATTGTACCTCTCCAATTTCATTACGGCCAACGTTTCTTATTCTTATTAACAAAAATGGTTTTAAAACATAGAATAATATTATTCTAATTTAGTTTTATGATAATTCTTATTTTACATTTGTAAATATTGTTAGGTACATATGATTGTATTTGACATCCTTATGGGGTTGCAGTTGCTGAATTGCAAGTGTCAAATAGTTGTATGTTTGTGGTGAGTAGACATTTCGCAACTGAAATTGCCCTATAAAACAATTTTTGAAAGATTTTTTTTGTAGCACACCTAATTTTACTTATTATTTTGTAATACAATACATGGGGAATTACATTAATAAAATCAGTGGAATATGTAGAAGCAACTAATAAATCGTGTGAACTACTATGACTTATGACCTGCAAACGATTTTTTTCTTTTTTCACAAAGTCTTGTGATTGCTTACTTGATTGTATATTGATATCGTAAAATTTCACGTGTCTAATCTGAACTTTGTTTTGCAAACTATATTACAAACTGTGTGTGAAAAATCAAAAGAAATTAGTTGCCTTGTAGTCAGTTGGATTCTGATTCAATCAAAGTATTGCTTCTTACTCACTACTGGCACTGCTAATTTATATGGATAACATGCCAAGATAATCAATAAATAAATCTCGCTGGTTTATTAAATTTAGTTAAATTGATTTGATAAAGCTAAATGACAAAACAATAAAATTATGTTGCCACTCTTAGAGTACGCACTCCTAAAAATCCTCAGAAAGCACTATAGGAGAATTCAAGCTGAGAAGAAAAAAAAAAAAACAACAAAAAAACCAAAGTAAATTTAAAAAACCACCAGATGCAACATACACTTTACAGATTGCTAAAAGAATATATGGGCCAAGAGGGTGTGCTAAAACAAAAAAAACAAAAAAACAACAAAAATGAAAATGGGAGCTTTGAAAAGATACACAGAGATATGATTAAGTAAGTACGTCAATGAAACAGAACCCTTTCAGAATGCTAACTTGCGGATATACGCAGGCGAGTCCTTTTCAATAAGGAGATATTTTCTCCAAGAGAACGTTTTTAAAAAGGATGAAAGGAAGGGAAAACAAAAACATCCCAATAAACAGAAAACCATTAGAATAGAAAAACAAATAAATCTGAGATAGAAAAAGATAATCCCCTTATCTTGAATTTTAAAGAAAATAACAAGCAAAAAAATGAAATATGTGTATGCGTGTGTAAGATAAAGAGTGGGAAAGACAGCTGATGTGTGATTATATACAGACTTCAAGTGTGTGTGTGTGTGTATATATATATATATATATATATATATATATATATATATATATATATTCCCACAAATACATGAGGGAAAGTCAAAAATTATCCACGCTCTTGTCTAAAGATACGTTATGGTGAAAGTGTAGATAATTTTTGACTTATTCTCATGGGTGTGTTTATGTATATATCATCATTGACATTGCAGTCTTAGAAGACCATTGATTTTTCATGCTCAAGTATCAGACATAAAGCATCATATGTGGTCTGCAAAAATCCACCGCGTGAGAGGCAGACTGAACCACAGATGTTGCATGTACCAGCTCATCCCAATAGTGTTGAAGTAGTGGTGCCCTTCAACTGTTTGAACTTCTTCCTTGTTCTTGTAGCATCTGTGATGAGCCAGTGGGTCTTGTAAGTCAGTAGCACACTTAGGATTGACTGCTGACATTGAAATAAATACGGATCTGTGGGTAAAGTAACCATCATCAGCATGAAAAGCTAAATCAGTGCACAGAATTCAAATTCCAGTTTCACCAACTCTGCGGGTTTTAACACAGCATTTTAGGAAGATCCTCCTTAATGGCAGTGAATGCTGGGCAATCTCTTTACGGATGAGGAGACTTCAGATAACAGATGAATATTTTTCTATAGGCTGAAATATAAACCTGACTAAGGTTTATCCATAGGCTCAAGTATAAAAAACCGACCAATGTCTATCCATAGGCTCAAGTATAAAAACCGACCAATGTCTATCCATAGGCTCAAGTATAAAAACCGACCAATGTCTATCCATAGGCTCAAGTATAAAAACCGACCAATGTCTATCCATAGGCTCAAGTATAAAAACCGACCAATGTTTACCTACAAGCTCAAGTATAAACCCAACTCGTTTTTATTTATGGGCTCAAGTATAAACCTGAGAAACATTTACATATAGACTTAAGTATAAACCTGATCAATATTCACCTATAGGCTCAAGTATAAATTCAACCAATGTTTAACTATAGGCTCAAGTATAAACCTGACCGATGCTTAGCTGTCCACTCAAATATAATAAAGACATATTTTGACATTAAAAAGCCAACGATGGTTGATATATCATAAAATCGACTAAACTGAACCACACCAAATAAACACTACTGCTTGAAAGGAACAACATAGACTATTCATCAAAACATGATTGAAATAGAAGCAGTTTTTTTTTTTGTTTTTTTTTCTGTTTATCAATTTATTCATTCAATTTCAGCAGGCTTTACCAAGGAATAATGAAGCAGACATTCAGCCTAATACTGAAGACGGAAGATAGTGAAGCGTTCACTTATTGAGAGAGCGAAAGGAAAGACGCAAAGCTGTTCATGTGGCAAAATGAGGCAATAGAGTAGAGAATTTTAAAAAAGAGCAGCTTTTGATGAAAGTAAATACGTGCCAACATAAGTCAAGTCAAAATGATATAGTCATTAGTCTCAGGAGAGAAGCCGGAGTTCTTAACACGCCTATATATATATATATATATATATATATATATATATATATATATATATATATGTGTGTGTGTGTTTGCATGAGGTGACTGATAAATGCCTAATTAGATTAGACGGCAACAGAGATGTGCAGACAGCAATTTTGGGTAAAAAACTGAGCATGTAAAAAAATATAACTACTGGGTGTGTAAGAAGATGCTACAAAGCTGGGATGTGTCCACTGTACACCGACATGTCAAAAATGACAGGGTAGGTACAGAGTAACATTCAGGAGCCTCACTAGCCTGGTAGAATTCAAAATGTACTAACAACTCCATGTATATCTGAAGGCCACTGGAGAGACATTAAACCATCAATAGCTATTATACAAGATCATACGTGTGAATAGACGTCTCCCTTGTAAATGCTTGACCGGGCTCATATCAGATGAAGCTGATGGCGAACGAATTTGTTGGGAATCTCCAGAACGTTCTTCATCCTAATTCTTGGCAACAATTTGTCATATGCTAGAATACCCCATTAATTTTTATTCATACTTATGTTAACCCAATACAATGCACAAGAGCCACTCAAGGTAGAGGGTTGCTGAATGATGTGTGAAATAAGAATCAGTATATAAGTAAGGAGGATAGGGAATGATTGAACCTTGACTTGAGGAGGATTGTAGTATTCAGGAAAGCATCCATGTGGGAGTCTGTTCCACAGTCGTAGCTCTTGGCAGGAGTGGGGGGGTCAATGGGTAGAATTCCTTTTTACAATTGAAATACAGTGAGAATGGGGGTGATTCAGCTACGTGGATGAAGCATGGTGGGTCACAGCTGTAAAGGTCTGAATTGTTGAAACTAATGAATGAAGATGGTCCAAGTGTTTGCCATAGAAATAATGACAGACTAGTGACAGGCTTGTGACATTGTGCCTGTGGGAATGAGGCTGCAAAGTGAAGAATAAGACCCCCACCCAACCATGTAAATGATTTTGAACTCTGTCAAATCTGGAAAGTGAGGATTGGGCAGCTATAGACCAGATATGATAGCTATACTCCATTTTTTTTTTTCTTTCTTTGTCCGATCTGTCTCTCGTAAAGATAAAATGCTACAAAAGGAATCGGCTACTTTCTGGTGCAATACAAGGAGCTAACAGTTCTCCCAGCACCAGAGAATCTAAGAATTAGTGTAAATGGTTATGAAACCTTGCAACATTGCAGTCATTGATCAATGATGCATTTCAATAGACCACATCCTATATGAATGCAAAGGACAACATTAGGTAATCACGAGCTAGAATAGTACGCATTTTTTTTTTCTTTCTTTTAAATTGGTATCACCCCATGCAAGGCAATAAAGCCACTAAAACACAAGGGGTTACAGGGTGGGAAGAATTAGAAAAAGAAACAATGATGAGCAGAAAAAGAAGAGAGTAATTAGAAGGACTGTAGATAGCGATTGACATTGCATTTAAACTTTTGCAGATTAAAATTGGTTGGGATGCATAGAGCCAGAAGGGAGTCCCATAACAAGAAATTCAAGAGAAGAAACTTAGCATAAAATTTACAGCCAGCTCAACCGTAAATTGAGAACTCCATGACGGTCTAGCACTGGCACCTAAATTCAAAAATTCTAGGAACGATAATGAAGAGCTCATCCCAAAAATTACCATGAAAGTATTTATAGAAAAGACAGACAGGCAACCTTACAGTGGCTGGGAAGTGACTGAAGACGAGCTGCCAAATCAGGACCAATAATATTGCTGATTCTTCTTTGGATCTTACTACAGTGTCATGAGGTCAGCACCACACACAAAAATCAGTCCCAAATAACTGGAACATATCAAATGATGCTAGTCCTCTAGGGTCCAATTAGCAACATTCAAGAGTTTAGAGATTTGACGCACACAGAGTTTTGGCATGTAGCAAGATATTTGTTGATTAACAAGTAAATTTTGCAATTCTTTTTTATCGTGAATCGAGTCAATTTTTTTCAGAAGAAACGGCTTTAAATTTTTTGTTTTTATCTAATTTCTTAACCAGTCTTTTTCATCTTATGTCTCTTTATGTGCATTAATAGCTTCAAGTCGTTTGAATTTTCTTTTAGATAAAACGTCGCTATTAAATTCTTGGCTAGTTCAACTCATTTTGGTCAATATTTGATTTTAAAGCCACGACTGTTTAACACTAACATTATTTTTTTTTTTTAAATTCTGTTGAGTGTCTATCTGTCCTTCTAAACAGAAAAAAAAAGTAAAAAACCCTGATAGTGGAACCAGGTTTAGCCATTGATGACCTAACTTTGTAGTCGGTAGCACTGGATTACATGGTACAAATAACACTTGACCTAAAAGAAAATGGTGTTAATAGTAGTACCTATTCTCATCTCTAATGGTAATATTAGCTGTTTCCTTATAAGGAAACATTTAGTATTCATTGACAGAGCTTGTTTCAAAAAATATGCTGAATCACTGAGTAAAGGTCTAGACTAGTGGAAGTAAGGATTGGAACTCATCTGAACATTTGCCGTGGAAATAGCAATAGATTAGCAAACGGCTTGCAGTATCGCTTAAGCTGTAAAGGACTGGAATGGTGGAGTCACCCCTTGATAGAAATCAGGTGGGATCTTGATAAAAATAAGCCATGTACAGATTTTTTTGTTGAAAGGCAAAAGAAATGTGGCTCCCTTTTTTCCTGCTATGGTTTTTGTCTTTTATAAGTTTCAACAGCTTGATGTCAGGGTGGGGATAGAGAGATTATCTAAAGGGTCTTTTCAGTGTGGCAAGCTCCCTGTTACTTATCCTTCGGTGGTTTATGTCAGGGGTAGAGGGTGTGACTTTTTTTTTCCCCTTTCTTCAAACAGGGGGAGTGAATTTTTCTAGGTTTAAGATAAGACTTATGTTCAGTCATGAGTTTATCTCTTGAATTATTCAGTTGCATTTCAATTCTGTACTGGAAATTTTCTTCACTAAAGGCTGTCAAAAATATCAAACATTTTTTCTGACTAAATTCATTTCTATAGTAAAATTATTTACTGTGTATTTCTCAAAGAATAATTAAAAAAGGAAAAAAAAAATTAGTAATGCATTTCTATTATACATATAATAGCCCTATTCTATCAGTAATGCTTGCATTCATTCCTGACCACTGACAATCCCTTTCTTCCTGATTTTCAATGCATTCCTATAGTAAAATCATTAGCAATGCATTTCCATTATACATATAATAGCCCTATTCTATCAGTAATGCTAGCATTCATTCCTGACCACTGACAATCCCTTTCTTCCTTATTTTCAATGCATTCCTATAGTAAAATCATTAGCAATGCATTTCCATTATACATATAATAGCCCTATTCTATCAGTAATGCTTGCATTCATTCCTGACCACTGACAATCCCTTTCTGATTTTCAATGCATTCCTATAGTAAAATACTAGCAATGCATTTACAGTATATCAGAGGGAACACCCAATGTGCCACAAGACGCACATACACATTGCATGACAGTGAGCGTTTGCAGAGAGAGCAAAGATGGCAGAAAAAAGTATGGAATTAATCAAGCGAAATAATTCTTTATTTCAGAGTTCCCTAGCAAAAGAGGTCAGTCTTAAAGAAAAAGAAAAAGGAAGAACATCTAGCCTCTGATAGATTTCAGGAGTCAGTCAATGCGCTCAAGTCGTAGGCAAACAAAGAATTTACCAAATTTTCAAATAACATCCCACCGGGGTTGAGAAATCAATGGAAAGGAAGAAAGTAAATAGGATAGAGAGAGGCGCCGTTTATTGGCTCAACACAGAGAAGTGATCTTATGGAAGGTTTCTCTGTTAAGATACGACAAACAAGTGGATTAATAAGAGAATATAGAAGATTACGGAGAACTGTCAGAACGTGAAGACCTTTATCCTGCGATCAGTGAATAGGATACCAACTTTCAAAACACAGACATGACGGAGAGAAAATTTGGTTGGGGAGAGTGAGAGAGAGAGAGAGAGAAAGAGTGGGTGTATGTGTGTGTGTGTGTGTGTGTGTGTGTGTGTGTGTACAGCAATATAGATGTATAAGCCTGTATGTATGTCTTTCCTACAACAATTTTATACAGATATAGGAAACACATACAGAAGAATGTGGGGAGATTATGTGTGTCCATATAATCTTTATTTCTTACTCCTTTTCTTTACGTTCATGTATCGCATGCTTCATTCAGTATTGCTATTTTGTTGAGTGCAACCTTAAGCCTTGAGTGGCTCTTGGGCCTTGTTGTGAGTGAACATTAGTATAAATACACATACAGAAAAATGTATATCTCTCTCACACACAGTCCTTTCATCTGTATTTGTCCCCTGTTCAACATTGCACTCAATATCTCCTTGGAAACATACCAACTTAAAGTTTCTTTCCACACATACACACACATTATATATATATATATATATATATATATATATATATGTGTGTGTGTGTAAACATCCGTAGGTATATAATCCAAGTGAATCCTAATAATATAATATATTAAAACTGATCCACAAAGAGAGCCTGACGTATTTATTAAAATAGAGCAGATATAAATTGCATACACAGGATTTTAAAACTAGTAAGGTGAAATAATCATCACCATGAATTAGTTTTAAATTCCTGTATATATATATATATATATATATATATATATATATATATATATATATATACACACACACACACACACAAATTAAGTTGTATGGATTTGAGTTTGCAACCCTGGGTTTCACATTTTGCAATCATCAGGCAAACAGGTTTATTTTTTAAAATTGGATCTCTTTTTGCTTGTTTGGTGGTGGGAGGCAGGTATATGTGTGTGTGTGTATATATATATATATATATATATATATATATATGCACACACAGACTCATTTATTCTATATCCATGTGCAAATTACTGTTTATCTATATACCACATAGTCTACTATTATATATGTAGATAAAATTTTGAGGAATGGATTTTTCATTTATTAATAGAACATTTTACTACTTAAAGATTATTTTTAGGTGATACCCATATTTGAGTAGATGCTTTGTTTATTTATTAAGATTTAGCACTCATCATCATGTTTAAATAAATCTTCCACTTATACTGTAGATGGAATCCTCTTAAAATACAGTGTTTTATATATTAGTTCTACATATTTGAAGTTGCAATTTGAGTCAAGAATGTTTTAGGTGTTGCCATAGAAGGATATGACTACACAACCAAAAAATTCAAATTCAACTTACATTGGCAGGATTAACATTTTGCTTTGTAAAAATAGTCATCTAAAGACTGCTAAAAGCTAAACAGTATATTATTATTATTATTAAATCTAAGGTGCTTTCACCACTAGGCTATTGTGAACCAGACAGCCAAGCAAACCCCAAATGGTGATTTTAAACACAGACATTTCTTGATTTTCAAAACAAACATCTCTGCTTGGTTTTCGTAGCCTAACATAAAGAAAACAATTTTTAAGAATGGATTTTTCATTTAATAATCCTACTACTGTAGCTGAGAGGTCAATTCGAATCTGGCCAGACTAGCCATATTTTTCTAATAAGATTTCTCGAATATTCAAGCCAGTAGATGAAAATAAATATACTGTTTAAAAAATAAATGGAGCATCTCCTCAAATATGGGTGACCACCAAAAATTAACGTTTAAGTAATAAAATATGTCAGATTAATAAACAAAGTTACACAAGGCTCATAATGAGAAGTCAATACTTTTCTAGAATTGACCAATGAGGAAAAAAAAATACAAATAAATAAATAAGGATACCTGTCCAAAGATGCGTTAAACTGTTGGGAAAAAAACTGGGAGATGGACAAAGATTAAAGATGGATTAAGATGGACAGAGATTAAAGAGAGTTGGAGAGGGATTAAATATTGAAATACTGATTAAAAAATTGAAATATTTTAACAGGCCGTTAAAATCCGTCTGATATTTTAAAAATTCAAATCACTCCAAACTGGTGTTAAGATGACGCACTACTCACACAGATACATGATTTTGATTGCTACACGTGTTCATCGTGGTTGGGCATTTGTCCAAACAGACATTTGGCCTATGGACTCAGGTTCACCCCACATAAAAATCGGCCTTGTACCACATTCTACCTTATGGGGAGGTTGGTAAATGCCAACCTGTTGGAATCAGTCAAGGAGAATTTCTAATGACGTCATGGTGAGTAGCCTAAGTGAAATATAATATTATAACTGGAAGGACAGCGTTATAACGAAATGAAAAAAAAAAAAAAAATAGTAGAATAAGAAATTGATTTTGGGAAAGAAAACTAAGAAATCTAGAAAAAGAAAATTGAAAGAAAAATACCAATAAAAGAAAGAGAAAAAAGTAAATTTAAAAAAAAACTTAAAAAAACACTTAAAAAAAAAAAAACTTAAAAAAGAAGAGAGAGAGAGGTATAAAAGGAAACAAGAAGGAAACTGGTTTCAAATGAAAAGAAAAAAGAAAAAGAAGAAAATACGGCTAGACACTTGACCAACAGACATTTCACCAAAAAAGTACAAATAAAGAATAACAAGTATTTTAATTCACAGTACAATCACCATTGAATTTCAAGTGATTAAATTACTAAATCTAAAATTAAAAGTTTTCTTATTTCAATATTTGTTGAAATTAGTATTTTTAAAAATATTTGACTGTATTTGGGTAAAAAGCAGCATTTAATTATTTAAATTTGTATTTAACAGTAAGAGAAAAGTCCGTACCTCCCTTTTAAGATCATGATC
>CAHIKZ030001849.1:200000-210000 GCA_903632075.3 Acanthosepion pharaonis
TGGAATCATATTTTTAAATAAATTATATATATATATATATATATATATATAATGTCAGCTGATGAGTATGCTGTATGTGAATTTTAATTTCTTTGGGTTGTAAATTCTTAAGATCAAGTCAACAAGGTATAGTAAAATTGTCGAAAAGGCATGATCCCAGGGCAGTTGGTAGGAAGCCTGAAGAAAAGACCTAATTTTAAATGGAGGGGGGATAAAAGAGGGTGATAATTTCATCTCAGTTTTTATTTGTATTTACATATTCATTTATATTAAGGTTGTTGAAAACCCTCATTATCTAATTTCCGTAACAACAGATCTGCTTAACTGGGATCATGTTCTGTCTTGTTCGTGTAGACGTTGAAATAAAATCCTTTTCCATCAGTAAAAGCACTCATTACCAAAATCAGAAATCTTAAAACTGAAACAACAAAAAAAAATAAAACTGAAACAAACATTATGGCATTGAAGCACTTTTACATTACGACAATATAACGTACGTGATGATATTCTGCTGAAATTCTTCACTAGGCAGAAAATGTTTTTCAACTTTTAGCATTCTGTAGGTGACTATTTTTGCCAACAAAAATGTTTATCCTGCCAATGTTAAATTTGAACTCCTTGTTTGGGTAGCTATATCCTTCTATGGCAACACCTAAAACAATCTTGACTGAAATTGAGATCCAGGCTACTGCAATTTCAAATATGTAGAACTAGTATATAAAACACAATATTCTGAAGAGATTCCATATACAGAAAGTAATATTTATATTTAAATTAAAATTTAAGTTCTTTAATCTTAATATTGATCTGAAATATGGTCGACTCAACAAATATTATATTCAATGGATCCAGACAAGTGTTTTACTGTATGTAGACATGAAAAGTTATCTTCTTCAAGTATGGCATTTAACAAAACATGCATTAAAGAAGGCCTACTGCCAAAACATCCATTGCATGTAGGAGTATGCAGAAAATAACTTCAAAAAGAAACTGTGGTCGTTTTGAACTTGTTTATTTAAATCATGGCAAGCGTTCAAATGACAATTTTACCCTTTTTGTTTTTTTAAACCCCCTTTGGGCAAAAACGAAGCACAGATTTTGCCAAAATGTATTTTACTATCGAATATGATCTTAAGATTTCCTGGCATGTACTCCCACGACAAACCAGTCACCTCAGATAACATCATCAATGGTTCAATGTCAAACTGCAATGACTGTGCAGCAAAACTTTTTAATATTGTCATTGTCTTGGCTTATTCGAAGGCCAGCTGCCTCATGCTGGCATTCAAGTGACATTTTTGCCACACTTGAAACAGAAAATAACGCCCACTTATACACCAGTATTTTATCGGAAGCTGCTTCATGTGAACTATGAACTGGAGCTGCCAAAAATCAAACAAAAACCTAAACGTTGAGGATGTGCTTTAACGGAGGATAAAAAACACAGCACCAATATTCAAAGGTGCATTGAAATAGCAAAAGATGCCTTCACAAAGCTAAGCAATGTATTAAGAAACAGAAAAATACTGTTAGAAACAAAGAAAAGCGCACTGAACTGTTATGTAATATCAGTCCTCCTATATGACAGTGAATGCTGGACAATATCCTCACAGATTAAGAAGAGACTTGAAGCAATTGAAACAAAGAAAAGAGCACTGTACTGTTATGTAATATCAGTCTTCTTATATAGCAGTAAATGCTGAGCAATCTCCTCACGGATCCCAAAAATTTTTTTAAGAGACTTCCCAAATGTCATTGCAAAGACTAGCATATATATATATCATATAGATAGATATTACTTATTAGAATCAATATCAGAGACAGAGCTAATATATTTGGTTGGATGATGTGTGAGTTTGTGGCCCTGGGTTTCACGCTTTAGCGATCATCAGAAACCTAGGGTCACAAACTTACATCAATCCGTGTGTGTGTGTGTGTGTGTGTGTGTGTATATATATACATATATATAATTTTTTTTTCTTTCAGGTTTATTTAAAGTCAATTTTAGATGTAGTTATTTACTTTAAAAATTACTCATAACCATAAAAGTTTTTAAAAATATGCTCCTGCCCCCACTCTCAAAGGTTTTCACTAATTCCTTTTTTTTTTTAAGAAATCAGAAGTCAGAAATGTAGTTTTAGTTTTATCATCTAAATTTCTCTCTTTCTGACACACACATTATATATATATATCTCTGAATTATGATCCCTTGAAAAATGGAAACAAAGACTTGAGGGTGGGGGCAAAGTATATTTCAAAAACTGTGGCAAGTATCAGTAATTCTTAAGCTAAATAGCTACATTTAAAATTACTTTAAAAAATGTGTGTGTATATATATATATATATATATATATATATACACACACACACTTACACACATTTAATTGAATATGACAGAAGGTACTTTTTTTTATACAATTTCTCATGCAATCTAATAATTTTTTTTTTTTTTGGTTGATAAATTATAAAAACTGTCCGAATGTTTTTTTTTATCCAAGCGTTTTTGGCTATACATTTAGCCATTTTCAAGGATTAAATATTTTAACTGTGAAATAGTTTGTTGCATGTATGTTTTATAAAATGCTCAGAAAAAAACATTGATTTTGGCATTTTTTTATAATTTATCATCAAAAAAAAAAAAAAATTTATTAGATCCCTGATGAGAAATTGTATAAAAAACTATGGAGCATTATCTTTACAGGCTCGAGAAAGCAGTTGAGCAACATGCTCCATAAGTTTTCTATGGGGTTGAGGTCAGGAGATTGGGGTGGCCATGTCATAACACTCACCTGCTTCTCATCAAAGTATTCCTTCATCAATTTTGATTTGTGACAGGGAGCATTATCCTGCATAAAAATGAGCTTGGTGGGGTAGATTTGCACCCTTTCAGCAGAAGGAGCAGACAAGACTCTAAAATTTCTTTGTACTGCTCGCTCCTGAGGATCTTTTCAATAGGTTTTAAGAAACCAGTTCCATGAAAAGAAAAGCATCCCCAGAACATTATACTGAACGGATGCTTGACAGTACTTACTGCTAAATTCAAAGAGCTTTCAAAGCTTCTTCAGATTTTAGATCGCTTATCCTTTGAATTTAGCTCAACTTTCATTGCATTGGAGAAGAGAACATTTTATAAAAAAAAAAAATCAGGTGAGTCACTTTTATCGAACAGCACTGTATATTTCAAAATAAATAAATAGATAAAAGATCACTATGATACGTCATTGATGTTTGTGAAACCAATAATAGAAATGGATAAAATCTACAAAAGACAATAAGAACTTGCAGATTCTTCCTTCCTGATATTAATTCTTTGATTTTTACCTACAACATAGCAACATAGTGATCTGCACCATTCCAGTCTAACAGATTTAAAGAACCCAGCCACATTCTGAAATTATCATTTTGGTTTTGGTTGTTTAACATTGAAAAAAGACAACAAAAAAAAAAAGTTATTTTTTTATATATATATATATATATATATATATATATATATAACTTTTACTCCTTAGGGAAAAAAATAAATAAATAAATTAACGTCTTTCACTTCAAAAAGATTTTAAAATTTGATCATTGCGTTAAATCTGTTAAAATCATTTTTTTTTCTTATCTGATTGACAGAAAAGTGAAAATAATTGAACTTTTTAAAAAGATTTTTTAACTGAAACATTTTGATCAAATCTCAAAGACTTTTGTTTTTTTTTAAAATTTTAGGCAAAATTTCATCCCCTCCCCAGTTTCAACATCTTTCATTCAAATTTTGATTTTTAAGACCTATTATCTTTAATAAAAAAAAAAAAAAAAAAAAAAAAAAATTACTAATTTTATTTTTGATTAAATTCAGCTGCAATCAAAGGACATTGAATTTTGGGATGGATTTTCTTCCAGTAAAACTTCATTTTTTTTTTTCTACACCTGAACTTTTAAATTATAATTAGTTTTTTTTTTTTTAAATACGATTTCAAACATTTCCAAGCTGAAAAATAAATGCATTACTTTCACAATTAGCAATTAAATTATTTAATTATCTTCCTTCAGAAGTTCTTCACCTGAATTGGAATGTTGGTTTGTTTCCCTTGACCTTTTGCGACTTCAATCTGTCCTTGAGTATCAGATTTTCGGGCGTTCCTCATTATGTGTCCTAGAAACATCAATTGTCTGCAATAAAAATTTTTCATCTTTAAAAGAAAAAAAAAATTGCTATAAAGGAGGACAGATAGGCAATGATTTTTAAAATTTTTTCCTTGTTTTTAGCAAAGATTTTCTATTTCTTAGTACTCTGCTTAGCTTCTGGAAGCCATTTTTGCTATTCTTTTGGATTTCAAAAAATTCTATTTCAGTTTAAAAAGAAAAATTTTAGTAAAAAATTTAAAATATATTTACAATATCAGGTGAGGTAAATAAAAAAGAGGTAATATGAGAGACAGTGACTTAAGAGAAAAATAACAGTATCAGGTGGTGGGGAAGTAAAAATTTTAAGCGCAGAAGAGATGTGATTTTTTTTTTTTTTAATGGTAAAATGTCACGTGATCGGAAAGAAACAAGTGTATTCATTGCCGTCGAATCACAAAAAATGAAAAGGAAAAAGCAGACACGTATATAACATTGTGATGAGAGAAAGGAAAAAGAAAGTCAAAAGGAAGAAATGAAAGAAAAAGACAAATATAAGGTAGAGAGAGAAGAAAAGAGAGAATTTAGAGAGAGAGAAAAAAGAGAGAGAAGAGGAAAAGAAGAGAGAGAGAGAGAAAGAAGTAGAGAGAAGAGTTCAAAAGAAGAGAGACCAGAGAGAAAAGAAAAGCATTATAAAAGAAGAGAGAGAAAGAAGAGAGAAAACCAACTAAAAGAGAAGAGAGAGAAAGAAGAGAGAGAAAGAGAAAAGCAAGAGAAAGAGTAGAAAGAAGAGAGATCTCTCTATATTTCTGTGATGAGAGAGAGAGAGACTATTTAAGAGAGAGACTAGAGAGAAGAGAAGAAAATAAGATTACAGAGAGAGAAGAGAAGAAAAGAGAGAGTATCTGTCTATAGAGAGAGAGGAGAGAGAAACTATTTAAATTAGAGAGACTATTGTCCTCATCTTTGAAGAAGAATAGAGAGAGAAAGAAGAGAGAGAAGTAGAGAAGAAGAGAGAGAAAGAAGAGAGAGAAGAAAAGAGAGAAGAGAGAGAATTAAGAGAAGAGAGTCCTCAAGAGAGAGAAGAAAAGAGAGAGAATTAAGAAGAGAGAGAAGAGAGTTGTACGAGAGAGAAGAAAAGAGAGAGAAGAAAAGAGAGAAAAAAAAGAACCCTTTAGAGAAAAAAGAGAGAGAAGAAAAAAGAGAGAGAAAAAAAAGAGAGAGTTTGAAAAAAGAGAGAGAAAAAAAAAAAGAGAGAGAAAAAAAAAGAAACTGCCTTAACCGGAGAAAGAGAGACAAAAAGAAAAGAAGAGAGAGAAAAAAAGAAAGAGAGAGAGAAAAAAAGAAAGAGAAGAGAGAGAGAAAAAAAGAAAGAGAAGAGAGAGAGAAAAAAAGAAAGAGAAGAGAGAGAGAAAAAAAGAAAGAGAAGAGAGAGAGAAAAAAAGAAAGAGAGAGAGAGAGAAAAAAAAAAAAGAGAAAGAAAGAAAAAAGAAAAGAGAAGAGAAAAAAACGATTTAGAAAGAAAGAGAAAAAGAAATGAAGAAAAAAGATGAACGGAAAGGAAGGAAAATAATGAAAAAGAAACGAACATTTTCAAGGAAATTGAAGAGTTTTACGATTTGTGGGTCGGACATTTTGGTAGTGAAAAGTTAGAGGGTTTCTTTTAATCATAAAATTTGTTTAATACATTTACAATGACACTTTGGTAAGAATCCAGATTCTTCAATTTGAAGGGATTTTTTTTTTTATAGGAATACAGAACATTCTTCTTGAATGTCAACAAGACCAGAGGGATTACTTTCTTAAAGTGTTAAAACAAAAGAAAATCTTAAAAAAAAAATCTCATACACTATTGACTTGTCATAATCGATATCAACATCTTTATTGGAAATAAAGTTGACATTTGACAAGAACACACGAACACAAATAACTATAGATTAATGAAACATTTATCTCGTAAAATCAAATGCTTAAGCTTTTTTTTCAAAACTTGTTTGAAAATAACGAAATTTCATGGTCTGATAAAGAGAACATTCACACATGTCATAAAAGCCATTACTCGCCGTTTACAGGAGAATAGGAAATACTGGCGTATAGGACTAAGCTTAAGGAAACCGTGAGCCACCATCAGTAAAATAATCAATTATTGTTTGGATTAAATTGTTCTAAAATAAAATTAACAGATGTAGAAAACAGACTTTTTTTTTTTTCTAAAATTGTAGTGATCATGACCTGTTACAAAGTCCTATTATTTGTTCGTTTTAGGGCCGTATTTGGAAAAATAATGAATTAAAAGACTGTCTTAGCGTTGGATACCTTACCATTGTTTTGAATGATGGTGGTGATCATGGAGAATCACAAAACTAAACTTTGAAAATGCTCCCAAATAAATGAAAAACAAATATGTCGAGAGGGATAAAATATTTTGAAAAATATATTTATAAATACTAAATGCAGCAAAGTGTTTGGAGAAGGAAATACAGTAGAAAAGACATTTGAATCCTCACATCCGAATGTCTCACAACTAGAACCTTTCAAATAGAAAATAAAATATAAACTATTTTCATATCTGGAATCCATCACATATGAGCGATAATATATTAAAAGTTTATTGAAATTAATTAAATTAATTAGTTTTTTTTTTATTAAATAAATTTTTAAAAATTTTAACTGATAGCAGTCGATAAATTCGGACAATTAAATGTCGAATTCCTTAAATGGATATTTATTAATATTGCCATCATGAAGATTTCCAGATAAGAATCCCAAAATTTTTTAATTTTTTTCAAGCAAGACAGTAACGTTCTCACTGTTGGGTCTTTAAAAAATATGATAAATAAAATATATATATATATTTATATATATTTTTTATATATAAATGTTAGGGATTTATAATTACATTAGAATCCCTCACATCCGGAATCCCTCATATCCGGACATGATTTTGATGTGTATATTTGAACTATTTGGGTAATATTTAACCGATTTGAAATTTGTTTTTCAGGAAATTTACTTTGGATAATTCCTTATGCTTATTTCACCCTAATGGCTTGTATTGGTGCAAAAGTTGATGGGTATAAGAAGAAAAGTACAACTTTGGAGTTATCGCAAAAAGGTATAAATTTTTAAACAGACTAGACACTGGTGAAAGTTTATGATAACTAATGGCTGAGTTCAACATAGGAAAGTCAACATTGTATGATATAAAATCTTCCAAAGAAACTATTCTCCAGCGTTCACACTGTCACAATGAAAAAGGAAATAAAAAAAAAAAAACATAATTGTGATGAAACCTGGACTGAAATTGAAAAAGCTATTGAAAAGGTTGTCAGTTTTATGGAAAGAAAGCCAGCATTCAGCTATGTCGATTGCAATAATGTACGAAGAGTTAAAATGTGTCTTTCATTTGGAAAATTTCAAGAATGAAAGCAAAACGAAATGCGGAAAAAGTTGAGAATGACATTAGAAGAGAAAGAATCATCATGCAACAGCGATTAAAAAAAATCCTTGTTACATTATTTATTTTGCATACATGGCATACTTAATGAATTTTCATTAACATTACATAATTTATTTTTTTCTTAAAATCAATTCCGTTATATTTCACTCACTATTAGCTTATTTTGTTTACTATAAAACATTGAAAATAAATGTTAAATCTGATTTCAGATCTTTTATTTTAATCTAAATATAACCCCTTATATCCAAACTTTGTAAACAATTCCTCATATCTGGAAACTTTCTTATGTTTCATTTGAAGGGTTTTTACTGTAAACAAAAAATGCATTATTTATATTCAAACTATTTTGAAAAAACAAAATCATTGTTACACAAAATTTCAGATGTTTGAGAATTTTTTCATCATGTTTATTGATCCAAGCCACCTACAAGGATTTAAAAGGTTCACTTTTATTTTTCCTAAAAGTTATGCAGATCCGTTATACACCTGTTGAAGGTCGGAAAAAAAATGGCTGAATTCATTTTATGATTTAAATGTTAAAGATGAAGACAATAGTTTGAATGTAAATTTAAAAATCCTCATCTCAGAAAAACAGACATAAAAAAATGTATTCAAATAAATGTTGTTTTTCAAATTAGATTTCATACAACTTGTTAGATTTTCTTAAATAATTTTGAAATGATAAAGTGAAAAAAATTGAAACAGTAGCAATAGTGATATTATCTAAAAGTTGCCTATGTCCAGCAAACACAAAAAGTAGAGCCATATTTTTATATCTGTAGAACAGTACTTGTTGTTTTTGATTAAAAAAAAAGGTCAGCTATAAAATTTATCAAGTTGATTGTTGTGGTGCCAGACCAGGAGTTGCAGATTTTGACAAGAATGTTATTGAGAGAAGACCAGTTAAAACTTAGAGCAAACATACAACCAACTCGAGTCTTATCAGGCTTTTCTGTTGCACTTCCTTTCTGCTTGACTTGATATAACATAATTACTAATGAAAACCAACTGACCAGAAAGAGACAAGAATTTTTAGAAAGATTTAGACTTAAACGTTTCAAAAGATAAAGATAACAATTTTTTGAACATGTCAAAGAGATTAAATTTGTTTTCTCTAAGGCAGAGAGAGAGAGTAAAAAGAAGAGAAAAGAGAGAACAAACCACTTACCATTTAGTAGATGGTGCTGATGGTGGAAATTATACATACATTATGGTGGTACACTGCTCAATCACAGTTGTATTATAAAATAAAAATATAATTTTAATTTCCATTTTTAGAAGCAGTCGGATCTTCTGAGATGGGGTTCCGGACTAAGGATAATTTTAAACATGGTGGCCAAATGTTTCTTTTTCCAAGAAAAACAGTGGAATGAAACAGAATCAAATTTCAAACCAGAAAAAGTATTTAAAAACAACTTAATGACCCAAATTAGGTTAAGTCTGAAAAATGCTTCGTTAAGTCATTCTCAGAAATCATAATTTTAAAACCCAATGATCTTGGTGACAGTAAACTAACAACTTCCTGAAAGGAGATTTGAATTATATAAATAAATTATAGTTCAGTAAGAAGAGACATGTTGGGGATTAATTTTGGCAATGTCTCTAATTTTTAAATAAATTTTTCTTCCTATTTTTTTTTTTTTCAATCTGTGCAGATTGGGGAAATTTTAAAAAATTCTATAAAAATTATTCTTTCAGAGCTAAAAATCATAGGTCTTATTTAGTCCCTAATTCTAGGAAGAAAAAATGTGAAAAAAGAAAGTAAAAAATGAAAATAAATCATTTAGTTTAAATATGTTATTTTCCATTTTTTTATATAAACATTTTTTTTAAAAAAAAAAAAAAAAACTTTTTCTGGCAAGAATTATATTTTTATAAGAAAATACTTTTTACCAATTTCAGAGTTTCAGATCTTTTAGAAAAAAGTTCTTTTATTTAAATAAACAGCCAATAGTTTAACCTTTAAAAAATCAAAATTAAAAGATATTAGAAAAAGGTCTATTTTGAGACTGATAACACAATGAGCATTTTAGAGTGTCTGCAAATACATACAAACAAAGCTATGAGATCTTCATTGTTATGCACATCTATTTACTTACTTTAAATTGAGTGTGTCTATCCAAATAGTTTCAAAAGATATTCTTTTCATAGAGATGATCTTTTCTTTGCATAAATAAGCATTTTTTACTGGTGTCTATCAATGATAGATTAAAAAAAAGAAAATATAGAATATATATATATATAAATATATATATATATATATATATATATATATATATATATATATATATTTTTTTTTTATAAAAGTAAAAAGAAATTTTATTTTTCTTAAAAACCATAAAGAGATAAGGAAAAAAAAAAATCAAAATAAATAAAAATTATTGGAAGATGAAATTTTCTCTTTTTACAGCAGTAGAAGAGGCTGCCATTCTG
>CAHIKZ030001849.1:225000-230000 GCA_903632075.3 Acanthosepion pharaonis
TGAGACTATCTGCATAAGAGTTTTAGGTTTTAACAAGTTTTGTGTTGGTTCCAGCAACAGTTTTTTGTTTTTGACATTATATAATATTTCAATATATATATATATATATATATATATATATATATAATATCAATCAGCTAAGTGACATTTTATATTTGTATTAATCCTATATATATTGTAATTTCCTTCTCTGTGTTGAGAGATAGAGAAATCAAAAAAGGTGTAGGGTCTATAAAATAAAAGGTTGTTTTCTTTCGACAGTGTTCAATATAGACATTAACTGAAGCCTTTTCTTTATCATATAAACCAAATCAAGGCTGCATGTCAAAATTTTGTATACATAGTCTTAAATCTCACTTTCTATGCAGAAATCTCGTTTCGAGGTTCGCAAAACAAACATTAACAGTAACAATTCCTGATAATGACTGATCAAGCCCACAACTAAACTCCTACCCACCCATACACATCGTATACAGCAAATACTGAGTACACAGTCACCCTTATGCAAGAGGATAGCATTAAAGTGCAGGAGAGCCACACCCTTTCACTACTGCAAATGGATCAGTGGGGGTGGTCAGGTTGTAAATAAATACAGGCTGATGGATGACCATGCGAGATTAGATCATCTCAGATTAAAGATCAGTTTCTGATCTTATCAGAGATCAGTTGTGAACTGAAGAAAGTAAGTTATTACACTTTTTTTTTTTAAAAAACTAAATATTCATCCAACACAAGGCCCAAGAGCAACTCAAAGTACTTACTGAAATAAGTGCAGTTTATAAGACGTGGTAGAATAAATAACAATTGCTAATCTTGAAGAGGTTAAGATTGTAGCGATCAGAGAATTGAGAGAGTGTTCTACAAATTAGAGGTTCTAAGGAAGAAGTTGCCTGAATGGAACTTCTGCCGTAATATAATAAAAAGAAATGAGGAGGATTCAACTCAGTGGATGCGCCATATAGCTCCTGGATGTAAAGACCCAAACTGGTGGAACTAAGGAATGTAGATTGTCTGAACACCTGCCAAGGAAAGACGGATAGAGTAATAATAGACTTACAATGTTTCATTTGTGAGAAAGGGACTATAGGGCTGGAAATAATTCATCACCCACTAAGGCTGTCTAAAAACACTTTTGAACTGTGTCCCAAGCTGGGAAAAAAGATTGTGTAGCTCCAGACCAGATTTTCACTTTTTATTATATAAAAAAAAAATATTATATAAAATTCAATTAATCAAAAATATATATATATATATATATATATATATATATATATATATAATTCAATATATATATATATATATATATATATAATTCAATTAATGTTATATATATATATATATATAATATATAATTAATTAATGTTATTATATATATATATATATATATAATATAAATTAAAAAATTATTATATATATATATATATATATAATATATAATTAATTAATGTTATTATATATATATATATATATATAATATATAATTCAATTAATGTTATTAAATATATATATATATATAATATATAATTAATTAATCATATATATATATATAATAAATGTATTAATGTTATTATATATATATATATATATAAATAATAATAAATATATATATATATATATAATATATAACCAATTTAATGTTATTTTATATATATATATATATATATATATAAAATATAATTAAATGTTATTATATATATATATATATATATATAATTCAATTAATATATTATATATATATATATATATATATGAAGAAATATAGTTTTAATGTGTGCTATATTTGGGGATAAAGTGCTCAATATCAGAGATAGAATAAATGTAATATAAATATAAAAGTGAACACTGAAGTCAACATCAGATGCGACATTTTGAATCGCTTTATGCTAGATGCAATCAGCGGCCTGATGTTCACTTAATTCAATAATCATATCTTATAAGGTTGAGAATAATTTATCAACCACAAGGCTGTCTAAACACTTTTGAACTGTGCCCCAAGCTGGAAAAAAAAAAAAAAAAAAAAGATTAGATACCTCCAGCTCACATCACTTTTTTAATCTGATAGAGTTTTGTAAAGATAGAACACCATAGGTGGAATCAGATACTTTCTGGAGCGATCAAGGAACTGATCATTTACTCCAGCATTTTTAGTGATGGCTCGTATAGATGAGTTCCACTTTACTTTTCTTTTCTTTTTTTTTGGAGTGTGTTAAGCGGGGATAACAGTTCTACACTTCACCTAACTAGTGTACCATGATTTCTCTTAAGAATAAAAGTATGGTCTGATAGTAGCAGAATTCCAAAAGTACTTCCAAAGACACATTTACTGTCACATATATACAAAGCTTTTGTGCTTTTGGGGCTTTTAAGATGTCTCTTCTAATGACTAATTCAGGTGTAAGCAACCTATGGCATGAAAAATCGGACCATTTTTGGCAGAATGCAAGCTTTAACACAGTCATTTCCAATGGCACTGAATTTAAATGACACTACAAAGAAGATATTTAGCCAATTTCAATTTTAATATATATTAAAGTATATATACTATATATTATCATTATAAAATATATAGTGGAACAGGTATATTGACCTTGACTTGTATAAAAATACGCATGCTGTAGGCACACTGAATGATTTTAAAACCCTAAGTCGATACATAGTTAGCAAAAGGTTGCCGGCCCCTGGAATAGACCATGTTATGTTGACTTGTAGGTTAACAGCTTTTTGCTGACATGGTTGACTAATAGCATCAATCATGGCTCTTCACAGCCTTTTTTTTTTTTTTTGATGCTGGAAGCAAAAACATAAGCAGATGCTTCCATGGTACCATGAAGAATTCCAACAAAAGTCCTTTTTATTCTGGAATATGAACTAATATGTGCAAATTGGAGCAAGATGAGGAGTTTCATTATTCTGGAAAGGTTCTGGAAATGGCTAGAAGAGATTGTCCAATACCTTGACCCACAACCACACTAAATTTATTGTTTAGATTATTGGATATGGGTACATGTACAAAATTTAATTCAAGGAAACAGAACCAATGGAATTGGATTTTGAACATAAAAGCAGAAATGTATCAAAGATGCTTTCATTTGCATTTGGTCTGATATTTCCATCTTATAGAGAAGAGAAGGTCTTCAAAATCTTCAAAATCTAAGGACTTTATAGATATCCTTTATAAAGAGGCATGAGAACAAATTTACTTTCATTTGCATTTCCATCTTATAGAGAAGAGAAGGTCTTCAAAATCTGAGGAATTTATAGATATCCTGTATAAAGAGATACGAGAATTTGCTTTAATTAACATTTGGTCTAATATTTGCATATTATAGAGAAGAGAAATTATGAAAACTCTAAACAGTCAGATACTTTATAGAAATCTGTGTACACACAAATCAAACAATAATAGGTGGTATATATTTATAAATACAAGAAGAATGCAATGCAAAAGCAATAATCCTTATCGACACCTACAACTACATATTCAGAAACCACACCTTTCATCATCTGACCTTCTGACTTTCAGGTAGCTGCAGTCCTTAAACTGGGGAACCAGCTTACCTAACTGAATGCCATCCTTTTCTTCCTGAACAAAGGAAAGAAGAAAATGCTGTGTCTTGGAATAAGCAAGATTCATTCTGTCCAAATAAGGTAAAACAGATTTCTTGACATCTCTTGGCAAAGCGGAAATTTTGGACTTTGTCGAAATGTAAGACAAGCAGAGCGTACACAGTCACTTATCTGAAATTCTGAAAGTGTTTTTTATTTTCTTTTTTCTGTGGAAATGGTTTTCACACAACCACAGCATGTGTTCAAGACCCGATACATCTCAAAATTTACTTCTATTGTGTTCTTCCAGACCTTGTAGATCACAAAAGAAGTTATCATTTCAAAACAGCTGTGGCTCAATCCAAACTACACAGTTGTTTTTCAGAACTCCCACTGGTCAGATGTAGCTCTGCTCTTTACAAATAGTTTATCTTTGGTGATTTTTTTTTTTTTTTTTACTCAGTGTGTGTGTGTATATATATATATATATATATAAAAAACAATAGATTCACCCATGAGTAGCAAACAACTAAATTGTCTACCCAGTATAAAACACCTGTACTATGAGTTTCAAATTTGTAAAATTCTGAATGCAAAAACAACAAAGAAGAGAGAGAGAGAGGAAAAGGAGAATGGGGGGGAGAGAGAGGAAAAGGGGGAGAGAGAGAGAGAGAGACAGAGAGAGAGAGAGGGGAGAGACAAAGGGGAGAGAGAGAGAGGAAAAGGGGGGAGAGAGAGAGAGAGGAAAGGGGGAGAGAGAGAGAGAGGAAAAGGGGAGAGAGAGAGAGGAAAAAGGGGAGAGAGAGAGGAAAAGGGGAGAGAGAGAGAGGAAAAGGGGAGAGAGAGGGGAAAAGGGGGAATGGGGGAGAGAGAAAAAAAAGGGGGAGAGAGAAAGGGGAAAATGGGGAGAGAGAAAAAATGGGGGAGAGAGAGAGGGAAAAGGGGGAGAGAGAGAGAGGGAAAAGGGGAATGGGGAGAGTGAAAGAGAAAGGAAAATAAGAGACATTGTTTGAGGAGGTGCTGAAAAGTTCTCATCAAAGTATGATCCACTTCCTAAAATGTAATTAGAAAGAAACAATGAAACAGCTGATGTTCGAAGAAACTTTTGAAAATACATCAGGCCAAGAATTTTTCAGCACCCTATTCACAGGTATACACTATATCCTATAAAGATGCACTTTTTATGTTGCAAAATATGGTATACATTAAAATAGCTAACAAGAGTGCATTATATACTCAGGAAGAGAACAAGGGTACAAAAAGATGATGCAATAATGACAGGGTAAGAGATTGAGAGAGAGAGAGAGATGGACAGAGAGAAAAGGAAGGAATGGGGAGGGTGAGAAAAAGGGGGAAATTGGGATGAATGGAAGAGAAATGAGGGAAGAGAGAAGAAAGAGGAATGAAGAGAAAAAGACAAGGGAGACGAACATGAGGGTACGGGAAAAGAAAGA
>CAHIKZ030001849.1:235000-240000 GCA_903632075.3 Acanthosepion pharaonis
TCATAAATGTTTGTGTTTTAAGGATCTAGGTGTCAAGAGCTCACCACAGATTCGTTTTCTTATCTGAAAATAGAATTTCTAGGAAAGATAGTGGAGTGGTTTCCCTGTTTCCATCTCCACATTTTGGAATTCAGAATTTTTCCTTCTCTTAGACTTCTTCCAACCTTTTATAAGCACATGGATAAAAAATTAGACTTAAGGACAATTAGAAGAAAAGAATCTTTAGACAGAAATTCTGTTAGGCAAGAAAAAATATAGAAGTTAGGATTGTGGTTAAGTGCTAGGTTTCATTCCGTCTTTACCAATAGCCATCAGAGATGAGAACAACAACAATCAGGATAATAATAGCATCTCCCTATGGTGCAAAAAAATTTCTTTTTTCATATATCTTTCCTTGAATTTGATTTGATTTCAATGCTCATTGGGTTCTATGTTCTTCATTTTTTTAAAAAAAAAAAAAGGCAAACAAGGAAGTTTGAAACGGGGAGGGGGGCAAACAAGAAGAAAGAATGAAAGAAAACGGAGGGGCAAGAAGAAAGAATGAAAGCAAAAAACGGAATATTTTTTCGGAAGAAAAATCAATGAAAGAAATTCTCGAAGGGATACACGAGAAGAACTAATAGATAAATACAAGCTATCTGTTTCTCTATCGAGAAGAAAAGAATGAAAGAAAACAAGGGGGCTAAAAGTGAGAAGAAGGAATGAAAAAAAGTGCCAGGGGGTTTGTTTTATCTAAAATGAAAAGCTTAAATATCCGCACGGAATGACGGGAAAGAAAGCTCTTGTGGGGGGAAAATGAGAAGAAGGAATGAAACAAAATGGGGCAGGGGGGGAAGAGAAGAAGGAATGAAAGGTTCTTTGGGCGGGGGGGAATATGAAGAAGGAATGAAATTCCGAGGGTCATCTATTAAAGAAGAAGGAATGAAAGAAAACGGGGCTGGTATTAACAAGCGGTAAGGAATGAAGGAAAACGGGGCAGGGGGGACGTTGCTTAAGGAATGAAAGAAAACAGGGGGGGGGGGTTGTTTCAACGAATGAAATGGCCGTGGGGCAGTCAAAAATGAGAAGAACAGGAATGAAAGAAACCGGGGCAGGGGGGGGGACGAGAAGAAGGAATGAAAAGAAAACGGGGCAAGGGGGGCTTAAAGAAGGAATGAAAGAAAACTGGTGTTTCAACGTGATAAATCCAGTTTGAGCCACTTTTTTTCGAGTTGGCTGGGATCCAAACGAGAACAAAGAAGTTAACAATGGGGGAATTCTTTCACGAAAAAAAAAAAGAGTTTAATATTATAACAGAAAAATGTTTTACAAGATAATTCATCATTTACTCCTATAAGACTTGAAAGCCCAAGGATACCCCATATAATTTGTACCTGCAATTTAATAAACTTAGAAAAGTTTTTAACAGACGATGTAAATTTTGTACTTGAAATTCGAGCAAACAACAGAATAGCAGTCAGGCATTCGAAAAACTAAGCAAAGTATTGAGAAACAGGAAAAAAATTATTTGAAACAAAAAAGCTTGTGCTGAACAACTATGCTGTATGGATACTCCGATATGGCAATGAATGATGGACAATTTAGGATGTGATGAAGAACAGACCTGTCCCAACAGAACTCTTTTTGTCTCCCATTACCTGTTCTAAGATATCAACGTAAGAACTTGTCAGTTTGCTGAATAGGTTGAAATAAAATGGAAATGAAATTTTAATTTTTAGAATCAGAAAGTGACATTTAAAATCTAGAGAAATATAATAGTGAAAGAAGTCAGTGTGGTAGCATTGGTACTCAGTGGGAGATATTGAAGTGGCAATTTGGCACTCACAGAAGTATGGAAGGCAATTTGGTCCTCAATGTACATGGTTGAAGGTAATGGTGGTGGTGGTACTATAGTAAGATATTGAGGCAATTTGTACTCACCGTCACATATTGAAGGTAATTTGGAACTCACTGGAGATATTGAAGGCAATTTGGTACTAGTAGTGATATTGATGGCAATTTGGTACTCAGGAGATATTGAAGGTAATTTGGTACTCACAGGAGATATTGAAGGCAATTTGGTACTCACAGGAGATATTGAAGGCAATTTGTTATCACAGGAGATATTGAAGGCAATTTGGTACTCATGGTGGATATTGAAGGCAATTGGTACTCACCGTACATATTGAAGGCAATTTGGTACACGCCGTACATATTGAAGGCAATTTGGTCCTCATGGTGGACATATTGAAGCAATAGAAAAGCGAGTAAGCGACCTAATGATTTTATTTTGAATAAATAACCGAACAATAGTTGAAAATTGAAAAGGAAAACAAAATGTTTAGATTTACGAAGGATAGATGTGGTGAGCCATGGCAATCCATGTCTTGAAACAATGGTACAAAAAAAACAATGATGATGGTTTGTAGTCATAGTAGTGATGATGTTGGTAGTGGCAGTCATAGAAGTTCATTTTCGAAGTGGTGGCAGTTTGAAATTGATCATGGTTGTGGTGATCATAGAAGTGGCAGCAGTTTAAATGAAATCATAGTGGTTTGGTGATTATCGAAAGATAATAGTGTTGGTAATAGTGGTCACGCTTTTGATGATTTTAGTGATAGTAGTATTAGTAGTAGTAGTGGTGGTGGTGGCAATTATCACTGTAGTAGTAGCAGTAGTTGCAACTGATCATTACTGTTGTGGTCATCAGCTAGCAGAGACACAGTGACAGCAAGTCTCAAGATATGTTGCTTTTTTTTTTTACTAATTTTTTTGTTTGAATCTAAAGTGCTGGAAAGTAATGGGTACAACTGTCACCACACTTGGCTGTTCCATAGGCTTTAGCTTGCTTACAAAGTCTAGACATTTCCCCATCATCATCATCATCATTGTCATTATTATTATGACTAATGAGGCAGATTTTTTTTTATTGAAATGGTTCTGTTAGCTTTTTGTGGGCGCCACTTTTGGATTATTCTTGTAAAACAACAAAGGCCAAAGTTTCTTATTTCTTTTGCTATTCAACCCACAGCTGGGACGATGTCAATAGATGAATGAATAATTGTGGAAATATCTTCGATTTTGTAAAGAAAAAGAACACAAATTAATAATTTGAACTCAGTTTCTATGTCCGAATTGAAATTATTATCCAATTTGTCCCCACACAAATCAAAAATGGGACATACAGATTTCATTTTAAGGTTTTGACGCTCGAAAACTTGACATTTATCAAACTGGATGTAATTTTGATATATACATCGGATCAAATATATAACTATACATGAAAGGTATGAACATCTACTTTTCCCCTAAATATATAAATATATATCTACACCTAACTAAATATATAAATATATATCACACCAGTCTAAATATATAAATCTAATTCAAAACCTAACTAAATATATAAATATATATCTCAAGAAACATAGTTCACTAAATATATAAATATAGGTACATGTAACTTTAAATATATAAATATATATTTCACTAACTAAATATATGAATTTATTTGCTGTTCTAAAGTTTAAATATATACTGAAGGTAACTAAATATATAGAATGATGTGTTTGAATTTAAAACTAAATATATAAATATATCTGGCAACAGAACTAAATATATAAATATATAGGATACTGCGATTGAAATATATAAAAATAATGTACTGAAAGGGATTTAACTAAATATATAAATATATATCTACACCTAACTAAAATAAAAATAGGAATTGCTAACAAATACTAAATATATACATTATATTTACCATTTTTCTTCCTAATAAATATATAAATATATTATCTTCCTAAATTCAACCTTAATGAAACTTAACAAATAAATATAAATATATCCTTGCGTTTAAAACTTCCAATTTCTGTTTTGATTAGATTTTGCAAAAGGATTATTTTTCAATTATTTTACAACTCTTTAGACAAAGCAAACCTTCATTAAATTATGAGATTTAAGTGAAATAATTAGTAATTTAGTATTAATTAGCAAGTTTTAATTACGAGATACAGATATAATTAAAATAAAACATTAGTGCAGTTGGTAAAACACTAATTCCGAGAAATTTTTTTTTCCTTTTTATTTCGTATAATTTTTAGAGAGGATTGGGAGTGATGAAATTTAAGATTTTCGTTTTCTAAACAAAAGAATTTTGAAATTTTTGAACATCATATTATGTGAAGAAATAGGAAAATTCCCATTTTGAACAAAAATAAATAAATAAACCTTAATAAATAGGAGTTATGGTTAAAAGGAAATTTTCTGGACTGTGTCTTTCATCCGAAGCAAAACATATGATCATGTACATTTTTATTATCAATTTGAATATAATCATCTTTTTCATTTTCAAGAATTAATATTGCTTTCGTGCAGATTAATTTAAATAAAAACATTACAAATTTAATTTGCTTAAAATGATTTCCATAAAATGTTTATTTAACTACATGCAACATAATATAAACATATAAAAAAAAATAAATAAAAAAAAAAAAAAAAATCAGGTTTACAAAATTTTCTTCAATTTAAAATCTTTTGCTTCTATATATAAATATATTTCACAAAAGAAAAACCCGAAATTCTGTCGTTTTATTAAAAGTGTCCGATGGATGAATTGTCGTCTTCATAAGAAAAATAAAAATAATTATCTTTTAACAGATATATTTTTATTTAAATTTGAAAATAGATCTTGTTTTTAATTTTGATTTATTTTGTTTAAATGTTATTTTTTGATGGATACACGTGGCTGAGCGGTCAAGCACTTCAGATCCAATATTATGTCAGTTGTCCATAGAGTGTGCAGCTTCAAATCCTGCCGGAGGACACATATTTTTCTGACAAAATTTCTTGAATATTCAGGCTGGTAGATGTAGTTGGATAAAAAATATTGTTTAATTAAAAAACAGAGCGTCTACTCAAATATGAGTATCCATCAAAAATAACGTTTAAACAAAATAAATTAAAATAACTGTTGGATTTAATCTATTTCCTGAAAAATATATATAAATATATATTATATA
>CAHIKZ030001849.1:242500-250000 GCA_903632075.3 Acanthosepion pharaonis
ATATATGAATTGATAGCACCCATGGCAAGTGGACAGACTAGTCCCTCTATGAAACTCTGCTAAGTCACAAATTTTTATGGGATATTAACTCTTCATATATATATCTATATATATATATATATATCTATGCGTGTGTGTAAAATGTATGTGTATATGTATATATACAATTTTTATATATATTATTTATATATTATATATGTGCAGTACTTATTGGAAAGCACTCAATATCAATAATAGAGCTAACATATTCAATTGGATAGTCATGAGTTTGTGAACCTAGGTTTCATGCTATTTGCAATCATCAGACAATCTGACGATTGCAAATAGAATGAAACCTAGTGTTGCACTACTCATATCAATCAAATTATATATATATATATATATATATATATATATATATATATATATATATATATATATATATATATATATATATTTAAAATGATTTAAAAATATGGTTATTTTTAACAGTTCCAACCATGTTTCAAAAATAGAAGCTAAAAAACCCTAATTTTTTTTTTTGCAAATAAATTAAAAGCATTAGTTCTATTTCATCTTCCTTTTAAATTTTGGAGTAATTTTTAAAAATTTTAATTCTGGTTTTAAATACACAGCTAAAATCACGTTTCCATGGTTACAGAATATTTTTAAATTCAGACGACATCCATTCAACCGACGTCAGGTTTCAGTGTAAAATACATCCTCACCCCTTACCAAAATGTAGCTAATAACTGATACAATGATACTGTCATAAGGAAAATCTAGACACCCCGTGTTCAATTTGAGTAGAATATTCTGTAACCATGGAAACGTGATTTTAGCTGTGTATTTAAAACCCGGTAAATTTTAAAAGTTACTATAAAAATTCGCTTGAAGATGAAATAGAACTAATGCTTTTAATTTATTTGCAAAAATAAAATTCTTTTTTTAGCTTCTATTTTTGAAACATGGTTGGAACTGTGTAGCGAAAATAAACATATTTTTAAATCAATTAATTTATAATATTAATATGTAAATTTTTATGATATACTATTTTGTAAAAATAAAATATCTATAAGAATAACCGGATTTTTATATCTTACTGTTCTTTTTTTATTTATATACATACATATATATATATATATATATATATATATAATTGGACACATGGAATGGTAAAATTTTCATTTTCTGACCATGACACTCAGGTTCAAATCTCACTATGATCACTCTGTTAGGAAGGCAGCTTCTTGATATCAGTCTGGGGGAGATGATCCCAGCATGCAGCACCTTAGAAAAGTGCCTGAAAACCATGCCAGGGGTTGACCCAAGCCCTGTCTTTTGATATTATTTTAGGGGACCTGTCATATATTATGCTAGGTATAAATAAATATTTGTATGACCAAGGTTTTTTAAATATCTGGCCTTGTTCCGATTGTTTATCATGCTAGATGTGTCTGAGCAGATGTCTGCAACAGGGATTGGCTAGTGTCCTAGTAGACCGAAATCTTTGGACATGAGTAACATTTTATATATATATAAGAAAATATACTGAAAAACCAAACAAAAATGCTAATATGTGATTATGCTGTTTTAAACATCAGACGACGATGTGATCATATTTAAACGGAACGCTGATCTTATAAAAGATTTCAGTTATCTGTTTGGATTGGTATTGCTTTTATGTCCATCGTCTTTTTCATCTTGAGTTGTGTATGGTCTATGTTAATTATGTTTTATGAATATGTCCTGAAGATGGTCTATTAAACCGAAACGTCCGACATTGACATTAAACATTAAAACAGCATAATCGCATATTAGAATTTTGTTTGTTTTTTCAGTATATTTTTCTTCATACTGTCGGATCTATATCCATATATTTGCTTACAGATATATATATATATATATATTATATATATATATATATATATATATATATATATATATATATATATATACATACACACACACACACACACACACAAGCTGAATTACCAGCCCCTTGCTGCATGTCACATTTTTTTTGTAAGAAAATGATGATTGATTTTAAATCATTGTTATAATTTGTGGAGAAAAATGATGAATTTCAGTATTACTCAATGATCTTGTCGATGTGACCTCTTCTGGCTTTCTCCTATTTTGGATAGGAGTTATTCCCTTGTTCAAATTTACATTTAATTTAAATCAAAACGTCATAAAATATGGTTTCTTCACTACACAGGAATTACCATGTTTCAAAAACTGAAGCTAAAAACTTCAAATTTAATTATATGATTAAATTAAAAGCATTAGTTCTGTTTCATTTTAATTTATAATATTTATGCTCTTTAAATTTACATTGAGCACTGTTTTGTAAAAATAAAAAATATCAATAAGAACACTGGATTATATATCTAAATATTACTGTTCTTTCTTTTTATGTATGGCAATCTAAAAATTTTTCAAATAAATAAATATATATATATATATATATATATATATATATATGAGAGAGGATGAACAACCAACTTGTGAGGATCAGACTCACTGCTCAATAATAACGAGTTTTATAGCCACTGCCCCAACAATTGGTAATGTTAATCTTGTGTGCTCCCATAGGTACAGCTTTAGATTTAGCTAAGCAAACAACACACACACAATGTTGAAAAGTTCTCAGCCTGACCATGAAGACTTAGAACCATGAAATGTATATGCTATATAAAATATTCAACACCCATGGTACATTTATTTATTTTTTGTTTAACCATTTTCACCAAAATGTCTGACCACTGAAATACTGAATTTTTTCTGCCCCACCCCACAACAACGAGGTCAACAACGAGTGACGACAGTCTGTTAAAACGCAACCTTCAGGCCTGAAGATTGCGTGTAAGCATAAAAAAAAAAAAAAACAGACTGTCGTCACTTGGGGGTTGACATCAATGTCTATATACGTTAATTAAAAATACATACACCCGCTCTATCGTTGATATCGACCACCTTTTTTTTACCAATACCTTTTAAATTAAAATTATATTTTTTTTATCATATTTAGGTTCAAAAACATATCTCCTAAGTCAGAATTTCGCAGATTAGTGGTAAAATATTTAATTTTTAACCGATATTTCAAAACAAGTTATATAAAAAAAAGCACGTTAATGTTGGATGTTAATGCTTTGCCTAAACGCACGCACGCACATACACACACATACATACATACATACATACAACCTGTCGAGCCCTTATTTGAGGGAATCTACATTTTCGTCTGCTCATGTTACTAAAATTTACACTTTCGATCGCCGAGACATTACTGACCTAGCTAGCAGACTTTGGATTGAGTTTTTAAAAATAAAGTAAAAATAATCTGGCTTTTTAAGGCCAGTAATTTAAACCCTAAAAAGAAAAGGAAAAAAAAACACATTGTATTTTTAATTTAATCATGCATACATACACACAGAGAAAATTCTTAGATTTATAAGCTAAAAAGTGGGTCTTTCGGTATTCGGATACCGACTGGCCTATTTCAATTGATCATTTTAAAATGACTTAAAAAATTACCATCTTCAAGTCAATGAAGCAAGCAAGAAATGAGAGAAAAGTAAAACCCTCTCATCTCATAAGAAGTTTGGGTTGTTTTTTTATTTTATTTTTCCTCTTAGTGTCCTTAATATATCTTATTTATAAAAGCAATTAAAAGCTTTTCTAATTAAATAATGTCTTACTGCATTTTTTATTTTACGATACAGAGCAAATTTTCGATTTTTTTTTATTTAAAATTCTCCAAGGAGTTCTGCTTTTAACTAAAATATTAAGAGGATAAAATTTAATTTCTCCAAATTTCATAAAATTGATGGGTAACAGATGTAAAATAAATAAATTAAATATTTTTTACCGCGATTTTCTAAAAGAAAGAATTTCTTAAAATAATTTCATTCGTTTGTGAATAAATCCTGGAAGTTTAATTAAAACCCGACAATTATTCGATTTTTGCAAGAATTTCCAAATTAGTGCTTTTTTTTTTAAACCGCTAAAATTTTCTATACTAATCTTTTGGTTCCCGGCCGACGTAAGAAAAAACAAAATTTTGAACGTGATAGAAAGAATAAAAATACTTTTTTGGTCTTTCCTCTTAAATTAATAACAAATATTTTGACAATAAAACTTTGTTTTTCAAGTTTGGCGCATTTTTTTTTTATCATGGTATGCTCTTTTTTCAGCGAATTAGCCGAGGTACCAATTTAAAAATAATACAATTACAATGTAGAAATGACTTCTTAAAAAATTACCATCACTTAAGTCAGTGAGGCAAGCAAGAATTGAGGGAAAAACACTCATCACATGAGATTTACAATATGTATTTGGAGTTGAAGTTGTTTTGATTACCTTAGGCTTAAAAGTACGTTTGGTAAAAAGAAATTCTATTCAGAAAACTGATAAATCTTGAAATGGCATATTAATGTTTTTAATAGACTTTATTTTATATCAATTTAATCTAACAACATATCAATTGTATGTATGTATGTCAATGTATGTATGGATGTATGTATGTGCATTTTCGCCAACCAGCCAGCAGAAATGTATCAAAAGATGGCTATAAAATACACATTGCATTTCATAGCTCGAAATCTATTTCGAAATCTATCAGCTTTATTAAAAGATAAAAAAATAAATAAATAAATAATAAATAAATAAATAAATAATAATAATAAAATCAATTTCATAATTACCGCCGGGAGGAATATGAGGTAAATATGAACGTTATTATTAGCAAATATTGATTCAAGATAATTTTAAATTATTTCCCGCCAATTTTTTAAGGACATTACACACACAGGACAGAACTGAAAGAAAGGAAAGTTTCAAGAGGAACACTTTAAGATTTCGAAATATGAATACAGATAAAAAAAAGATGTTGACTAACATTTCTTTTTTTCTTTTAATTTAGAAAAAATAAATTTGAAAAAAAAAAAAAAATAGTTGTTTGAGTGTATGTGTGTGCTTTTTTTTTTTTGGTCTTTTTTAAAATCATTTCCACAGACACGCTCATATTTTTAATTTTAAACTATTAAACAAACCAAAAGCAAAAAAATAGATAGTGTGGGTAATGAAAGAGGGTATATATATATATATATATATATATATATAAAGAAAGAACAGTAAGATAAAATCCGGTGTTCTTATAGAGATTTTTATTTTTACAAAATAGTGCTCAATGTAAATTTACAGAGCATTAATATTATAAATTAATTGATTTAAAATATGTTTTCTTACAGAGCATTAATATTACAAAGTAATTGATTTAAAATATGGTTTTTTATATTTTTGAAACATGGTTAGAAATGTGTAGCGGGAAAAACATTTTAAATCAATTAATTAATAATATATATATATATATATATATATATATACACACACACACACGCGCGCGCGCGCCAGAGTAAACAAACAGTAGAATATTTAAGATCGTACGCATTAAAAATGCTCAATATCAGACTTGCAGAGCTGTTTAATCTCTTAACGTGATATACCATTTAGCTACAGAGGGAGCGTCTGCGAAATCATGGGAACTTTCTTTATATCTTGTGTCCTGGACTCTCCCGTCATTGATAGACGCGGGCAACTGACCCACGCCTACCAGGGACCCTTTTACGACGTATGAGGATCAGGCACCTCAGTTCCTAGGAAACGACAGACAGACCAGCTACACATATGATTTGATTACAGAGGTAATGGTTTTGTGCGCACCATCTACACTTTTTAAATAATAAATACAGAGAAATAGTGCACTACGTTTTATTAAGGTCCCATAAAACGACACTCCGTCAGGTTTTGAATTCAGAGTTGTCCTTCTCATAGACCAGTTGCCATCCAAGGCTATAGAACCCAGTCTGTTCAGTTAAGCGTTAATACTCTTGGGAAAGGTATGAATCCTCTTATTCTCACCCTCCCCAGCTATGGGCAAATAGCAGGACAGACTGGGTTCTACCACAAAAAGAAATGGCAACCTACTGCGGGGAAAAAAAAGAATCTGTCTCGTCAATTATGTATCGAAAGATTGATGATCGCCTAAGCGTGTATAACGCATGGCACTGATTTACTGACTGATTTACTCATAGCTGAATTGAAGAATTTTCCCAATTATATATATATATATATATATATATATATATATATAGTTTATGAAAAACTAGGTAATCCGCATGGGTAAACCTAAGGAGGATAAAATCCAGAGAGCTCAATGTAAATTCAGAGCAAATAATTTAAATAAAAACAGACCACTTTAAGGGCTGTGGTGAAATAAATGGAACCTTAAAGTGGTCTTATATATATATATATATATATATATATATATATATATATGTATATGTATGTATGTGTTTTCTTTTTTTATTTTTGAAAACTTTTAATTTTAGAAGATTGAAGCTGAGAAAAGGGTAAAAAGCGCGTGGATTTTTTTTTTTTTAATTATTGTAGCACGTTTTTCTTAAAAAAAACAAAACAAAAAAAAACAAAAAACAAAGAAACAAACAGGCCATTCCTTATACTACGGTTATTTTAAAAAACAAAAAAGAAAACAATTATTACTATAACCCTGTCGCCCCCATCGCCACTGCGATCTTTGACAAGTCTTGGAAAAATGAATAAAGATGGGAACAAAGGCAGACTACATAAATATAAGTATTTATGATTTTTGTTTTGTTCACTGACCCTACCTCGAACTTTTATAGTTTTACAAACTCAAACACAAGGTGAAAAGGTGTTGAAAAAGGGTTGATTGTATATCAGCCCCACTTTAAAAAAACAAAAAAAAAAAAAAAAAAAAAAAAAAACACTACAAAACCATTTTTTTCAAGTTAAAAAAAAAAGAAAAAAATACAAGTGTAAGAGATGGAAATCCTAATTTTTTTTTACATATGAGCGTTTTCTAACAAACTTTTGGAGGAGAGACACACACACATTATATGTGTGTACACACACACATACATACATACATACATACGAATTGAGATCAAATATGGATTAGAACCCGACAGAATGATAGGACATTACAATTACAAAAAGGAAACGTTTATAAAAGTTGACATGTCATGCTTTTATTTAAGATTCTTCAGAAATAAAATATAGAAAAGAAAATTGATCTCTTAATAAAATATAACAAAAGTTTTTCACATTCATATCTAATCTCTGATGAAGTTTAAAAAAAAACATTCAATATCTATAAACGTTTCTTTTTTTTTCTTATAATACATTTTTTTATATATATATATATATATATATATATATATATATATATATATATATATATATATATGTATATGTGTGTGTGTGTGTGAGCAGAAGATATAGATAGGCGGACTTACTTCCAGAATTACGAGCTTGCGAGCCGATTCCCTGTCTTTCAGTAGAGTATTCTCTTTTACAATAAACCTTTCTTTCTTTCATCTACTTCCGTGTTGCTGTTCCTTTCGCTCGAGTACCACCTTTGTCTGTAACTTTCTTAAGGATACAAGACCCACCCATATATATACATACATATAA
>CAHIKZ030001849.1:255000-262500 GCA_903632075.3 Acanthosepion pharaonis
TATATAAATATTGTAAAAAACATCTTTCTTTTTGTCTATAGTGCAAATCACAATTTAAGAAATGTTTTTGTTTTGTTTTTTGAAATGTTGGGGTATTTCCACGAGGTCGCCAGTAATGTCCACGACATAATAAAATTCGCCTATCTCTAATTCTGGTGATAGCAGAAAAGTATCAGACACACAAACTTATACAAGATTCAAGTTTTTAATAATGTACATATACTTTTTTTATTATTATTATCTTCAAATGTTTTTTAAATCTTTTTTTTCTTGTTTGTTTTGTTTTAGTTGCAGGTGCGTAAGATCGTTCTGTTTTAACTAGAATTAATTTATTACTTAACAAATTGAACGGACATTTTGGCCAACGCAATAATACAAATCAGAAAATAGAACTAGAATAATTAAATACAAATAACAATATTTAACGTACTTCAGATAAGAGCAGAAATTTTGCCAAGAAACTAACAACTTTTATCAAAGTTAAATTCAAAAATTGTACCAAGTCCTGTTTTTTTTTTAAAAAAAAATTGTTCAAACTGATACAGGTTAAGTAAGAATTTAAATTACGTAAATTTAAATTCTAACTGAATTTCTTGGTGAGGAGTTATCATTAGACGGAAGACTGTCTTTATCTTTATTATAACTTTTTGGTACAACGTCCGAAACATTGTGATAAACAATAACAAAGATGAGGACAATAGCCAGAATATTGTAAATTAAATAATTATCGTATTCTTTTTTTTTTAACTTATTGAATATTTGATTCAAGTCAAAACAGGACAGAGTGGACAATTATTTAGGACCTGTCTCAGAGATATATATATATATATATATATATATATATATATGTCTGTCTGACACATATTGACCAGCAAGGTGTTTGAAATAGTTGATGCCGGGGAATATTCATTAAAAGTGGAATCGGTAAGTCTGCAGCCGGATACAGTTTGGTGTTGAATTTCGATCTAAATTTTTCACTGTACCTTGGGGGACCGATAAGAGAAGAATTGGGTTTACCGTTTACTTTTAGTTTTAAAAATCCATTTTTAAAAAAAAAAAAAAAAAAAAAAAAACTTGTGTAAAAAATATAAATTACCACCTCCACCTTTGTCTATCGATTTACGCTACAGACTTAGTAATGGCACACACAATATCATTATATATATGTGAGATATATATATATATATTTTTTTTATTTTTTTTTTTTTAGCTTTCACAGTTAAATTTCTATTTCCGAGACGAACTCAGTCTATACGGGGAGGTGATAAGACAGACGAATTAAGCTTATTCCCCATATGAAATGATTTGGGATTTTATTGTGTATTATTAATTTTTGCTCTGTAATAATACATTGAGCTCTTTTTTGTGGATCAGTTTTAATATTTTATATTACTAGGACCCACTTGGATTCTTACCATATATACCATATAGGACCCAACGGATTTGTTACCATACATAATTATTTTTTAAAAATATGATTCCTTCGCAAACAAAAAATAATTATAATTTAGGCTCTACTTATGTATTGAGCACTGTTTTTTTTATAAAAAAAATAAAAGCAAAAATACTAAAGAACTTCGGATTATTTATCTAATGAGTTATTTCCTATATACTTGCGCACACACACACATATATTTGTAAATCACTAGCGGGTCTTAAATGCCACTTAAGATTATCACACAAAATTTCATAACTGAATCAATAAGCTGTCAGATCCTCGTACGTCGAAACCGACGGGGAGAATCCATTATATATATATATATATATATATATATATCTCAGGGTGAATGAAAACTAGGTGGACAGTAAATGATAAGATTTATTTTAAGATTACACACTAATAGACTTTAATTTTGATAAGCAATTATTACATATAAATTTAAATTTTATTGTAAATAACGATTAAAAAAAAAAGAAAGAAAGAAAAGAAGAGCCCTGAAAATGTTATCAACGCAGGTGCTCAAACTGGTGACCATCACAATTTACACAGCTTTGAAATCTATTTTCGACAGACATTTTTGCACATGCATATTTGTGAATTAATTTCTTGAAATGCATCGCTGATGTCATTTTCTGAAATCCCTAACATTTCAGGCAATCCATTTCTCGAGAAATATTTCATCCTGATACTCACGGACTGCTCTTGTAGTCCATAAACACAAACCCTATTCAACCTACTGTCCCCTTATTTTTTGCTTCACCCTGTGTAATATATATATATATATATATATTATAAATTAATTGATTTAAAATATGTTTTTTTTCGCTACACAGTTCCAACCATGTTTCAAAAATAGAAATTTAATGCTCTGTAAATTTACATTGAGCACTATTTTGTAAAAATAAAAATATCTATAAGAACACCGGATTTTATATCTTACTGTTCTTTCTTTTTATTTATATATATATATATATATATATATATATATATATATATATCTTATACACAACGACTGTCAAACTGAAATAAGCTGAGTAAATACAACACATACACTCAAAAAGTTTGGAGCCACTCGCCGCATTAATTAGTAATTGTTTGACTGATTCAGTTTTTTTTACAGGTTATCAACCCTTTGCAGGTTATTTAAAGTCAGAAAATATTTATACATTATAATTTTTTTTTTTTTACATAATGGTTTAGTGATAAAAGTCTTACTAATTAAACCATAGCTGGGGGGTAGATGTATAGCTTTCCCAAGGGTAATAATTAATACATTTCATACCTTAATTCCTACTAAGCAAGGATGCTTATGGCATCCAATTTTTTAAGAGGGGAGGGGTACCTAAAATTTAAAATTCCTCTACCCCAACATTACTATTATCCAGCAAGGTACATAAGGCAAAAAGATGAAATTTTAAGGAAACGTTATGCAGTAATCGATTAATTTCATTATTATTATTACTACTATCATTATTATTTAATATATGATAAAACCCTTCAGAAAGATAAGATCCCTCTGACCTGAAGAGAGTTTGTACATTAGCTTTGAAAAAGGCATGAAACCTTCAGTTTTTAGGGGATTCTTCAAAATCCAGAGATGCGCCAGAAACCTTCAGCCTATAGTGTGCGTGTGTGGATTACACATGGACAGGTAATATTGTACGAAAATACAATAATTTATGTAAATAACTATTATGAAGGAAAAACTTTACAGTTTGCAGTTGTGATTAGATTTTAAATTTTCACTATCATGGCCGACTGATGCGAGAAGCATAAGGTTAAATGATTTTAGAAATTCTAATAAAAAAAAAAACTGTGTGAAAAATGCCAATCCACCTTTGTTTATTCATTAGGCTATGAACTTATTGATGTCATTATGAAAATATTTCTTTTTTAAATTACTGCCAAACTAAAATATGCAAAGAAAATACAATTACTTACACACACATATTATATATATATATATATATATATATATATATATATATATATATATCACTGTAATCCGTTGGCATAATCCAAGCAAGTTCTATTAACAAAATATAGAATTTGAAACATGTTAAAACTGACTCACAAAAGAGCGCTCAATGTTTATTTTCATTGAGCAGAGCAAAATTTTCTTTACAATTGAAATTAAGATACCTTTGGTTAATGAACATTTTCACCTAAGAATTTTAATTTCACAATTCACTGGATTTTTTTACTTTTTGTAAAGTGTGTATATATATATATATATATATATATATATATAGCACACACTTTACAATGTATAGTAACAGAATTATAAGTGTTATTCTATTGATGAGGAACTAAATTTTGTGTGTATATCACAACTCTAGGGTTATATTAGTAAAAATTTTAACTTTGTTATATATTAAACATGGTGTACTATTATTTATATATATATATATATATATATATATATATATCTTCAGATATAACTAAAATCTGTAAAAAGCTCACTAGGAATAAAGTTTTTTTTTTATCACACTGACATATATGTCAGTGTTTTCAAGGTAATAATAAATAAATAAAGAGAGTTGACAATTGGATGGACACACTTTGCTGGTTGAATTTAAAACTCCTTTCACTGAATACTTCCCACACACACACACATATATATATATATATATATATATATATATATATATATATATATATATATATGAGAGAGAGAGAGAGTGTGTGTGTGTGTGATTGATTGTGTATTCAGGTAGCATTCCTTCTTTCATGCAAGTTTCACTGAATATGACAGACAAGGTGCTTCAATTAAGGTATTTTATATAATTTCATATAATCTTATAAATTTTTCTTTTCAATAGATAAAATTAGATAAAAACTGCCTAATTTTTTTTTTTCCAAGCACTTTCGGCTATACATTTACTGTGTGTGTGTGTATATATATATATATATATATATATATATATATATATATAATTTTAAAACTATGATTCCTTCGCTACATAAGAGTTCTCATGTTTCAAAAACGAGAGCCGAAACCATCAATATAATTATTAAAATTAAATTGAATTAAAGTAACAAGCCCTGTTTTATCCTGAAGCAAAAATTCAGAACAGTGTCAAGGGAGTGTCCAGTTAGCAAATAGAATTATGAAAACACTGTCTGGTGGGTTTAATTAGAATTATTATTTTTTGTTGTTGTATTATGACTTTTGCTATGTGCAGTATGTGTTGTCATCAAGTCACGACCAAAGGTATCAAGAGACAATAAGTTTTTACATCCGAAATTGCAAACAGATGATGTATCTTGCAATCAGGAGGTAAAAAATAATATAATTGTGGTCACTGCATGGCGCAAGAAGATGAACAGGATTATTTTCATTATTATTATTATTGCTGTCATTTTTGTTATTGGCATTATTATTGTTATTATTGTCATTATTATTATTATTGTTGTTGTTGACATTATTATTATTATTGTTGACATTATTATTGTTGTTGACGACATTATTATTGTTGTTGTTGACGACATTATTATTATTGTTGTCGACGACATTATTATTATTGTTGTCGACGACATTATTATTATTGTTGTTGTTGTTGACATTATTATTATTATTGTTGACATTATTATTATTATTGTTGACATTATTGTTGTTGTCGACGACATTATTATTATTGTTGTTGTTGACGACATTATTATTATTGTTGTTGTTGTTGTTATTATTATTATTGTTATGTGGATTTTTGTGTTTATTTTGTTTTTCTGCAATCAAATGTAAGGTCCAATTGAAGACAGTGTTGCTGCATTCTTCCAAACGGTGGAGGAGACAATACGGACCAACAAAAAAAGTAACACTTCAAATTCAAACTTAACAGAACTCAAACATTTCACTTCAGGCACCAGCATGAATTAACCAACTATTTTTAATGCTAAGCAGCTCCATAATAAAGTCTGGCACAAGGACGCATTATATGGGCGCTTGGTTAACCATTGCTTGTAAACAGTATCTCCAGACGTTTTACAGAGAATTTACACATTTTTTTTTTATAATTGTTCAGCCACTAGGTCTAACTGCCACTCAAGGTAGAGTTACTGAATAGGGGCGTTGTGAGCAAGGGTTGGATATTATATTAGTATCCAATGAAACATATATATGTCTGTGAATAAAAACAAAAGGAAAACTTATCTTAGTCAATCCATTTCGTCCTCTGAGGGACTTTATCATTGCAATCAGTGAATGAAACACGCAGGCTACGATAAGTTTGCCTGCTGTCTTTATTCATACTGTCCTTTTACAAATATACTCTATCTGAATTATATATATATATGCTAAAAAGGTTGACAAGCCATAAAAAAACCCCAGAACAAAGAAATCAATCAATAAACAAAATGATCATAATATGAAGCTGGAATTTGGTAGTGGCACGCTTCACCTTTAGGAGACATTTCTCTGATGGAAAAAGGGATACAAGATCATTGGTAGGCAGAATTTTTCTTTAGCAGGACTTCTCAATCTAGGCCGGTTGATATTAATTTCAATGTTAAAAAAATAAAATGTTAAACAGAGACAACAACTCAAATAAGTGTACCAACTAAAATAATATTTATATATATATATATATATATATATATATATATATATATATTAGTTTAAGGTATGCTATATTTATGGGTAAAAGTGCTCAATATTAGGGACAGAGCATATGTAAATATGCAAGTGGACACAGGTCATTTATATATGCACAGACACAACAATAATTATTTTAATGTGTATGCACACACATTTATCACATTTTTATTTATATACACACACATATATATATATATATATATATATATATATATATATATATATACACACACACACACACGTGTGTGTGTGTATATATATATATATATATATATATATACACACATGTGTGTGTATATATATATATATATATATATATGTGTGGTTGGAGACAACGAAAAATACTTTTTTTTTTTTTTTTTTTCTAACTGACACAACCATATTATCAACAACAATAAATCTCTTTCACGATGCCTTATGAAAGCTGAACTTACTCAAAAGAGATTGAACAATTTATAGTTTACATTCAAAATTTCCCCAGAAACCAGAAAATAATCCAAATTGTGGAAAAATGAAATGAAAAAATCTTAAAAGATTTTTTGTTGGTCTTCAACATATATATATATATATATATATATATATATATATATATAATACATAGATTTATTACTTCAAAAGCTATTTTTAGAGGACACCCATATTTAAGTAGATGCTCCGCTTATTTTTAAAACAGCATTTTATATGTAGCAGCCTGCACTCTAGAGAAAACTTGGTGAAGAAAATTGTGCAGGATGGTAGGTGAAATGAAATAGTGTTTAAAAATAAATGGAGCGTCTAATCAAATATGGGTATATAAGATAAAAATTGTGATAATAAAAAATAAATTCCATTAATTCTTACATATATCAACAAGGTTTTGGGTAAGTTGTATGACAAAGTGGATAAAAGTTTCCGTGGGATGAGATTTGTCCTTTAGAACTTCATTAGAATAAATTTGTTTATATTGCTGTGATTACACATGTGCATGAATTAGTGATACTGGGAATTTTTAAATTACTTTAAATTTTTTTTTCACATGTTTTAGGTATATTAGTCTAGCTGATTTCATCTATATATATATATATATATATATATATATGTATATATATATAGATATACGGGAGTAAATATACCTATCTATTTGTTAGTCACCATTCCGTACAAATCTGAATTTCAAGCATGTCGCAAATGTTAGGCACAAGTTGGAAATTTTGTAAAATTATATATATATAGATATATATTAAGATGTGCTATATTTATGGGATAAAGTGCTCAATATCAGGGATGGAGAGTGTGTAAATATAAAAGTGAACATAGAAGTTAACACTTAGAGGCGACAGTCCGTTTCATGCTAGATGCAATCGTCAGGCCAAATTTATATATATATATATATATATATATACATACATACATTTTATTTTAGGATATTACATCAAAAGCATAAAAAAAAGATGCTACACAATTGTTTTGATGAGAATCAAAGCTT
>CAHIKZ030001849.1:265000-310000 GCA_903632075.3 Acanthosepion pharaonis
CCAAGTTCCAATTCCAGTTGGGTTCATTATATTTACTTAAGTGCAAATATCCTTGGGAAAAGTATTAATCCACCTCTTCTTCCCCCAACTATGGGATAATTAGTAGGACATGCATCAGTAAATCATTATCTCAAAAAAAAAAAAAAAAATTAAAAATACTTTCTGGCTTTAAATATCTACAAGTGGTTGATGATCCATAAAAAAAACAAAAAAAAACAAAAACAAACATTGATCAAGTTATAATGAGCACTCTTCCCCATTTAAATATAGGAAATTTTAAAATCTGGCCTGACTGAAAAAAAATTCTTATAAAAATGGAAAAATAAAAATGTTTTTTTTTTTTGTTTTGCTCGATTTGGGGGTACGGGTTGGGCAGAAAAATTTGCATTTTTTCCATCAGGTAAGTGAGGAATGAATAAGTCTGTTGTCCGACAAATTGCTCTCAGGTGAATATCCATGTGCAGTTTTCACTGGAGGTCTCTATCATTAATACTAACCACCAAATTACTCGAGTTTAAAGATATAAAGATAACAAAAAATGAGAAAATTGGCAGTCAATTGCTAAAACCTCCCAAAGAGTTGACTGAATGATTAGAAAAAGGTTTGTCAACAAAATCCTGAAGTTGAGGTTATATATATATATATATATATATATATATATATGAGATGCAGATCAAATATGGATCAGGATCTGACAAGATAAAGAACAAATTTTTGTCTGTTTTCTCTCAATCTCTGATGAAGCTTTAATAAAAGGGTAACATGTTAGATTGATATCTCTATATTTCTGAGATGAGGTATTATGTACACTATTTACATTATTCGGACTATTGTCCTCATCTTTGTTGCCATATTTATTACAACGTTTCGGCCTTTCAGTATCTGTCCATATTTCTGAGATGAGGCATTATTTACACTATTTACATTATTCGGACTATTGTCCTCATCTTTGTTGCCATATTTATTACAATGTTTCGGCCTTTCAGTATCTGTCTATATTTCTGAGATGAGGTATTATGTACACTATTTACATTATTCGGACTATTGTCCTCATCTTTTGTTGCCATATTTATTACAATTTCGCCTTTCAGTATCTGTCCATATTTTGAGATGAGGCATTATTTACACTATTTACATTATTCGGATTATTGTCCTCATCTTTGTTGCCATATTTATTACAATGTTTCGGCCTTTCAGTATCTGTCTATATTTCTGAGATGAGGTATTATGTACACTATTTACATTATTCGGACTATTGTCCTCATCTTTGTTGCCATATTTATTACAATGTTTAAGTCCTTCAGTATCTGTCTATATTTCTGAGATGAGGTATTATGGTATGCTACGTCCTTCTGTAGGTGGTTGGAATGTCAAACTGAACCCTTTATTTTTCTCACCAGGGTAGACTGTTCTAGTTCCACGTGCCATGTCTAATGGATGTCAGTTATCAGTTATCTCCTGTTAATGTTAGATTGATATACGTTTATTATATAAATATATATTATATAAAAATGAAAAAAGGAATCCTTAAATATCTATAATTGGTGGTAATAAATTAATTTCATGGGCAAAATTCCTAATTGTTCAGACCAATTTTTACATTATATATATATATATATATATATATATATATATATATATATATATATATATGAAAACAAAAACATTGTTTGCTTTGATAAAGTTGTAAGACAAAATGAATCAGCAAAAAAAATAAAGATTCCCCCAAATGTCATTCCTATACCAATTCAATTTTTTTATCCGCTGAATTGTTCTGGTATTTTTATATATATATATATATATATATATACACACACACAAAAAGAGAAAACCCTTTATATCAATGCATTTCATTCCTTTACAAACATTATCAAGTCAGTAGTAAAAATTTTACTTAGTAACATTTAAACATTTATTTAAACACAGAAATAACATGGAGAAAAATAAAATATCGTTAAGTTTTCGGATTTTGCATTGGGGAACATTCTAAGATATTCTAAAATCTTACAGCGCGATGGAGACAAGAATTACGGAGGATGCAACAGAAAGTAATGTTTCTGTCTATTAAATGAAAGCAAATTGATATTGACTTTATTTGTTTTTTTTTAAACATAATTGCTACATAGTTATACAATTTCAGATCATTTCAATAACTTCTCCATACTTCATTAGCATATAGTCTTGTTTTTCAACAAAGTTCATCTGATAGAAATCCTCAAGATTACATCATTTACAAATTTAGTTTTGGCAAGGAATTCAATTTGTGGTCTTAAATAAATTTGCCTTATGCCAGAATAAGTTCAGATGAACAAACCTTAAAGATCTATGTATATACGACTTGAAAGATATCTTTTTTTTTTCCTTTTCTAAGAAAATATATATACTTGTGTATAAGCTGACTTCATGGATAGTGCAAGATTATTTGTCATGAATTTTAACCACACCTGAAAAAATTTACCAGCATATGGTGCAGCTGCTCACAGAAAATGCATGTTTTTTTGTTAACCTCTTATTTTTTTTTGTACAAAAAAACTGATCATACTCCAATGAGGAACCCATTTGTATATCCATACATACAAAGTGTGCCTGACATCGAAGAACACACATTCAGCAGGTTGTATTTAGAAGACGACCCAACATAATGTTACGTAGTCTGCGCCAAATTGTAATGTTCTCATTTCATTAACATGGATTCCAATACAGAAAATGAAATGACACTGGCTGGTGACGAGAGAGACTTAGAGATAACCAAATTCTTAAGAGTGTGCCTGTAAAGAAGGGATGACAGGTAGTGCTCCACAGATCCCACAGAGGTGCCTCCAGTAATGTATGGGGGTGACTTATATCATATAAACCAATTTTTTGCCACTGCCTTGCATCAAAGAACTAGATACAGTGGTCAAACTCAGGATCAAGAGCAGGGTCTCAGGTTCAATGCAACTACCAACATCCAAGAGCTAGATACAGTGGCCAAGCATTGGATCAAGAGCAGAAATACAAAGCAGGAGCCTACATCCCAGAGATAGACATGTTGGTCATGCCCTGAATCAAAAGGAGGCTTTTGGGTTTAATACTGATATTCCAGTGTTAAACACAGTGGTCAAGTCCTGGATCAAGAGCAAGCTTTCAGGTTCAATGCTATTGTCTACAGTGCTAAACAGGTTGGTGAAGACCTGGATGAAGACCAGGGATTCAATGCCATTGGCTAGATTCCAGGGCTAGACAGGTTGGTCAAGCCCTGGGTTTAATCAGGTTCAATGCCACTCCCTATATCCAAGCAGTGGTGAAGCCCTGGATCAAAAGTCAGAGACATGATCAGTGACAATGGCTACATTCCAGTGCTAGCCAAGTCCTGATTCAAGGAGTTGGCCTAAGTTGGTTCCACCAAAGTCTCTTCTCCTATAAGATCCCTGAGTGGGCAGACCAAGAAATTTTAAGAATCCTTCAAACATATAAACTCGAAAATCTTCAGATTTGAATCCTCTGAACTTCAATGTCTTGGGACATCACCAAAATAGAAAATATCAGGTGGTCCTAGCAATGCCGTAGATTGGGAAAGGCTGTCATCTTGTCCCTGATTGCTAAGATGAACAAGCAAACCTCCCACCCAGCAACTCTGAGTCCATCTTGCACCTTTACAAATCTACCATTCAGCCGCACATTGAACACTGCTGCCATATCTGGTCTGGTGCCCCTGTTGTTCATCTAGAGGGGCTCGACAAAATCCATAAAAGAATCTGCAATGTAATCAATCCTGACCTGGCATCTCGAGTTCAGCCATGTTCTCACAGACGTGATGTGGCTTCCTTGTCTTTTCTACAAACATTTTCATGGTAACTGTTCTGCAAAGCTTTTTTCCCCTGGTGCTCCAATTACACAAACTTAAATTTGCTACTAGATTGGCATCTAGGTCCCACCCTTTTACTGTCGAAACAGTTAAATGTAACTGCCACTTCTACTCCAATAGTTTCTTTTCTCGCACTTCCCACCTGTGGAACCTCATTCCATTTACTTGCTTCCCTGAAAAGTACAGTCTTCAAAAATTTAAATGCAACATCAATCGCTATCTTCTGTCTTCTTGAATCCCATCCATCTTTTATTTTTTCCTCAACTGCCCCTACACCCAATCTTATCTCTCACTTTCACTATCTGTAAACCCCTGCATGCTAGTGGCTTTGCGACCTTGCTTAGGGTGAAATGTTAACAAAAAAAAAAAAAAAAAAAAAAAAAAAAAAAGAAAAAAACAAAGTTGCTTCCAAGATCAGCCTAAAGGCAGAGCGTGATTTTTTTTATTGAAAAACTTTTTTCTTAGCTGAACTTATTTAGGATAAATAAGACAGACTTTCTTTTTCACGGATTGTAATTTGTTCCAATTATCAGGTATACTCTCACACACATTATGCATATTTATTATTTCAAATGTTACCCATATTTAAATAGACATCCTGTTGTTTTGGTTTTTTTTTTTTTTTTAAATCCTATGAGATGGAAAATAGACAATGACGAGAAAGATGTGCTCAATGTCATTGCAAATATATTATTCCCCCCCCAAAAATGTGCCAAGATTTTACATATTGTGTTTGCGCTGGTGGATATATAGAACCAATATAACAGCAGAAAAAAAAAAAAATAAAAAAAAAAATAAAAAATAAAAAAATAAATAAATAGTCAGGCGCCTTGAAGAGACACCGTTTTGGGAATGAGGATATATGAAAAGTTGAAAATGTTATAAAAGATGCAAAAGAGAAAGAACCAGAACATTTGACACAAGTGCACACAAGGAAGGTAAAAAAAAAAAAAAAAAAGTCAACCCAACACAAATAACTAGTGCACTAATTACTTACATCACACATAGCATAAAGATATCGAAAAATGAGAAAAAAAGCAATCTATTGTCGAAATCTCCCGACGAGTGGTCTGAACGATTACAAAAAGGTTCATCTACAAAACTCTGGAGTCAAGGTGCAAAATATAGCATCAATTAGCTAAGTGACAAATTTTATACGTGTATGTATATATATATATATATATATATATATATATATATATATATATGTGTGTGTGTGTGTGTGCATAGAACATTAACCACAATGTGGACAAGTTCTATCTTACATCAAATGACTTTATTCAATATGGCTCAACATGCATTCCCTGTCCAGTTTACTTATATAATAAATGCAAATGTCAGTGTGTCACACTTTTTCAACTTTACTCCTAGAGGCCGTAGAGATTTTGGATTTTATATGTCCCTTAAGGAACTGCATTCCTGATCAAACCAAATTCATGAATAATTCTATTGAACATACATGCCTATCAAGAAGACTCACATTACATCTCTCTGACCATAGGACCCATTTAAACTCACATAAACCTACTAAACTCTAGCTGCAACATACTCACAAAATATGACCACATGCACACACATCCGAATGTAAAAGAACGATGAGTAAGTTTCAGTGTTCAAAACATTAACTTAAAACAGAGCTCAATACAAAAGTAGAGCCGCCGTATATATTTATTTATTATGCAGTGTTACATTAGAACATGCACATACCCACTACAAAACTGTACATCTTGTTTCAACATTAAAAAGTCTAACGTTTCATCAGGTTTTATGGGAAGCTTTTCAATGACGAAAGTGGAAGGAAGGTATGCTTCAATAACTGCATTTCTGAATAAAATATTTCAGTCGCATAGTGATTCCCCTACTGATGAGATGTACAGTTTCGTAGTGGGCATGTGTATGTTCTAATGCAACACTGCATAATATATATATATATATATATATATATATATATATATATATATATATATATATATATATATAAATAAATAAATAACCAAATACTATTTCTAGTAGATACCTGTATTTGAGTAGATGCTACATTTATTTTAAATTATATTTTCTTTATTGACATTGTTCGGACTGTTGTCGTCATCTTTATTGCCATGTTCATGATGCTTCGGCTGTTGTAACGTTCCAGCCTTCTTCAGTCAATTGGAATTTTGAACTGAACACTTTATTTCATCCTCATGGACACATGGCCCAGTGGATAAAAGTGTTGGCTGGATCCAGTGACTTGACCCAAAGAAGTGAGAGTTCAATACCTGGCTACAGCAGTGGTGAACAAAAACGTGGAGAGTTGAACTAATGAGAGATAACCGAAACATCTTCAAGAGGCATGGCACATGGAACTAGAACAATCTACCCTGGTAGACAAAATAGAGGCTTCCATTCAAAATTCCAATTACCTGAGGCCAGAGCATACAATGGCCAAAACGTTGTGAACATGGCAGTCCAACAACAATCTGAACAATGTAGATAATGTAAATAATACCTCATCTCAAAAATATAAACAGATCTTGACAAAGGCCGGTGCATACAATGGCTGAAATGTTGTGAATATGGCAACAAGATGAGGACAACAGTCTGAACAATGTAAATAATTACAATACCCCATCACAGAAATATTGACAGATATTGTATTTTCTTTCACCTATCAGTCTGCATACTAGAGAAAACTTAAAGAAAATGTGCCCACAAGGATCATTTGCAGGAGGAATTGTTGTCTGATCTGGTATGCTTTGACGACTCGGCTACAAAGAGCCTCAAAATCAAGCAAGGTTTTATTTTGCCTTTTAATCAAAAAAAAAAAAAAAAAAAAAAAAAAAAAAAAAATAATTCAAACGTTATTATAGTGGATACTTAATATTTGTAATAGACGCCATATTTTTATTTGTTAAACAGTTTAATATTACAGATGACCAGGCTTAATAAACACCGTTTAATAATAACGCACATACAGAAAGATAGATAGATAGATAGATAGATAGATAGATACTGGCTCTTTAGGTGTTCTAGTTTTGCTCTACTTAGTGTCTTGAGCACTTTTACATTTCAAATTAGGTTGCTCTATTGGTGTTTTCTCTTTTGGCTAGACATTGCGGTGCTGATTGATAATTTTCAAGCAGTATGGATGTTTTTAGGGTTTTCTTTTTTTTTTTATTAAATTTTCATTTCCCTGATTTCAATTTGTCTAATTTTTTTTTTTTTTTTTACAAATTGTATTATCTGGGGTTTTTCACATCACCTGAGTATAGGTAAAAAATATATATATATATATATATATATATATATATATATATATTTCTTCTTGTATACTTCAACTAAGACAAATCTACCCAGGACTCAACCAATTCCAGTATATTTTAAACAGGGCTCAATACTTAATTTTATATCTATCTTTTACAATATGTATGTACACATACATATCAAAGTGTAGAAGTGCGAACAGTAAGATCTCAGTGTTCGAAACATTAATTTAAAAACAGTGCTCAATACAAAAAGTAGAGCCATAAATATTTATTTATTTATTATGCAGTGTTACATTAGAACATGCACATATCCACTACAAATGAGTAACATCGTGATTCCCTACCTGATGAGATATTTAAAAAAGGTTTTCCTTTTTTGGACGTTGAAACAAAAAATGTACAATTTTGTAGTGGATATGTGCATGTTCTAAATGTAACACTGCATAAGAAATAAAGAAATAAATTTATATATATATATATATATATATATATATATATGTGTGTGTGTGTGTGTGTGTGTGTACACCTCAAGGTGGTGTAATGGTTAGCAAGCTTGTCTCACTAGAACAATTACGACTGAGTAGTGAATTTAATCCTCCCTGGGAACCCCATACTTTTGGCCTTGTGCCACATCTAATCTATGCTTGTAAAATAACAGTGTGTGTATTGAGCCTTGTAATCTGTAATATAACAGTTTAACAAACAGTTTATGATATTTTTTGTTTATTTTTACAGTTTATTTTTGTTTAAACAGTTTAGGATATTTATCTATACACACGTGTGTATATATATATATATATATATATATATATATATATATACACACACACACAGTAGAACTTTCCAAATCTGAACATAGCATAATCTAGACTTCTTCGAATCTGGACACATCTTCAAATCTGACATAAATATGAAGCGTTTTCTTCCTCAAATCAGAACAGTCCCCTTAATACCAAACATCTCGGATGTCCAGTTTAGACAAGTTGTACTGTATGTTCTTATTTTTGTCTTCCTTTACAGATTGTAATCGTTTTTGAATAAGATATTTCATAAATTTTTAAACATTTTATAAACTGTCTTAGTTTTTCACAAATTACAATACAATGACCCCACCCCTGCCTATTCGCATTTCAGCATTTGCGGACTTTTCTGTAGAACATATGTATTTGTTATTTGTGGAAACCCCGTATATTCGCGTGTTTTTCTGAAGAACATATCTACAAATTATTTGCTGAGAACTCCCTCGATTCGCATATTTTTTTTGATAGAAAATATTTAAAATATTCTTGTATTATTTTCCGGTTATTTAAGTCACTTAAAACACATAACAGTTCATTTTTATGGTAAAAATTGGCAGAATTGTACATCTTCATTGTCAAAAAAAAAAACTAATGCAAAAACATGTGTAGTTCTTGTGCTTTGTTCTTTGTCAGGGGCTGTGGCTGGGGTCTTAAAAGTGGATTATGCTAAGTCTGGGGGCATCTTCACAGTTCTGATTCTAAAAAATGTTTTAAACTTCATATTTTATGTCTTGTTACACATATTTTATACAGTATTTTCAATGGTTGTATCGATCTATGCATAATTAAAAATAGGTATTGTACGTATTAAAGAAAATTTATGTTAAGTATGGTCACCAATACTGTTTTTCAAAAATGTTTTAAAAATGTCTGAAATGTTTCTAAAGTGTTTCAGATGAATGTTTAAGGCATATGGGGGTCTTAACAATCAAAATAGGTACTTATATGCACTTTTTTTTGGTGGGGGGTTACAAGTATCCGTGGATTCTAACTATTCACAGCCAGTTCTGGTCCCTAACCCCCACAAGAACAGGAGACTCAATGTATTTGTTTAGCCCAATTTTTTTTCTTTACTATTGGTTGTCAATTATTTTCTGTACATTTGTAATGTAATGTTGTTTTGATTTTATTTAAAATGTAGATTAAATAATCTACATTTTAAATAAAATCAAAACAACATTACAAACTACCTTTGGTATCCTAAACATTAAAACTCAATAAAAATTTTAAGTTTGCCACAGGAGCCTTTTCTTCAAATCCAAACAACATCAAACATCTCGGGTGTTCGGCTTGGAGGAGTTGTACTAATATATTTCATATCCAGTGTTGAAAATTACTTTTAATATCAGATTTGCATGCAACAAATTACAGTGTGGTTGAATTTCATTTCTAATTTCTGTTTTTATTTCAGACTGACCAGTGCAGCCCAGAATGGTACAACGCTTGATATTGCTAGCATCCCATTACAAAGTGTGGCAGTCTGTGGTACAAGTGCAAGTGTTCATAGACCTTGTGCATCAGTAGATACCAAAAATTACCAGAAATTGTCATTCCAAGCTGATGAGTACAGAATCTGTGGTAGACACCCATAGAAGAGGGCATTGTTCAACATGCAGGTTGGGAAAAAATGTGCAAAAGAAAGAATTTTAACACTCTAGTGTACTTCTATGATTATCAACAGTTTGTGGCAGGTGTGATAAACGCTTAGGCAATCATGTATCTTTCGATACATGACTAACGAGGCAGATTTTTTTTTCCCTGAAGTAGGTTGCCATTTCTTTCTGCGGTAGACTTGTTACCATCCAAGGCTACAGAACCTGGTCTGTCCCGCTATATACCCATAGCTGGAGGAAGAAGAAGAGGTTTCATACCTTTCCCAAGGATATTAGCACGTCAGTCAGTGAGTTATGTGCCATGTATGATACATGATCACCTAAGCATGTATCTTTCGATACATGACTGACGAGGCAGATTTTTTTCCTACAGTAGGTTGCCATTTCTTTCTGTGGTAGACCTGTTGCCATCCAAGGCTATAGAACTCAGTCTGTCCTGCTAATTACCCATAGCTGGAGGGTGGGGGTGGAAGAGGAGGATTCATACCTTTCGCAAGGGTATTAGCACATAAGTGAATGGATTCGACTGGAATTTGAACTCGGCTCTCAGATTCCTCAATCCTATCCGCTAGCCATTACTCCAACGTGACTCTTCCCTACGATGATACTGGCTCAAAATTTATGAAAATCAACCAATAAATAAAGTTATTAACAATTCTAAATAGGGAGTTTCTTTTGACCCACCATGTATATAACTTGGTAAATCTTAAACAGGGTAAAAAATGTACAGCAGTGAGTGTGTATCTATTTTTTTTTATATTTTATAAAGCTATCATTATTGGGCAATTTCAACTGCTTAATTTGATGATGTAATAAAAGTAAGTGTTTAGCAAAAACTTCCAAAATTATTTTAAATGTTATATTCTAGTGGATGCATGTGTTTTAGTAGACCTACTGCATTTGTTTTCTTATTTTAATTTTTTTTAATTAGTATACATTTATGTCAATTGGCCTGTGAATCTGAGAGTCTTGATAAAGACAATATGCCTTCTGGCAGGATTCAGTCCTCTTCTAGGGGAAATCACTAGATATAGATATATATCTCAATGTGTGTGTGTGTGTGTGTGTGTGCGTGTGTATTTTATGATTTATAATAAATATATAAATATTTTAGGAAAATATATTTTTATATTTTAAGACTAATTTTAGCAAAATCTATGAAAAAGTGGAAAACTTTTTCATGAGATTTGTTTCAACCCTTAGGACTTCAGACTAAAATGATGTTTGGCAGATCTATTATGACAAAGTGGGATATTGGAAAAAAAAAAAAATGCTAAAATACATATATAAAGAAGAAATTAGATGAAATCAGGTAGACAATATACCCTAACACATACTGAGAAAAAAAAAAAAATTTAAATTTCTGTGTCCACCTCCCCTCCATAAATAGGTGAGCCAACACACATGGCCTGAAGATTGCCTGAAACAGACTCTAGCTTCTCAGTGTCCACTTGTCCTTAAGAGATATATAAATTCATAAATAATATTAGTCTTCTGTAAAATATGCTCTGTCCTTGATATTGAGCACTTTTTCCCATAAGTATGGCATACCTTAAAAACTAAATTTCGATCATATTATATATATATATATATATATATATATATATATATATATATATATATATATATACGTACATACACACACACTTAAAAATATGTATTCTTTGCGACACAGATATTACCATGTTTCAAAACCAAAACTTACTTTATATTTCAGATACAAAACTGAGCAGATATGACTTTAGGGAAAAATTCTGAACAAGGGGAGATGCTTTAAAGTAAATAGAACCTTACTCAGCAGTAAGGTTCGCTACCACCTAGTGGTTGTAGAGAAAGCAAATTTGATGGTGGTTCCTCTTATGAAGGGAGACACAGGTTCAAATTCTGCTGAGAACATTTTCTTCATTAAGTTTATACCGAAATAATGCAGAGGCCAGCAGATGAAATAAACACTGTTTAAAAAACAGGGCATTATACTGTAATATCGGTGCTGACTAAAAGTAACATCAGAAGTAATAAAAATGTCTGATTAAATATTATATATATATATATATATATATATATATAAAAAGAACAGTAAGATATATAATCCGGTGTTCTTATAGATATTTTTATTTTACAAAATAGTGCTCAATGTAAATTTACAGAGCATTAATATTATAAATTAATTAATATATATATATATATATATATATATATATCTAAGAACAGTATTAGGTAGAAATTGTATGACAAAATGTTTCCTTGTGACATGTTTTGTTCTTCAGATTAAATTTGTTATGTTGGTTGGACAGAGGGTGGTGGGAATTATAGAATTTTTTGAAGTTTTTTTTTTTTTTTTAACTAGCCAAATTAATTTAGAATCTTTTTCTTTTCTTTCCATCACTTTTGATACACACATTATATATATATATATATATATATATATATATATATATATATATATATATATATATATATATAATCATCTGATGTGATGTGCTGTGCTGTACTACTCAGCTACAGAGGAAGTGTTTGGTTAGTCAAAATTACTGTTTTAAAAACCACGTATTTCCCACAATCTTCCTCGAATGATCATATCTGCTTGAAGTGTATCTTAATGTAAACAAATGACAACGGACTAAGTTCCAATTATTTTAATATATTTTCTGTTTAGAAGTTATTTTTATAGAATGCTCTGTTTATAATAGTATTAATTACATTTACTGATCTGAATGTCTGAAAAATTTTGTAGAAAATATGGTGTCCTCTCACACACGCATATATATATATATATATATATATATATATATATATATATAGAGAGAGAGAGAGAGAGAGAGAGAGATATATTTTCAAGAAATCTTATTACAAAAAAATAAAAAATATGTGGTCTCAGGCAGGATTTGAACCTGCATCCTATTTGATGGGGAGAAACTGTCTTAGATCTGCTATGCTTATTATGACTCAGCCATGAAGGGTGTTGCTGATGAAGCAAGGCAGAATAGTGCCTTTAAGCAAAATCCTTCTTGTCACAGACAAAAATGACAAAAACCTTCTTGTCAAAATTTAAAATCTACTCATATATATATATATATATATATATATATATATATATATATATATATATGAGGCCCGGTGGTGTAATAGACAACTCAAACAGGGAAATCACACAGTTGAGTTGCAATTCCAGCAAAGTTGCATTCACTTACATGCAAATACCCTTGGGAAAGGGTATGAACACATCTGATCTTCCCCCAGCTATGGGTAAATAGCGAGACAGACATGGTCCCCTAGCCTTGGTGGGGGAACCAGTCTAGAAGGACAACACTGAATTCAAAACCTGGAGAGAGTCATTTGGGAGCCTTGTGCCACATTATGTGCACAAGTTCTCGGTATTTGGCTCTTCAAAAAAGTGCGCTCGGTTCTGCAGAAGCCTTCACCACTATAATCAAATCATATATGCAGTTAGTCTGGCTGTACGGTTATAAGAACTGAGCTACTTATGTCGAAAACAATGGCAGAGTACTGTTTTTATATATATATAATAAAATATATATAATATAATATATATAATATATATAATATAATATAATATAATATATATAATATAATATATACACACACAAATTTAGATGTAATAATCCACAAATTTAGCTTATTAGTTTTTTAACCATTCTTAAACAGTACTTAAATTTCAATTTTAGCGTGATTTTTTTTTTTTTAAACAGGTTTTGCTGACCAATATCAACATAGACAGACACAGAAATATATATATATATATATATATATATATATATATATATATATATATATATATATATATATATATATATAAAAATAAATCATTTAAAATACTAAAATGATGCTTGGTTAAATACTGGTAAGTGGAGAGCCCGAAAGATTTTCAGTGCCTGTCCACATGTGTGTGTGTGTGTGTGTGTGTCTTATATATGATAACAGTTTCATGATAAAGCAAATAATATATAACACAATGAAAGGTTCATATCATAAAATCAAACAAACTTAACTAACCATATATATCTATAGGGCAGGCACTGCAAAATGTTTGGGCTTCCCACTTAACAGAATTTAACTAGACACTATCATAATCTTATTTTAAATTATTTATTTTTGACACATATTTTATATATATATATATATATATATATATATATATATATATATATATATATATACACACACACACCCCTTGTCTAGCAAAATAGATTTATCTGTAACCTTGGAAACATGAATTTTGTTTTAGCTGTGTCTTTAAAACCCAGTAATTTTAAAAGTTACTCCAAAATTCCCTTGAGGATGAAATAGAACTAATGTCTTTAATTTAATTACAAAATTAAATTCGGGGCTTTTAGCTTCCATTTTTGAAACATGGTTAGAACTGTGTAGCGAAAAAAAAAAACATATTTTAAATCAATTAATTTATAATATTAATGCTCTGTAAATTTACATTGAGCACTATTTTGTAAAAATAAAAATACCTATAAGAACACCGAATTATATATCTTACTGTTCTTTCTTTTTATTTATATATACACACACACACACATATATATATATATATATATATATATATATATCCATACACACAAAAAAAAGAACTAAAACACCGTATTCTACCGTGGTTTCAACTGTTATATATAAGAAACAATAAAATGAAATAACAACAATCACTAATATCAACTATGATTACATCCACATCGTGCTGACCATATTTGTAAAGAAGAAAAAAAAAAAAGAAAAAGAAATTCCATTAGATACACAAACTAAAAATCTAAATATCTTTTAGAAACAAAAATAAAACCTTGGTAATGTCTAAATAGAATAGCCGAAAGCGCTCGGATATAAAATACATTTGGACAGTTCTTAAAAAAATATTTTGCAGAGAAGAAAATACTTGTATGAAATGCAAGGGGCATTGATTGAATAAAAATCTCAATTGCACTAAACTTGATAATCGTCTTTAAATAATTAAAACTTGTAAAAAAGAGGGATTGCTGCCCAAATACACAATAAATCGATTTTTTTTGTTGTTGTACATATATAATCTATTTTACACGTGCTTTCCTGTCTAGATTTCCGAAAAAGGCAAACATTTTTATTTCCCGTCTTAATTTTTAAGCATATCTTTCTATTCAATAAATCACACGTGCTTACAAAAACGAAAATAAAAACAATTTCTCATATATATATAGAAAAATGTTATTCCCATACAAAAAGGCAATACACACGGATACAATACATTATGTAAATATGCGTTTTTTTTTTACATCATCTTGCGCGTACCTGCGTGTATATGTGTGCGTATATGTATATATTGTATGCATATATTATCATTATGGCTTTTTATACGTTCACCCTTCTACAAATACATAAATATACACTATAAAAGCCCTCTTCCTAACTCAATGGACTCCTTTATATATATATATATATATAAAAATAAAATCAATGCCATTTTTTAAAAATAAGTCATAAACACACACCTTTTCGGGGTAATTTAGTTCATTTTTAAAGAGAAAAAAACTGTTTAGAATCTAAACAGTTTTCTTTTTTTGTAACTTATCTAAACTTTAGAGAAGTTACAATCTTTATTTACAAACACTAAATTTAAAAAAAAAAATGTTTATGACAAAAAAATGTTTGCAATATAAAGGAATTTTTTTTTCTCTCGCATTTTTAATCATTTCACCCCGAGCAAGGAGATAAAGCCACTAAGACGCAAAGGGTTACTGAGTCTGAACGAATCTGAGAAAACATTAAAAACCCTTGTGTATCTTAATAAGGATTTTTATAGTTTAAGGGAAGGAAAAAAAAAAGCACTGAAAAGTCGGGAATGTGTTACAGACGGGGTTTTATGGGCAGATAAGTTAAAATTTTAAAAAATAAAATAAAATACCTGGGCGTAGAAATTTTTTCTTTCAATTTGTATACAATTTTAGATGTTATTATAAAATCCAAATTTTATAGCAGTAAAATTTACTCATTAAATATTTAATTGCGTTAAATAAACAAACTTTCCTTGGGGATGTTAAATTTCTCAATTTAATCACTTAAATTTTACCGAAGAAAATATTTATATAAACAGTAGCAAACTACAAAATCTATTTAAATTTAAAAACTTTTACGAAACTTAAATACCCGCATTTTTTTTTCTTTAAAACATTACTGAGATAAGTAAATTTTAACCCAGAAGGTACATCAAAGCGACAAAAGTACTACCTCCCTCGAAGATAGTCTTGTACGGTGAATAAAATACAATTGTTAATTAATTAAGCAAAGTAGTTTTAAGTGACCACGAGTCAAGAATTTTTTTTAATCCAATTCTTTCTGAAGCTGTTGAAAGCATTGATAGATTTTAAAACCTGTATAAAAAGTATAAAATATCTAATATCAGTGCGTTCCGTTAATTAAATAAGTAGAGATCAATTATCAATATTTTTAAAAATTACGTGCTCCCCTTGTTTTAAAAAAAATATCATACACTAAAAAATGTATTCACACTATATTAAAAAAAGAGAAAATAAATCGTCATTTTGTATTATAAAAGACTTTAAAAATTTAAATTCAAAAGAAACATTGTTTTTAAATTTCATACGTTTTTCTTTCTTTTTTATTTGTTTGCCAAACAAAAGAATAATTTCAAAGATTATTACATAAACCAATTATTATTATTTATTTATTTAATGAGCAGTAATAAATTAATCCGTCGATACGAAGCGCGAAAAGGAACATTTAGTTCTCGTCAGAATTTTGCGCGCGGGAAAGTAAAAAAAAAAAAAAAAAAAAATCCTGAAAGTTTTGTTACCATTCTAAGAATTAGCTTTGAGAGGTGGAGGTGAGGCAAAATAAGTAAATAAATAAATATGTGTGGAAATTAATAAGTAAATATTTTTGCTGCAGTTGGAAGTTGAAATTCTTTTACACACACATGAAAAAAGACGAAAGGAAAAGTTATGAGCCGACGCGTTTTGTCCTCTAAGGCATTTTTTTTTTTTAATCAAAGCAAATAAGTTTTCCTTGTCTTTTTTCATATTGTCCTTTTACAGATAAACAAACACACACAATCTGAAATTGTGCATGAGTATTTGGTGTTCTGATCGTATCCCCAATAGTTTAGGATGTAGTTGTTATTATTTTGATATTGTTAAGATTGGATAAACAGAAACTGTTTTGGATAATCGATGTTAAGGAGCTGCTGTTTTTATGTATTTTATTTTCATTATTGTTAATAATGCTACTTTTTCTATGCTTTTCTCTTAGCATTGTGGATGAAATAATGAGGATATCGGATGTTTTTGAAAGTGATGTATATTTCTTCTTCAGGTAAGTACTGGGGGCTGTAAATTCTTAGTGCTCTTAAATAAAATCCTATAATTATTCCAGATTTTATCCGGTTACAGTGACGGGAATAAAAATTGATATCCTTATTATTTCATCCAGAATGCTAAGAGAAACGCATACAAAAAAAAAAGAAGATAAGGACATTATTTAGCAACAATAACAAAAAAACTAGATAAAAATAGTACTTAGAATACTACTACCTACTAACTCTTTAGCGTTAACTATCCAAATTGTTAAACAATATCAAAATAATTAAAACCACATCCCAAACTATTACGACTAGAATCAGAACCAAAAATATCCATAACAAAAATAATTCCGAAGCAAGCATATAAAATAAATATATAAATGTTTAAAATTTGATATCTCCTGGATTTGTTTTGGATCGATATTGCATATGTCGTGAGAAAAGTTTATCTTTGAATAAATGAACAATAATCGATTTGTTACCCGATAAGTCAGATATAGAAACGAAACTTTTTTTTTTTTAAGAGTTACTAAAATATTATTAATATTTTAACTTCATGTTATTATTATAGAATAAATTACGTTCAAATCTTTTAATTTTTACGAACTGCCGTTCTATATTTTAGATTTTTAAAAATATATTTGACGAATTTTTTATTTTGATCTTGTTTATTTTACAAAAGATCGCCGAATATTAAATTAAAAAAAAAGTTACTATTTTTAAATAAATAGCTACATTAGTTTTAAATCTAAAAATCTGTAACAATATTATAAAGAAAAATGACTAACTTATTTTTACGCAATAAAGAATTTTTCACGCACTTTACATAAAGAAATAATGAAAATTTTAATCAAAATTTGAGTATCTTTAAAATAGGAAAGTATTAAAAACTTATATTGTACTTTCTTTAACAAAAAATAAAAAATAAAATAATAATTTATTTCAAAACAATGAAAAAATAAATGGTTGACACATCTTTAAGGCGGGCGGAGTTTGATTTCAAACGAGATTAAAATTAAAGAACAATTTTTTCAAACATGTTTTTCTCGGCTATATATGCAACTTAATCATACTTCTAAAATCTGAAAAATACAATTTACATAGCCAATATACAAGAACTAGTGGATTTATAATAGTAAAAAATTAAATCTTTAATACCATTTTTAAAATTATTTTTTCTTTTATAATTAAAAATATATTATTCAAAGAAAAAAAAAAAAAACCTAAATTTAAAACCACATGTAGTAATTGCACTGAAAATTATTTTGCATTATTTGAAAAATAAAATATAGAATTTTATCTTTTGCTTACATTTAAATGTTTGAATTAAGTAAGAAGAATAATTCGTTACTGGCTTCTTGGTGCAATAGTAGAAGGAAAAACTAGTTGGTCAGACTTGAACACAAATGTACGTGATAAAAAAATATTAAAAAAAAAATAATATTTTATATCCTCTTCACGATACGAAATGAAAGAATAAGAAAAAAAATTCGTAAATATAGTTATTAAATTCAGTTTGATCTGACATAGAAAAAAAATCAGAAGTCATATTTTTTATTTAAGTGAGAATTAATTTTTTTTAACTAAAAAAAAAAAAAAAAAATAAATAAAAAAAAAAATAAAATAATAAAAAAAAAAAATCGATGAACGTTCGAATTCTTTGACTTTACCTAAGGCTCGAACGCTGGTAGCGTCGCTTAGAAATTCACAATAAACCCAACCGTTAGGCAAAAATCATAATTATACTATGATGAGCTTTGACTGGCATAAGGCCAGAACAATGGGGTGCCTCAGGGGGAAATGGTGGTCTATGGTAGGCGCCCCCGGCATTTATCATCGAATTGGCTTTTTAGCGAGATGCAATGTTACACTGAAGTAGAAAAAAAATCAACATGCTTTAAAAAAACAAAAAAAAAACAAAAAAAACAGTGGTATTTATAATAAAAAGATACACAAAAAAAAAATAAAGTGAAAAATATTGTAAATAAACTAAATATTTGATGCAAATTATTAAGATTTAAGTAAATATTTACGAAATAACACAACAAATATATATATATATATATATATATATATATATATATATATATATATATATATATATATACACACACACACACACACAAAAATTCCTGCCATAAAGGCTGGTGAGTGTGCTGGACTGTTTAACGGATTATTAGCAAGCTAGATTTACTTGAACCGCCCTGGCCTTGTGCCAAACTATGGTAAATTTAGTTATCTTTTTTCTTTCTGTTTATAGGAAATTCATAATTATTGTATCTCGTTTTTACTTTTATCATTATTAGTAATATCCGACCTAATAAGTCATTTGCAACAGGATTTCGTTATGAACCAAGTCACAGAAGAATTATTTATACTAAAAAAAAAACAAAAAAAAACAACATGTACTGGGGTGGGGAGGATTGGGAAAAAATACGTAATTCATCACGTGGTCTTAATTTTACAAATAATTTTTTTTTCTTTTTTAATTAATTCTATTTTTTTTTAAACAAGAAACAAAGATTTATATACTTAAGTTACTACATTCGTATATTTCCCGATTTAAAACTAACTTTGAAACAAGAAAAATTGATTTACCTCACAAATGTCGTATACGTTTTTTTTTCATTTTGTCAGTTTTTATATTTTTAACAAAATTGAACGCATTTTAACGACATCAAAATAATAATATTGATAAAAATGAGGGTTTGATGTTTTTTTTTGTATATATATATTTTTTTTTTACAGTAATACATCTTCAATTAAACCACTCAGTCATTTCAATATTAATTGAATACATCCAATAATGTATGTGATTAGATTATTCTAAAATATATTTTATTGTTAGCATTCAAAACTGATAAATAAAAATTTTCTACCAAGAAAATTATTATTATTATTAGCTAAATTTTGCTGTATAGAAATATTTCTTAGCTACTAAAAAAAAATTACTGTACGATGGTTGCTCCGAAAATAACGCCTCCCGTTTCATAGTATTTGCCCCGGATATCAGAGGCGGCATGGCAGGAGAATTTCAACTTTCCCGCCAAGAATGCATAATCTTTATTTCGTCTCGACAGTCCGGCAAAATTGAGTCTGACATGAAAGTGTGGACGAAGCTTAAGGGGTCTCGCTGAATTGTCGCCATACAGGAAGAAAACTGCAGGCACTGACATTCATTGATGCTTGCTGAACATTTATGGAGACCAAACAGTGGGTGTGAGCACAGTCAGTCGGTGGGTGTTTGAGTAGTGGCGACGGTGACGTACATGACAAGGCACGTTTCTTGGCAACTTTGGACAGGTTGGTGCTCATCGATGGCGAAAAACACAAACACATTATTTATATATATATATATATATATATATATAGAGAGAGAGAGAGAGAGCTGGTGGAAATAAGACTGTGCTCAATGTAAAATAACAGAGCTATAATTTATACTACTACTAATAATAATAAAAATTTTGTTCCTTTTTTTAAGCAAATGGGCTGCTTTGCCTGAACAGTAGGTTATAAATATTGATATTTAAATTTTACAACGGTCATTTTTCAATCCGTGCCTGACAATTGCCACGTACATGAAAGATATATACTAAATGGTGGCGATCAAACTGCATCTTCATTATTATTAGTGTGTGTAAAAGAGCTTTATAGTTGAAATCTTAGTCTATTCAATGATTTTATTGTTCTCTTTGTATACGTTTCCGCGGAAGCTAATATGAGGTATTATTTTCGGAGCGTCCCCCTAATATGTGAAAAAGAATCCTCTCAAAATTCAATAACATGAAGTCTCCCCACCTCCATTTGAAATATCAGTAAGAATTAAAAAAAAAACAAACTGCTTCAAAATAAAAGGTACTTGATAAAGTTTGAAAAGCAATTACTTCATATGGTTTTATTCATTTTGAATAATTTGTTTTTAATTACAAAAGACAAAAATAATATATAAAAAAATTATTTTTAAGACTGCGACATTCTACTTTTTTTTTTTTAGATAAGGCCTGTATTAACTATTATTAAGATTAAAACGCGCTCACACACACACATATACATATATATATACATATATATATATATATATATATATATATATATATATATATATATATATATATATATATATATAGATATATGAGAGATTCACCTGAAATTCTGAAAGGCGAAATACAAAAAATAACTGAGGATATTGTTAAATCGAAAAAGCATTTTGGGGTTTTTTTTTTACATTAAAATCCCGAAATAAATAGAAGTTTTATTAACTTTAAGCAATATCAATTTTAATTTTTTATTTTTTTTACAAGGCGGGAATTCCGCATAATTCAAATTAATTACAATACCTTTAAGCGACATTAACTTTTCTGGTCAGGGATCGTCAGGCTACATCATATATATATATATATATATATATATATATATATATATATAATTTCACAATATTATGTGGGAAGGGTATTCAATATCGGAGATAAAGCGTTTGTAGGTATAAACTTTTGAAAAGCGCGGACGTAGAAATGAACATTGCATGTTGTTTGGCCTGTTTCATGCCTCAAGTCATCATATATATATATATATATATATATATATATATATATATCCACGAGAGGTTACTGGAAAAGTTATGAGCTCAAAAGATTTCTCACAATCTGCTTTCGCTACTGAAGTTGTGCGTGTATGCAAGATATGAAAAGCACTCCATACACACATGTAACTACCCTCATCGTGCGCATTATATATATATATATATGTGTGTGTGTGTGTGTGTGTGTGTGTATTACAGTGAGGTTTACTCTGTACAAGGACCGAGAGCCACTCGGGGTAGAGTTTTACGAAGTAAGACAATTTATCCGGATATATGGAGAAGGTGAGTATGTTTAAATATGTGTGTGTATATATATATATATATATATATATATATATATATATATATATATATATATATATATATATATATGTGTGTGTGTGTGTGTGTGTGTGTGTGTGTGTGTGAAATTGACAGAATCAAATCTTTAATATGTAAATGATTTAATTTCTTTGATTAACCACACAGATTTTCCTAAAACAAAAAAAAAAAGTAATTAGTAAATCATTTTCTTTTTTTCATTAATACTACTGATACGTTTTTGTTTAATGTGGCTATAAACAAACACACTATACAATGTAATCACCAGCTATGGCCCCGCAAAAAATAAAAAAAAAAGAATTGATTTGCCTACTGTCGTACACGCGTCAAGTCAAATAAAACCCGCTCGACCGAAACGGATAATCCAATGTTACAAAATAACGGCTTTTCTAGGAGTTCAGTTATTGAAATTTGTATTTATTTATTTTCCATATTAAAAAAAAAAAAAAAAAGTAATATAATTTTTATGCATGTGAAGGCGGGGAGGAACGAAAAAGTTCTTTGAAATTAACCCAACTCAGAAAAATTTTACAAATTAAATGACACACACACACACAGACAGACAAAAAAAAGTTGTCTGCCAATTTTTTGTTTTTTGTATATAGATTCAATAAATAAAATTTATCTTTTTTTCACAACCAGTATTTTTTCAGCATAATCTCCTCCTTTGTCAATGCACTTAATCAGGTGGTGAATATTAATCTCGTACATTGGACATTACAATGCAAATTTCAGATCAAAATTCACTTACGGATCCACCCTTACATGCGTGTGTTTGCAGGTAGGTGCGCGCGCACTTTCACACACCGATTTCGCATGTTCGTTCACACACACACACACACACGTGTGTGTGTAAGACAGAGAAGGTGAATCATTTAATATGTAATTTAATTTATATATGCACGTTATCTCATAAAACTTTAAATAAATATATTCAAAGTTTTAAAGGTAATTAACAGTTTTTGAAGTTTTCTATATCCTAGATGCGTGCTTCTGCTTAAAATCAGTAAAACTTGAAAATACTCAAACATATACATGTGCGTGTATATACATGCACACACACACACACATATATATATATATATATATATATATATATATATATATGAATGAGAATTTTTAGAATTATAGTTTTAATTTTTTCTTGGTAATATAACGCTTGTTTATATTTTATTTTTATATTTCTTAGTGCTTGATTAAGCAAGCTTAATTTATATTTTTCTGTGTGCATGTTCACTCACACAGTCTGTGTTTCAACGAAAATTAATAATTTTTTTCCCTATTAACAATGTGAATCGGGTGACGAAAACAAGTCCAAACATTGGTTAAAAAACTTATTTTTAAAATATTTTTTTGCAACATCGTATGTTGCTTTTGCTACGGTTAATTTTTTTTTTTAATTATTTACTTTTTTTGTCATAAATTTCATGCTAGATTTTTCAAGCTTTCAAGCACTTTAATATTTTTAAAAAAGCGTTTTCATGCCAATACCTATGTAAAAAAAAAACAAACATTTATTTAATGAAAAATTTGTAAAATATAATTTGATCTCACGGTATTATCAACAATATCACCATAATCTTCAACATTTAATAACAAAAAAAGTAATAAATTATCACAGTAGGGAAGCTGAAAATTTCTTAACCTAAGAAAAGATTTATGAACTGAATCGGGCCGAGAACTTTTCAATACCCTCTCATTTAATTGGCACTGTTTTTTAACTAACAACAATAATTATTCTAGCTACACCAATTATACTAACAACTATATAGTCATTACAATTATAATATTGATACTAACAACATTTAGTATAAAAAGACATTAAGTGCAAAGAAGGCAGGGATTTGATACAATTTATTTAGCATTTTATATTTTGATTTGGTTAAGTTTTTCCAGCAAGATGTAAGGCTCCCTTGAGAAAAATGCTTTTCTAGAATTGTTTTAGTTGTCCTCATTTTATAGATATTTTCCATAATATATATTTTTGAAAGATTTAAAAAATATAAAGTAATGCAATTTAAAAAAAATAAATAAATAAATAAAATAATGCAATTAAAAAAAAAAAAATGAAATTTAAAAAATAATATAATGAAATTTTTAAAAAAATAATATAATGAAATTTTTAAAAAAATCAAAAACAAAAATTAAAAACAAGAAAAATGAAAGGACATTTCAAAAATATATTTTTTTTTAACCTAAACTTTAATTTTAGTTAAAGTTTAATAATCAAGTTCTTGTTCCTCTTCGAAGCGTGTTTTTGATTAAAAACGAATCAGTAATTTTTTTTGGAAGTTATATATATATATATATATGACTTTTTTCATATATAAATTAAAAAGTAATCGATTTAATTATTAATTATACCTGAATTAAGTCAGAGGTGATAAAAACAATTTCTTCAACATTTATTATTCTATGTGTAAAAAAAATTGTAGCGGCTGTAGTATCGAACACACGCTCATGACGAGTGATTTAAGATATTTCAACGAAACAATACACTAAAATTAACGCATAAAAATATACCACAGTTTACTAATAAAAAAAACATACATATATATGTGTATATATATATATTATAAATATATCAAAACATTACCATATTGATTAAAAACAAAAAGCCAACATTTATTTGATGTTAACATCAATTAGCATTTTTAGCAACATGGTGGCCGAAGGTTTTGTTCAGTGTCTTCATTTGATTTCAAACTCAGATAGTTACACAATTGAAAAGATTTCATGGTTGCTATTTGTAGTTTAACCGTATTTAAGGTGTAATTATTTCCTTATTTTTATTATAATCGGATCTAAGTGCGTGCTTTGCGTATTGAATTCTGAGTAAAAACTAAACGTTGGCCCACAAACACGGGGTTGCTAGAAAAAAAAATCGTATAAAACTTGCACGTGTTCTAGTTTAGAGCCAGTGACAGGAAGTGGAATATATTGTCTGACAATCTTTTGTCAAAGATGCGTGTTTTTTGGTTTTTTTTATTTATTTTATCCTATTTTAAATTGTATATTATAATTATTATTTGCTTCAAAATTCTTTAAATTGTTTGATGTACACATTGGTGTTTAGTTGATTTAAAAAATTTTTTTATTACAGAAATCGCCATGTGAATAATGTTCAGGGCAAAACTTCAAACAAAAAAAAACAATTGAACATCAATTTATTTTTTTTTAAATATTAAAAAATAAATAAATAAGTTAGGTAAAAATTAATAAAAGCTGATGATGAAATGGAAATAATGTAAAATAAAAACATATCTATTGAAATAATTTAAATCGCAAATGTTTGAGAAAAAAAAAAGGACGTCTTAAATAATTTTTTTTTTCAAAAGAAAAAATATGGTATATAAATATTCCCCTTCTACAATAACAAATTAAGTTTTACTGTAAGGAGAAATACATATATAACTTTTCATATACACAAAAAATAGTAAAAAAAAAAAAAAAAAGCTAACTAACCTAGTTTTTTTTTTAGTATGAAAATATACTTAAAATTTAAAAACACACATGTGAAAAATATTAATTACAATAAAAAAAAAATAAATAAACAATGTTTTTGTTGGATAAAAACAAAATTAAACATTTGGCTATCCATTACTAAATAAAAAGAAAATTATACTTTAATTTGAAAGCTAATTTAAAAACAAAAACAGTATGTTAGTTTAAACTTATAATAATAATAATAATAATCGCACTTAGCAAATTCTTGTTTTCTTTTTGACAAAAATTCACAAAAGCACAAAATGACTGTCGAAGTTCCCGTTTTTTCCCCCCTTTTCTTTAAATATGATTTAAATAAAATATTAACTATTATTTTTTTTTTTAATAATTTTTTTATAAATCGTCTAAAATAAATTCCCGAAAAAGTCAGTAAAAATGATTTTCTACTCGGTTTTTTTCCCTAATAAAAAAAAAATAAAAACAATGTAAAAAGGTTCAGAGTTTGGGGAAATCTCGCTTTTTCTTTCAACACACTATTTAAAAAAAACAACAAAAAAAAACAAATCATACGGAGGCCCAGATTATAATTAAAACTACATCAAAACTCAAAAGTAAGCTTTTATTTTAATTAAAATGTATCAAACTGTTTTCTTTCTTTCTTTTTTTTTTAGACAAGGTAAAATAAAAAGACACGATTTTTTTAAAATACAATTTAACAAAAAACGGTGGGAATTTCTGCAAGTTTGAATTCTTGAAAAGATTCGTTTTTATGAATAAAAGTTAAAACTGAATTTATTTTAAATTACGTGAAAATAAAATAAATAAATAAAAAGCCTACTTTTTACAGTTAATATCAAAAATACAAACATATCAATGAAACATTGAAGACTAAAACTGAGAGTTTCCAATCGGCTTACAAAACCAGCCATGCTAGATTTAAGGAGAGAAATAGTCATTGTGACAATTTCATAGAAGTTCACTATTTAGAAATTTAATTCTACCTTCTAATCGAAATGTAACTCATACTATTTTCCCTAATATATACGATCTAGGAATCCTAATCCTCATAAAAATCTGAATAGAAACGAGAAATTGTCACTAAGAGAATAACTGCTATGCTCTCTCTCTCTGGCTTCAAAGAAAAGACGGACCCAGCCATGCTAAACGGAGACCTATTTATAAAAATAGGTCTTTATTTTATAGAGAAAGACTTTAAAAATAAATAAAGTCTTTTAAAATGCTTCCAAGCTTCATTTATACATTACTGAAATGTTTGCCGGATAAGCTAGTTACATTTTAATGGTCGGGTTTTTTTGGGTTTTTTTTCATCAAAGAACAGAACGTGAATGAAACATAGATGACACTTTTTTTTTTGCAGGGCCCGATTTATTGTTAGTAATAAAACTGAACCCCCATTTTGTGGCCGCTGAAGACGTGTGGTTCAGGAGGGAAAAAAGATAATATTTTGTGGTCAAATTTATTCTTTACTTTTAAGGAGGATTAAATATACAATTTTATATTGTTTGGTCGTTAGATATGTTTTTTTTTTGTTAAAAGGCACACCATCTCCCTTTCTAAAATGGAAAAAAAATGAACTGGCCACAAAACGGTAAATGTCATCGTGAAAACCGCCTTTAACTCCTCATTAAAATAAGAATAAAAATCGAAAATGCGAAACATTTTGAAAGTTTATACACACATTATATATATATATATATATATATATATATTATATAACTACCTGAATTGTTTTTAAAACGAAAACCTTTTAATGAGTTTTGTTTTTAGACTAAACCCTGAGAAATTAGTAATTTCTTTTAAAAAGATCAATGAGGTCTATAAAAAAATTTAAGTTTTTTTAATTTTTAGAAAATTCATATTTAACAGGTTTCCTAGTAAAATACTTCGTACAAGGATCTTAAATAAATTTTATTAAAACTATGAAAACATCTAGCTGAATGCTGAAAAGTTATCGGTCCAACCAATTTTAAAAATATTAATTAGAATTAGATTTAAAAAAAAAAAAAAATCTTAACAATTGGACCAAAAAAATTTCAGATCATCATCGTATAATAAGATTTTTCAAGAATATACCAATAAAAAGCCCTCATGGAAAAACAGGAAACGTTTTCTTGTAGAACTTAGAGGAAATTAAATAGAAAAAAGGTAATTACATTAACTAAGAACAGTTAATTAAATATTATGGAATTTAATTCTAGCTAGATAAATACAAATGGTAATTTACAAGATGTTTCAACTTTAAAAAAAAAAAATGAAAGGTAAATAAAAACACCATTATTACATATCTTAGAAATTCTTCATGTAGGGATTTTATTTTAAAGAAATTACCATCATAAGTATATAAACAAATGAAATCTCTGATGCAAATATAGATAAAAATGCTGATCGAAATAACAAGACGTATACTAAATATAGATTATTTGAAGGTAGATAAAAATATAAACAATGCATAATTAAACAGGATGATATGAATGAAATAATAAATATTTCATTTATCAGCCGGTTTAAATACCAAACAAAACTAACATTCTATCGACTACAAAAGTACAATTCTATATTTTTATATTGTACTTGTAGCCGATAAAATGTTTTGGAATTAGCTATCAAATTATAAATTACTCCTGTTTTGATCCATTTTTTTTTATTTTCTTTCTCTTCATTTTTATTTTAAAGTCAATGCTGGTCAGAACATGTGCTTAGGGATTTATTTCGCCATTTTAGAGAAACACGTGTATTTTTTAGAGACTAAGAAAATAAATTTATTATTATTTACAAATAAATTTTTAGTTTTCATTTTTTATTTGACAATATATTTTTTAAATAAATAAAAACATGAATGAATGAACAATAGATTCAATGAATTCATTTCATTTGAAATTGTTTTGTTTTTTTCTCACTTATTCATTTGGTATGTTCGTTAACTAACAAAAGGACCAAAAACGTGTTACCGATAAGATTTTTAATAAATAAAACATTTATTAAATCTGCTTAAAAAATAAAATTCAACTCTCTGGAGAGTTAAGTTTACTTTAGAGATTAAATTAAATTTAAATCAAACATATTTTAGCCGTCCAGAGGTATACTGACTAGAGACTAGAGAGAGAGAGAGTTCCATAAGGACATTTTTAAGAATTTTTATAAAGCTTTTTTTCATTCTTACTATTTAGGAAATAACTATCCCATACCGAGAGGAACATACTATATAAAATTAAATTAAAAATATAAAAGTTGTCCAAATTAATGATACCATAAATAATTACTAGTTGAAAAATAGTTCACAAAAAAAAGAAAAGAAAAGCAACATTAGTTTTAAACTTTGAAAAGTGTTATAAAAGTAGTAATAATTACTATTTGGAAAAGAAAAGAAAAAGTATATCTTTATATTTTTTATATATTTTGAGAGCTTAAAAAGAAAAACTTATCGCCGAGGTTTGAGCTTGGAAAAAAACATTTCTAAAAGTTTATCAGTAAGAAAAAGAACTACTTCAAATTTTTAAAAACATATTTATTTGGTGATTTTTACAATTACAATTATGTGAAATAAAGTTTGGATTTTCAAATAATATTTCCAAAGCTCGAGTCGTAAATTTAAAAGACACTTCTTTGTTCTAAGCTAAGTTTAAATTTAATTAAACATTTAAATCTATAGAGTCTGGATTTTAAAACAAGGAAAAAAAAAACAATGTGTAAAAAAAAAAAATTACTTTTATTGTCTGTATGTAAGTTAAATTAAAAATGCAAAGGTTCCTTGTTTTTTTAAATGCTGAGAAGCAAAGTTAAAGAAATCTTTAAGTAGATATTAATATTTTACAAGCATATTGAAAATTTAAAAAAAAAACTGCTAGAAAAATCTGATAATTTAAGAAAAAAAATGTATGAGTAATATTTTTTTTTCTTCTGACAAGCAATGGTAAATATAAGATTTTACAAGCGCATAAATTTAAGTTTCGCTATATTTCTAAAAAGAGCAAAAATAGGGAAAAAAAAAGATGAGTTATTAAGCAATAATAGTACTGAATATTTGTAGTAGTCTGTCACCCGTATTCGAACCCCGACTGTCGGCGCCGCAGGTACAACTGAATAACAGTGAGGCTAAGAAATGAGTGCGCGTGTGAATTTTGGTGTGGGGTTTATAAAAAGCGGTCTTTAAAAAATCGAAAGTTTGCTCCTTAAACTAAAACATGTTTGCCTTTAAAGAGTTATATAGAAAAGGTGTTTTTTAAGCCATGAGAGAAGAAAGCATCAATGATGGAATTATTTATAAAGTTAGGGTCTCATTAAGATTTTTTGGTAAAAACCCCCTATTGATTTGATTTTAAGGGGATAACATTAAGAAAGGAAATACTTTTAATTTTTCCTTAATTGATCTATCTTTATTTTATTTATTTTTTTTTTTTTTGCGGCCGTCAGGTTTGTAAGTAAAAATACAAAGAAACAATACAAATTCAAGTGATTTTCAAATTCATTAGCTGACCCATTCATTAAATGTACTTGTAACTTTTGCTTTAGATTTTTTTTACACAATATGCGAATTAGCAATTATTTGAATTTAAATTGGGACAGGCTGTTCATTTCTAATTTATTTGTAAAATCTCGCACCTCAAAGGGGGAAAAAAAATTAGAAACTTAGTTTTTTTGCATTTTTATTGTTTTGGAACACGGCCAATAAATAAATAAAAAACTATTCACTTCAGTCGAAAAACAGACATTTCGAATAAGTTCAAAATGTCATAATCAGGCTTTTTTTTTTTTTAAAAAAAAAAAAGCTTATTTTATTTTTATGTGTTCGCAATTTCGCGTTAATTTGCCGGCAGATTCACCAAGAGAAGCAGATTTCACTTAAAAAAAAATGAACAAAAAGTAGTGTAAATGTTTATTTTAAAAATAAAATATTTTCTTTAGCAATCAAAATTTTACTCAACTTAAACCGGAATAAAAGAAAAAAACAAAAAGCAGTTAAAATAATTCTCCACTCTACATAAAAAAAAAAACCTTCTTTGAAGTACTTTTTAAGAACTCGAGTTTTCGACTTTAGATTAGAAACTTCTTGCATATCCAGATTACATAAATTTAAATTATACTCAATTTATATATATATATATATATATATATATATGTTACAGGCCGGTGTCAGAAAATAGATACGACATCACGGCATGATGACATTAATGGGTTTCGTAGCAATGCTATCGATGTCCGTCTGCAGATCTATGACACAAACGGAGGTACAGGTCTTAAGCGTTGAGTAAAGATCTTATTGATAAAAGAAAATGGTTGTTACTGGTAGCGAGCTTGCAAATACTGGTATCGATGGTAGATGTTGTGTGAAGTCGAGGTATCTGTGAAAACCTCATGAACAATAAAATGCCGTCAAAAAGTCTGCATAAAATTCAACATTTTGACAGGGTGATTAAAGATTTTGAAAAAGTTTTAAAATGCTACCATAGATAAATAAAAAAAGAGGAAACGGTTAAAATGTTTTTGGGGGGGTTTTTTTGTGTCTTTAGCATATCTGTGAAATAAATTATTTATTAAAATAAGTTTTTTTTTTTTTTTTAGTTCTAGACCACATTTTTGTGCACCCAGTGAGAATCAAACTCCTTACACAATAATAATGCCCAAGCAGACTAGCCCGCTAAGTTATACGCCAAGGTATCTTTTTTTTTTTTTTTTTTTTCTAATCGTCAAAGTTGTCTTTTTACGCAAGTCTTTGTTTGGCCTTAGGCCACACATATGTGGGACACCCACTGAGAATCAAACTCACTACTGAAGGAGAACCAGATTAATCATTGCTTAGTTTCGGCACAAGGACACAAATAAAATTAAAAAAACACACCCAGTGAGGATCGAACTCAGATGGTCAAGCTTGTAGAAATAGTCATGCCGAGGCGCCTCTCTGGGGAAGAACAAAAAAAAACAAAAAAAAACGTTTTAATCTTAAGGTTTTTCTAGATAATTAAAGATAATTTTGAGAGTAAAAAGAGACAAACGCAACGAGGGGTCTGTGTTTGAATCTAGGTAAAAAATAAAAAAAATGGATTTTTAAATATCTTCACGAGCCACTCTCACCTGGAAGCATTGGCGTAACGACCTTCCGTCAAATTCATATCGAAACTATATATATATATTTTTTTTTAAAGCCTAACCCGCTGATTGGAAGAGATTTTAAAGAGAATCCAGGTAAATAAAAAAGTCACAAAAAATAAGGAAATGTTACCACTGCGTCTTTAAATAGACCCTTTTTAAAAACACTAATTGTAACCGTACCCCTAACCCTGAAACAGCGTGAATAGTGTAAATCTCAGATCTCAGTGCTGTTCTGGATCAACAACATTTGGGTTTAGTGAACTGAAAAATTTTTACGCCCTCTGCCATGGAAATTATTGACAGTAAAAGCGTGGTTTTAAAAATTTTTTTTACAATGGATTCATGTATACCAAAGATATCACTCACACCCCGAACCAAGTTGTGACTTTTTCTGTGACTTTATTACCGGCCACGTTTTAAGATAAGTGCCTACCCACCGACACACACACACACGGTTTTCTAATTTATTAGTTTTTTTTAGGTAGGGCCTTGTGTCAGACAAGTTGGGCTTATACTCACGTCGCTCTCAGCATTATATCTTGGATTCAGGTCATTTATGATAGAAATGAAAGTTTCAGATATTAAAAGAAAAAAAAATTGAAAAGAACTTATCGTTTCTATGAATATTATTGGGAAGTCTAAAACCTTACTCGGTGCTTAGTGGGGAAAACACTTAAAGAAGACCGTGAAGCGGCTGGCAAATTATTGCATAGATAGTGCTAGATGCTTTAACTTCTGAAGAAGAAAAAAAATGCTTATTTGAAAGATGGTTGGCATAAAAAAAAAACAAAAAAACAATGACAATAGAGATAACAGAATTTCATGTTTTAATCAATTTGCCATTGTTGATAAATTTGAAAACCACAATAGTTACATTTGGTTGGTATTGGTAATAATAAGTACAGATGAAAAGAGATTTCTGAAGAAATATATATATACATATATCATTTTATTTTCAGAACAATGGAGCTGAAGTATTTTTACATATGGTAAGAAGAATTTGATCTAAACTATGTTAGTCATCACTAGTAGAAAATATAAACCGTACCAAGAGATAAAATAATTGATTTTTTGGAGGGTGACAAAGTTAATGACATGGAAATGAAATTAATTAAACTGTCGCTATCAGATAATATTCTTAGTAACGATGAAGATTTTTGGAGATAAAAACTGAAAACTTTAATTGCTAAATAGATTTGAATAAAAATAAATAAATAACTGAGTGATTCACCCAAAGATTGAATATTGTTTTAGGGTTGAATGAAATATTAATGGGGAATCGCTTAATTTACCCAAATAATTATATTATTTTCTATATCCCTCCCAAATAAAAATATTAAATTAATCTTAGAACCTACATTTCCAAACTCCATTGCGGCTAAGTGGCTTTATCGCCTTGTTTGGGGGTGAAATGATTTAAAAAAAAAAAAAAAAAATTAGGAGGTTTGCTTTATAAAAACTAAGAAAAAAATCTTTTTTTTTTTTTAACTTATTTTTAAGATATTCAAAAAAAAAAAGAAAATGTTATTTACACACACAAACACATATATATATATTATTTGTTAATGATTTAAAATGATTCCTAAAAGAGGAGAAAAATAATACTTAACGGATTAGTTTTATTTTCATGTTTGGACCTAACTTTTTTTTTTTTTTTTAAAGTTTAAAATCTTATTAAAAACCAACAATTCCAGAAATTAACTAACACTACTAAAAAAAAAAAAAAACATTTTACGTCTGAATTTCAAACTAGATCAATGATTCTCTATTAAATAGTAGAAAAGGGTTAAAAAAAAACAAAAAAAAAACAACACTACCCGCCATCTCTCTCTCTCTAAAAGTCATGGTCACACAAAGATAATAAAGAAAAAAAGTATATGTGGAGAGCCATGATCACTTACGTCTCGAAGGGCCCTAGCATTTAAAAAAAAAAAAAAAAGAAGAAGAAAAAAGCGGGGAAGCTATTTAACCTGCCCCACGCATTTCTCTCTGTGTGAATGGTTTAGATTATAGGGGGCAACATTTTAAATGATTGTTATTTATAATTGCAACTGATACAATTACTATTGTAAACAATGAAGTTTATTTTAACAAAGATGATGTTTAGCTGTTGGGAAAAAGCTTAAAATTAGCAGGGGAAAGAAAAAAAAAAGGAGAGGAGAGAGAGGGGGTTCTCTTACCAATATTGACAATAGTGTCAAGTGAAAATGAAACAGAAAAAGAGTTTCATTTATACCCACCCTGATCTCATTTTAAACTTGTGATGTGTAACATTAAACTTGACCTTATGCTGAATTTGCCCTCGTAGAGAGAGGTATACCCTTACAATTATTATCTACATATTAGTTTTTTTTTGTTTTTTTAATGTAGCTATTATAAACAAACTGCGTCCAGTTGATTAGACAGAAGGTTAGGTCATGACAAATTTTTCGACAGTTTGGTTCCGAAACGAATCTGTGAGGTTTTGTTTAAATTCAATCCCTGACCAAGACACGAGAATGTTTCTTTTCGTATCCGACTGTCAATTAAATTTATTTTTCAATTGATCTAGTTTGTTTTTTTAATGTTATTTCTGGTTTAAAATATTTTGAAAACGGGTATTTCAATATGATTGAATAAAGATGTATTGGTTTTTTTTTTGTTGTTGTTATAATCTTTTAAAACGTGTGTTTGAGTTACTGTCAAAAAATTATCTGGATCTAGGAAGTTGAAACAAAGTTGGTTAGAAGAACAAAAATCGTAGCCACATGGGTAACGACAATAAAATCAATGCTAAGAAGATGGTGACAAAATCCATTGATATGATAGTCAACCTGAGAAAGAACAGAGTCATGGTAATAGCGATAAAAATCTGTTCGGTTGATTGTGATAATATGCGTTTATTGATAGTGACAGTAATAATGCAACTAGTTAACAGAACCAGTTATTGGCCTTTTCTATATATGCTAGGAAGTTTTCAAATTAATTTAGCTCAAGTCAACTTCCCCCAATCGGGGGTATAATCCTCCCAGGCAGTATCAAGAGGGGGCTAGGGTCATTATCAGGCGCCTGAGGCTTTCCCCAAAAGGGAAAGTGCAAAGGAGGCTTGATCATTTTTTTTTTCTGTAAAAACCACCTAAAACTCGACCTTGTCTCAAATTTGTTCTGTGTACGGATAAATCTCATCCCTGAGGTCCAGCAATGGTTAGAGAACTAGTCTTGCAAGCTACTGATCGTCAGTTTAAATCTGCAATTGAACACTATATATATATATATATATATATATATATAAAAACAAAACAACGAAACACAGGATTTTTAGCTGACCAGACTTTAGCCTGGGTGACTGTGAAAAATAAGTCTTTATTTAGTGTTTGCTTACTGACATTTTCTGGGCATAGGGAGTTTGCTCCTCACTGGGGGGTATTTCAACACCTAGCCATGTGCCATATTAAGCTTAAACCGCCTCTACATGGAGTTATGGTTAACAAGCAAGCATAACAAACTTGTACTACTTAGAGAATTTGACCCACACTGGGTTCTCTGTTTTTTTATGAGGTTATGTTAAATTGATTTCAGAGACTATAACTGCAACACAAGTTTGGTCCACACTAGGTGACTAATACTTGTAGCCTTGGGCTAGTATGATTTATTTTTTTACGGCTTATCAACCCTTTGTGGGTTGTTTAAATCTGAAACATTTTGCATTGTAAGAATAATACAAGTTGGTTTTTTTTGCAAGTTAATATTGTATTAATTTTTTTTTTTTTTGGTGGGAGATAATGATTTTTCCTGATAAGTCATTATTTAACCTATAGCTGGGGGAAAGAGGCGAGGGATTCCTACCTTTCCCAAGGGTATTTGTAAAGGAATTTAAATGAATTCAACTGGCTAAAGCTTAGTAAATATTAACTTTTGACATTTTTTTGTACTTGAATATTGGAAAGCTCAAAAAGGTGTATTTCTTGTTGGTTGTTTTGGAAATTGAGGTCAAGGTACAAACTAAAAGCTAGAGTTTATGTTGAAAGCCAAACTAAACAGCAAGGGCTACAATTCTGGTCATTGAAATTATTTTGGCACTGTGAAGTTGATATAAAAGTAGCCATGTTCAGTTTTGAAAGATTTGATTGCAAGAAGAGGAAACAGTTTTTTTTTTTCTAATTCCTTTTATTTATCTCTCTAAAACGACCCCGGTATCGATAACATCTGTGGTGCTATTGATATTCCTGGGATGACAATTCTTATCGAACTAGCCATTTTTGTTATGGATACACTCTATAGAGAAATAAGCGTGTTAGTTATTGACGGTGTATTTTGGTTTTATAGCGGGTCTACAAGAAAAGGTCTTTTGCGCTTAAACTAGATTTACTCTGCTCTGTTTTTTCGGGTTTTTTATTTATTTTTTAATGATTTTAATTTATTTTTTTCGATAGTGGGTGTATTGGGGGTTTAGGTACCAGATAAGTTATAAATACTTAACTGTTGATTACTATTACAAAAAGTATCCTTGTTTTGTTAGCTTCTGGTGAGTGTGTGCGCGCGCACAAGCGCGTTTTCCGTCAGACTAATTTGTTTTGGCCTTTATATCAGAGCCTCATCGATATATTTATGTACTGAAACGAGCCGAATCTATTTAAAAAATAAACATACTAAAACAGAAAAGGATCTACCCAAAAAAGGGAGTCCAAAATTTGGGTTTGTAATTGTTGTTGAACGCTATGAGTAGAGAAGATATTTATTTTTTTAGACATTTTTTAAAAATAAATCAAGACATTTATTAATGGGAATTTTTGTCTAGAGTGATTTTATATCTAAGCTAGCAATGTGCCTCTTTTCTTTTAGACATAAATGTCTTAATTTTATTTAGGAAGTCACCTTGTTATTTCAAATTCAACAACAATTATTGCAAACAAAAAATATGGACCCCCAACCTAGTGACTGTTTTTAAATGTTTAGCCAGCATGCTTTTAGAATCAGGTCCGTTTCAACATTCCTTTAAAGAAAAAAAAATCTTTTTTTCTTTTTACTCAATCTTATGCATCACATGGCTCAACATGTGAAGTTATAGATGGATATAATTTTTGTCCTCTTAATACTGGCAACTCGCAAAGAAAGAAACAAAAAAATAAACCTTGCTTACACATGCGCGTGAGTGAAATAAGGGTTAAGGTCGGGCTGGAGCATGTAAACTGAAATTAGGTTATAGACGTTGTTAAAATAGAAGTTCACCGCGAAGAAAGTCTTTAATACCAGCTATACATCCATCAATCAATTGTAGACCAAACTTTTATAATATATATATATATATATATATATATATATATATATATATATATATATACACATACACACTAAAGGCCATTGCGGTACAGTAGTATCCATTCTTTCTCACAACTGGAGTTCGTGGAATTTATTGGCTCATAAGCCGGCAGTTTTAGACTTGTAAGTGTAAAATATCTTGAAAATATCTCATATTGAAGATAATAAAATGACTATTTCTTGAAAGGATAAATAAAATAAAAGGAAAAAAAGTTTCTTACATTATTGAAGCGGCTAAATTTGCTCGAAATTACTTTCTTTTAATTTAAATTGAATTGAATTGAAAGTGACTTATTACAAACAAAAACACTGACATTTTAGTAAATTATCACCAAAAAACGGTAAATTCACAAACTTATACCTTTTTTAATTGTATCTTTTAATCATTGACTGAAAATCCTTATTAATATGTAAAAAAAAACTAAATATATTTTTTTAAATCGCAATTAAAAAAAAAAAAAAAAAAAACTCTTTACAATAAACATTTCCTGGTGCCAAGCGAAGGTGGCGAGACGAAGTGGGGAATTTTATTGTCCGTTCTAAAAGACTTTTCTTTGAAATGAAATCAAATAAATACATTATTTTAAAAAGAAATGAAAGCTAAAGCAATATGTCTACTAATAACAGATTGACTGGTCACCGACATGAAGCGATAAGATTTACATACCCCTCCCCCACGGTAGGTTTGTCACAACGCGGGTAGTGCCAGATATTGACCAGTTCCCTAAGAAGAATAAGAAGATACATCAGTACTGACTTTGACCCGACCCTCTTTATTTATTTATTTATTTATTGGTGTAATGAGAAAATGCTGCCTGTCTTTGATAGAAGAAATGGCTTCCTGAAAGTGAACATGAAAGTTAATTTTGCCTCCAAAAGCCATTATTAAAACAACAAAGCAATGGCCAGTTTTTAATGTGGGTAATAGTAAGTAATACTACCCACCCGATGCGACACACGACCCAAGGTCGCATTTTAATATGGAGGGTCATTCAGAAATTGACTTGTCCCTCCAATCGACCATTGCAAGGTTTGACTAACCTTAGACGGTTTTTAATGCAATGGGGAGGTACTGTATAGAGATGTAGATCTCCAGAGTTCAATTAAGTGTTTTTTTTCAACCACGAGTGACCAAAAGAGCTGTTTGTTTTTTCATCTCTGAAAAGTGACCAGTGACTACTTGGTGTGTAAAATAAATAATTAGTGACATTCTTAAATACCTATTTTACGGATGCAATACTATTGTCGGTTTAATACAAATAAAATTTATCATTTAGTTGATTGAGGTTAGAGATTTAGCACCTCGACTCCAGAGTTTCGTAGACGAACCTTTTTTGTGATAGTTCAGTCCACTCGTCAGGAGGTTTCATATGTATTCTTTGAATCGTTCCATTTTTCTGTAGTTTAAATTCTGTTTCAAGTTTTCATTATCTGAGAGTTAGGGTAATTTGAGAATAAAAAAAAAAAAAAAGAAAAGTAACAATTCTTACTTATAGAATTGATGTTTCGTATTTATTTCTTTATAGACCAATTATTTGGGCCGAATCACCCTCATTCCATTTTGTCAGAAGGAACTTCCACTCAGACAGGTTCCTCCCAAGAACTGTTACTTTGCCGAAGAGACTCCCGCGTGAATGCTTCCCTTAAAACTAGTCTTAACCACTTCAAGTCGAGGGTCAATCGCTACCTATTAGCTCAGTTTTTACTTGCTGCTTTTTCCGCTTACGTCTATACCACACACCTCCTTCAGTAACACCCTACCTTAAGTGGCTCTCGAGGGAATATTAGTAAAAAAAATAAACAAATAAAATAAAAAAAAGTCGATCCATGAAAGAATCCAGGAAACTTAATTTGTTTTTGCAAATTTAGAAATTTATGTAAGTTTGAGGTTAATAAAGTTTACTGTTATGTTGTGTAAGAAATAATAACCTTTCCTGTAAAAAAAAAAAAAAAATCAAAAATTTTACAAGTACACGAAGTTACTGACTATTCAGTACTCACCATTCAAAAAAAAATGTAATAAAAAATAAATAAATAAAACAAATAAATAAAATTATTAAAAATAAAAACATTTTTTTTTCTCCTATTTTCTGGTGGTCGTGTACACCACCATACCATACCAGGGTAGGAAGGGACGGTGGGGGATCGGTCAATCAAATTCAACTGTTACTAACCTTGCTTGTGCCTCGTCCAAGCTTTGGTCTGTGATGGTCATAATTTGTTGTAAAATATCGCTAATTTCCTGTTTTCGTTGTTCCTGTTCATCACCGCCCCCTCCCCCGCCGCCTCCTCCTCCACCCCCGGCTCCGGGTGGGGGTAGGTAGCCGTGCTGGGGGGGCATGGCCCCGGACATACTCACGGGACCACCCCCGGCCTGCTGGGGGTGCATCAGTCTCTGGCCGTCATCCATGGTGTAGTTAGCGGTAATGATGTGGGTGATTGTGGCAGTAATGGTATTACTACAATTACTTGAGTGATTGAACGGGTGGGAAAGGGGTTTGCACTAACAGTATTATTGTTATTATTATTATTAATATTAACAGATATAATAATAATATTACATTTATATTAGCGACAAGGTTTCTTTTTTTTTTTCCTTTTTAAAAAGGTGACAATGCCGTTATTATTATTATTATTATTATTATTTTATTTAAATAATAATGGAGTTTTTGAAATAGTGTTTATAATTGTTACGAAACTTAAGATGTGATTATTACTGGCAATAAATAAATGGATTTGGAATTTTAGAGTTGGAGGGGAAGTGCCAGTTTAAGTCTAGGGTTGTTATTTTATTTATTATTTTTTTAAAAAAAAGGGGGGAATTGTCAATATAAATAACAAAATTATTAGGGGATCTGATTAGCGATTTTTTTAAGTTTTGAAGAAATATGGTATATCAACTTCCTTAATAAAGAATGACTGACTTAGTCACTAACGTAGTCACCTCTCTGACAAGATTTAACAGATGACAGATGGATGGATAGATAAAAAAACGAAACATACATGCATATATCTATAGATATATAATCTATCTATATATATGCACAACAGAAGTCGGGTGGGAAGTTTTAAAATAATAATAAAAATAAAAGGTCCAGAAAGGCGCTAACCGGTAAAATAAGCAAGGTGCGATATTTTTTTTCAAGTGTAGAGGAAAGAAATGTCGGGGGGGAAATACCCTAAGAATTAAAATTAAAAATAATAAATAAATAAAAAAAAATAAAACCCTGGACTACAGCAGTGTATAAAATATATATATACGTCTATATATCTGTGGATATATAAATATATACCAGTTTATAGGCCTATATATGCATGGTTGTGGAAAGTATATATTTTTTTTTTTTTTGGAGGGGGGGCACCACGCGCACCGTCTATTACCACCACTACTACTACTACTTCTACGAATAGGAGTAGTAGTAGGAGGTGATCTTTGTAAAGTGGTAGCAGGAGTGGTAGTAGTACTGCTTATGAGGCTTGACTGCAGACGGCGTGCCACGTCCTACACACACTCAGACGAACCAACAAAACAGTGTTTGTATTTAATTCTTAGACAACAATTCTCGGCCTTTTAACAATATCTTTTAAAATATTATTAATTAAATTTAATTAAAAAAAGGAAAAAAAATTACAGCAATCGTGCATAACCAACTTAAAATAATTCTATATTATTTTCATTATATTTTACCGCCTTTTTTTCTTTTAAAAAATAAATGTTATTTTTAATTTAAATAATTAATATAACATTTGCATTCATTCGGTAGAGATAAAATTAAAATAATAATTTCTTAAAATTAAATCCTATATATATGATAATCTAAAGTGATGCTAGCAAAGAAGTTAAATTCGTAATTAAAATATATAAACTTACATTTAAAAAGTATCTATAAAAAATGAGAAAAAGCATAAAAAATATCTATTTTACTTGAAAAATATACATCAGAAAAAGAAATTTTAAAAATTAATTTTTAAAACTATAAATAAAAATATACATATAAATTTCTTAGCTTTTATCCAGGGTGGATAGATATTAGAAATTTTAATATTTGCTAAGGGAATTATTGTTTAACAGTAAACAATGTGTTTTTTTTTTTTTTTTTACTTATTATTACTTATTTTTATCTATTTTGTGGCGGGGGAGTAGGCTGGGTCAAGGGGAAATTATTTTTCCCCACCTTTATATATATTTAAAAAAAGATTAATTAAAATGCCACCGTTTTCAAGATACAAGACATTTGGGATCATCTGTTCCATTGTTGTAATCCTTTTCGGGTGGTGAAAATCCATTGTAGAATATGTTTCATTATTCCAATTAATAAGTAGAAATTATATGCAATCGCCTATGACGATGATGATGGTGATGATACCAACGCACGTGTATATTTAATATATATGTATATATAAAACTGTTTATATTACATATATAAGATAAATATTATCGGTATCATAGACATATATATATTTGAGATATATATATTATATATGCTGGGTGTGTGATGTTTAATTTAAATTTATATAAATATACATATGGCTTTTTCCACTTTTTTTTGTGTGTGTATAAGACAATATTTTTTTTTTGTCGTTTGTTTGATTATAGATATATATTTGTTGCTATATATCTATGATTATATATATTTATAAATAGACAAGAGGCAGAACTTTTTTCCTCGTTCTTGTCAATTGCTGATGGTTGCAACGCACGAAGGAGAATTTTTGCGCGGTTTACAGAAATGAAAGTCATGTCGTAGATTTAAAAAGCATTTTTACCCATAACTTGAGGGGACGAGGAACTTTTTCTTTTCTTTTTTTTTCTTTTTCCTTCTGTAATATATTTTTCCACCCCTTTTTGTTTTGTTTTGTTTAATGGTAATCCAGGTTTGGGTAAATTGTTGTGTTTTTTTTTCTTCTTTTATTTTTTTCTTCGTTTTCCTTAAATTTAATAGTTGTCTTTAGAAGGAGAGAAAAAAAAGGTATTCCAGTTGATCGGTATAAAATCCTCTAAAAAAACACCAATATATAGGGAAATAGATGCAGATCTGTCGTCGATTTTCGTTTTTTCGCCGTCACTGCCGGGATTTCTTGTCAAAATTTCGACTTTAAAATAATCCACATGAATTTGCCATTGTTTACTATGGGTAACAGTAACACCGTCAAAATCTATTTAGGTATTTTTGTATAAGATATGTTATATGATGATGAATAGATATTTTTTTCACTTTTATATGCATGTGTTTTGCTTTGTTTTTGTTTCTTTTTATGCAGATATCTACTTTGTATATTTTCTTTTTTTTCCTTTTTGTTGCACATACATAAATATATACATATATATTTCAAAATGTGATCTTTGGTGGTTTTAAATTAACTGCAAGCAAAGACCAACAGCTTGAGAGGACTCTTCCACGATGGTAAACATTTACTGCTTGATATACATATAAGAATAAATGTGTATACTCCAAGGTTGTGTGTATATAAAATTGTTTGTGTACGAGCAGGTGCGTGCAGAAGATGAATACATAGAGAATGTATGTTTGTATAAGTGTGGGTATATATGTGTGTGTGTGTTTGAGTGTATATATATATATTATAATTATATTATATATATATATATAGATATATATATTTATACTGATTCCTTTTTTGTGTGTGTGTCTAGCACACATACACTCACACACACACACAGTGTTATGAAGGCTATATTACTGTGTCTCTTGTGGGGTATACATACTGTATTTTCGTATGGGTTCAAATTCACACATATGTAAGAACAAGATCCCGAGTATGTTTGTATATAGAATTCATTCTCTCTAGATGTGGTGTTATAATATTGATGATGATGGTAGTAGTATTAGTAGTAATAATAATATTAATATATATATATATATATATATCTTTCTTCCTTTTTCACAGAAGCCACTACTGCAGCGACAATAAACTTGGGTTTTTTTTTTCTTCTTCTTAAAAAAAAAAAAAGTAACCGAGATGCAATAGCCACAACTACTGTGGTGTGTGTAGAGGCTGAAGAATTATAAGAAAAAAAAAAGTAGAGAAGTAGAAGAAAAATGAAAATCAAATAGAAAGGCTTTTTTCCCTTGTCTAATCTCGGGCCTCCTTCCTCCTTGTACACTCTCTTGGTAGTTAGAGGTGGGAGTACTTAATCAAAGAGATGGTTGGAGGCAGTGCACGAAGCAGGTGGTGGGAGTACCTGTCGGGGTTGTGGGCAGAGGAGGCTAACTATTGCGGCAATAATAATACTAGAAAAACGAATAATATCACTTCTAGTAATATTATATTGTACAAGTAGTAAAAGTAAATGTACCTCCCTTTAGTTGCTATATATATATATATATATATATTTCAGATTTTTATTTTATTCCAGACTTGTCCATTCATTTCTTCCTTCCTTTTTTGGGGGAAATTATTTTCTCCCTATTTCACAGAAAGCAATTGTAACACGTATTTTGTATATGTTCATTTCTCTCTCATTTTCTTTCATTTTTCTTTCTTTTTAAAGAGCATTTCTTCTTTAATTTAATAGATAATTTAATTGATTTCTTTTTAAGTCTTGTTTTAAATCCTCCTCCACACACACATATATATATATATATATATATATATATATATATATATATATATATATATATATATATATATATATATATATATATATATATATATATATATGATAGATAGTGTTTCAGTGCCTATGTAATTTAAGGAAGAAATTAAATTTCCTTTTTTTTCTTTCTTTGGTCTCTGGTTCGAGTCACTGCCACAATTTGTGTACAGTATTTTTTTTTAAATATCTATTATTTTTATTACTTTTAATTTGGAAGTAAATATTCCAGCTATAACAATTTTTGTCTGTTAAAAAAAATTTATAATTATTCCCAAAAAATACTTTTAATAATAATTAAAAAGTTTTAAAAAATTGTATATTTTTATTTTTTAATGACTTCTTTTTATTGTCACAAATGAAGTTGTTTTTTCATATTTTAATTCTGTGTTAAATAAAAAAATAAAAAAATAAATAAATAAATAATAATAATAATAATAATAATAATAATAATAATAATAAAGAACACTACCAACAACGCAATTAATTAATATTTTCAATAATTAAAGAATTACCTATCTTGTTTTTAATAATTATTTATTTTAAAGGTAAAAATATTTTTAAATCATTTGCTTCTATTTTATTTACTACCACTATTTAACTACTACTACTACTACTACTACTACTATTTCTACCGCCAATTTTTGGAGTTCCTCACGTATCAAGATATGTTTAAATTGCAAGTAAACTTTTCTTTGAATAGCAAACAATGTTAGCGTCTTATCAATTTTATGTTTTATCATTGCTATAAAAAAGAACACTTGTAATTTTTTAAGAGTTACAGCTGTTTTATCAATATTACCATAAGAAGTTTACATTTTACAATAAAATCAAGAATGAATTTGGTGTTGTTATGTATTATTTTGAAAAAATAACAAAGAACTAAAAATCTGAAACCGTGCCGATAATGTGAGTTACAGTGGAGACAAATAAATATACGATACCATTTCCATGAGGGTAAAATAATTGCTTTAATAACGAGTATTACAGTTTAAAATATGGCGTTTTGACAATATTATTATTATTTTTTTCTTCTAATTTTTGGAGAATAAAATAAGCAAATAAATAATAAGGAAAATCCAAAGAGAGAAGTACACAATAAGGAAACACAAGAATTACCATTTTTTAAAGACCTTAAAATAGAGAAAAATAAAAATAAAAAGTTTTTTTTGCCGGTAGAAAAAAAAATCACTTTGTCACAATGAGACTGCTTTTCTGTCTGTGTATCTAATGCGCGGTGGTGTAAAAAAAAAAAAATGGATAAATGGCTCGGAATGAGAACTTGGAGATCCGAGTTCGAATACCAGTCAAGTACGTTCCATTCACTTACGCGTAAATACTTTTGGGAAATGTATGAAAATAATGAAATTCATGTCTCCCCCCCAAGACCCCACAGCTATGGATAAATAATCAAGAAGGAACTCTAATTCCAGCCTGGAGAGAGTTCGGCTCCGTCAGGCTATCTTGTCCAAGACACATCACTGCTGCCACGGATGCAGTACATAAGGTGCTCCTACGAGCCTCAACAAGAGTCCTTACCGTTATAGATTGCTCGAATGGACAAATCAAAGAAGAGTTTGGACATATTTCATTGCCCTTATCATCACCCTCATCACCATTATTATTATTATTATTATTATTATTATTATTATTATTATTATTATTATTATTATTATTATTTCTTTCCGGGTCCCAACCAGAGACCTAAGGTCAGAAATGGCTTCATGGCATTTTCCACTGAGCATTTTCGTAGAAGAAAAAAACTAAAAATAAACTAGGATCACACACATTTTGCATAGATAAAACCCTTTGTA